>OX411800.1:6248447-6848447 GCA_948252455.1 Acleris cristana
AAGAGTTCTCTGTAGACACTGAGCACTTGAAGAACGGGGATGTTGGGAACCATGTTAAAGTAAGTTTATGGAAATATGTTAGGGTTCCAAGATTATTACACTAATCTATACATATACTAAAGTTGTAGAAGGAAAAAGATCTCTAAATTCATGATACGAACTTGAAAATACTATAGGCGCCCTCAGAATGAGCAGCAGAACACGTATCTACAATTGTTAGAGTTGGCGGCGTCTGTTTGTCTGTTTAATTTTGTTTCCCCTCGCTTCAATTGAAAACAACTGAACCAATGTTAATGTGGTTTTCACTATAACGTTTCAATAAATGGAGATCTGGTTTATATCTAATAAAATAATAATATATGATAATTAAGGGGTGGGAAAGAGGGGTCAAAGTTAGTAAGGAAAAAAGTTACTGGATTGAGCTGGTCACTTGAAACTTTATTTCAGGATTTCTCAAATTAGGCCAATTAAGTAAAGGTATTTCTTCAAAACCCTATTCGAGGGCCGTCGATTACTTAACGTGATTAGAAATATTAAAATTTCACTCTCCGTTTATTACATACATTAACTTATCACTTAACTGCGATAAACAAGTTCTACGCGGACGAAGTCGTGGGCAAAAGCTAGTTTATATATAAATAGCGAGTTTAGAAAGATTAGTTACCCAAATAGGGTACTTATACTAACATAAATTATTTCCGTAACTTGAATATTAACGGTGCAATGCATTTTTTTTTATCAAAACATAGCTGAACCGTATGAAAACAAAATAAAAGAATTCAGCCAAACTTATCATTGAGAAACCAGTGAAAAATTGACAGAGCCCGCCTAAATAACTGACTAGCTCATACCAATACATCGTGACATCCACTCTGTATATAAACAAAGTATCCTCGGTGAGTAGAAGTTAACTATAGATAGGTTACCATCATCCATGTTCAGACTACTAGTGAATGTTGTACTATCGGTTAGAAGATGCAACACTCTATTAGGCATGACTTTATATCTCGTGGCTGTGCAGTCAGGCATGCACTGCGGACAGTTAAGAGAGTTCTCTCGCTCGATCTCCAATCCTGGAAGATCCTGAGACAGTACAACTCTTCGAGGGTACACGCGGACACGTTAGATCTTCGTGGTAAGAAGAAAGGGACACAGTTGCAAAGACGCTCAATAGTTCGCATTCTACACCGCACCAGGCAGTTACTAAAACTATAGTACTTATGGAACTCGTCTTCCATTTCGTCGCTAAATCTACATCCTCTTTTGTCAAGAGGGAACTGCTTTATAGCTTCCACAGAGTAGTAACCGCTTGGTTCTATTTCCATGTTGTATGTTTCTCCTACTGAGACTAACCTGTGGATGAGACCGCAAGCTGTTTGATCCGCGTAGTCATAGCGATCGAAGAACAAGATGTCGAAACCATAACTTTGGTGCGTTGAGTAGAGATAATCATTTGTGTTGGCATCCACAGCGACCGTCAGACCGTTATAAGGGTTAGAATCGTTAAGGATGTATGGAATATCGTAAGGATCCGAAGGATCTTTAACCAACCTACCAGCTTCAGTGTCATAATAATTAAAAGTGCAACAAAACCCGTTCTGCGTTAATGCCATTCTGAATAACTTACTGCAGTTCACGACGCTGTTCTTCCAGCTGCATTTAACTAAAGTCTCTTCGCAAGACGGCGTTATAGTACATTACTGCAAAGACCAGTAAGTGAGCCTTCCTGAACGAGTATGAGTTAGAAGCCCGAGCCGCCAGGCGAGGGCTTTTATACATACGAGTCCAGGATGGCTCTTAATGGTAGAGGCATGTATAGTGCTTTACTCAAAAATAGAACAAGTAGAATGATTTAAAAAAAAATGTTAAAATATTGATGACCACATGTGCACAACCCTCAGGGCGCTAGTCCGACTCTTAGCCGGTCGCTTACCCGGTTTTTTTCATTTTTTTTAACGATTCCCAACTCGTCATACCGGCCGAGATGTACTAGGCGCACATAAAACTGAGATGGTGCGGAGCAAGCGATGCTGAAATGAAGAGAAATCGCGCGATGTCTGGTCTGAACGAGATAACGCTTTTGGTTTCTGATACCCTGGTACTTTTGGAGCTGAATGATCAGCTTTTCATGTAGTATAAGTAGCCTTTTTGAAGGCTCTCACAGTCTTTACAGATAGTTCCAAATTCAAATAATATGATATGTTATGGAATTTCCATACTTACTTACTGGACACTTTTTGATTCCAAATTCGAAATTTCTCAACTTTACTGGACACTTTTCCAGTTGTCCAGGAACGTCAACCTACTGGCTCCTTTTTACTGGTGTTATGGCAAGATTACATAGCATTTTTGAGTAAAAGATAGTAACAGTTTAGATATGTCGCCTTTCCTAATTAAAATGCTTGTATTTACTTTATTTTCAAGTTTTTCAAAGTAGATGTTGAGTTTTGAGATCGCCGCTCGGTTTGAATAAGAGTAATCGTAAAGATTACCGAGCATGGTCACTGTTTCCATCAGCTCCTGCTTAGTAGAGAATGTAGTATTATCGTGCGAGTATAATACGTCGACTAGCCGTTTAACCGCTGATTTCTTCAATCTGTTATTGTTGCAGATGGCTATGGCGGGGAAAATGATGTCTTCTACAGGATAATCAGTACTCTATAAGGTCGTGTAGACAGGCTGTTCATTCTGAGACTGTATAGTGATATCGAATAAGTAAAAGAAGCCGAAAGTAGCGCAGCCGATGATGGCTAACCACATTAACTTTTCTATTACCCTTTTCGAGTCATCTACGAGAAACCGGAATCCGCTCAGAGACGAGTTCGACATGTATTCCAAGAATGTTTCATGAATGCTTTTGCGTATGATGCGTTCTCTGTCGTATTTTTCAGGTCTCTCTTGAAACTTAACGGTATTTTCAACATATCTCTTTTTTAAACGCTTCGGCATGAAAGTAGGTGCCAATTCTTTATCATAGAAAAATGTGTTACGTTTCTTTACTTTTTTTAGACTGTCCATTATGCGACGGTATGAGCTCTCCCCTAAATTATCGGATTATTGATCATCACCAACTTTTTATATTTCATTTGAGATATACTTAACTGTTTTAGATAGTCCTATTTATAGTTTTTTACCAAGTTCAGGCGAGTTGGAGCTGAGAATGTTCTGTCTTATATATGTCCTTATTGCATGAGTAATTGGATTTCTGTCCTAACACGGCACTTGAATAACTAATAATAATAATAATATAATAATAATAAATTTTATTTCGGGCAACGAGGCCCATATTTACAAATACCTTATAGACTAACATACATAACAATATAAAACTTAAAACTAACACCGATGTAACAGAACAGTGTAGTCCTGTTCTGCCAAAAATTAATACACTTTCGCGGTGTCCGCTAGCCGGCGGCCACGAAAACGCCGAAAGATGACACCCCTCGGCCAGAATTCCTCCTTTAAAAACGTCGACAGATCTTTGGTCGGTACTCTCACCACAAATTACTTAAAATTCACCTTGTGGCGGGGCTCCAACCACTCGACCCTAAGGGTAACTCCGGTCTTAACTCGTACATACTCTACGAGATCCTTCGCCTCCGTAGAGTAATGTAACCGGGACACGTACAACTGCGTCGTAGGCGTAGCAGGACACAGCAAGTGGTTCGGTCCGGTCGGTGCGGTGCCGCACAGGTTCCTCGGGGCAGGCTTCTTCTTTCTCTCTACCCGGGTAAAACCATCTTTGTCCTGCTTGGGACACGTCGGGGGCAGCACCCCGCGAACGGGATGACTTAATATCTATTTGCTACGTTCGTAATTTTATGTTATAATAATGCCTAATTGCTGGTTATGGTCATGGCTGGTTGGGTAATGTGCTGGCCTTGCCATGGCGGTCACCAAACAATTACTAGTTGTGTTCTAGCATTCTCATTTTCTGTGCGTGTCGGCTTAATAACTAGTTGCCATGTTCATGCACAACAGTGCATGTGCTGGGGGGATATTTTCTGGAACGATTTGCTTATTTGACGACGCGTTCGCCTAGTTGGTAGGGAACTAGTGACCCTGCCTACGAAGCTAACGGTCATGGGTTCAAATCCCGGTAAAGGCAGATTTTTGTGTGATGAGCGCGAATATTTGTTTCTGAGTCTTGGATGTTTTAGAATATTTATATCGTTGTCTAGTACCCATAGTACAAGCCTAGAGCTTAGTTTGGGACTAGGACAAGTTGACATTGTCCCCTTATATATAGGTATTTTATTTACCTATCAAAAAAAAACTCTAATGTCTTTTCAAAACACATATAATAAAACAAGTATATCCAAAAAACAAGTTTAAAAAACCGTTTGGATAATATCGTCAATATATAAGAGCGTCGGTGGCCTAGTGGCTTAGGGGGTCGACTCGTGATCATAAGGTACCGAGTTCGAACCCCCGCGGTCACCATGTACCAATGATTTTTTCTAACTTAAGTGCATTACCCAACGCTCTTACGGTGAAGGAAAAACATCGTGAGGAAACCTGCACATTCGAACAGCTGAGCGTGTAAGAGGGTAATTGCACAAAAGATCCTAAATGGTCGAATGTATCCGAAAGGACCCATCTGTAAGATAAGATAATATAAGATGTCGTCAATATAATATTGGTTATCATGTTTATATTTTTTATTTCACCAATTTCACATTTAAAAATCCGGTCAAGTGCGAGTCGGACTTGCGCACTGAGGGTTCCTCATTTAAGTTAATATGCTTGGTAACCGCAAAAAAAACTACTCACGTTGTTATAAACTTAATTTTCTATGCTATAGGCCCCATTTAGACTAGCCCAAATTTTAAAACAATTTTTTAAGTCTTTTGTTAATTCTCAAAACTGTAGATAATTAACACTTCATTTCATTTTTCCCATAAAATATAAATAATTATCTATACGCCAGGATTTTTTCAGATTTTTTAATTAATAAACTTGGAAGGTAATGTGGGAGGAACATTGTTTTTTATGTACATTTCTGGCTATAAATCAAAAATGCATCAAAAAAAAATAATGTGTTTTGAAATATGCAGATTAAGCGCTTTCATATGTCACCCCATTTGCTAAAATCAAACCACATTCATTTTCCAACCCCACATTCTAGACCCCTTTTCAATTAATTATAAATTTAATTTCATAATTTTTTTAATTAAAAACAGATGCGGGCAAGCAACCAACCACCAAACTTCAAGTTGATAGCATTTATAGTTGCTGAGAAAACCTGCTGTGACATACAGACAAACAGACAGACATACAGACGGACAACGAAGTCTCACCATAAAGGTTCCTTTTTTACCATTTTGGTAAGGAACCCTAAAAACGGTGACGTTAGATATTTCAGAAATTCTGAAAGTTTACAGTTTCAGTGACAAAAAATTATAACTATAAATAATTATGTCAACAATTACATTATGACCCAAAAAAAATAGGAAACAATGGGCTCCCAGTCTCCTAATATTATTTATTTCACCAGCTCCATGGAACTCGAGGTCCGCTAACCCAAAGTGGTTCCCATGACTACCACGCCACCACCAACACCCTGTTCTTCGCCAACGTGGCCCAAGATGGCGTCCTCTGCTGGAAGGTCGATACTCCAATGACCAAGGATAGTGTACAGCTGGTCGCACAGGATCATGATAAACTGGTGTATATATCTGGTTAGTTTATTCATTACATAGACACATACGTGCGTGTGCGTCGGCATGTAACACATGCAAGCACATACACAATATTGAGCATGGATATTTTATTTTATTTGTTTTTAATTTATGATTCACTTATTTAATTTCAGATTTAAAAGTGAAGGGCGATGAGGTTTGGGTATTAGCCAATCAGATACCTCGGTTTGTATACTCTGCCCTGGATCCTAGACGCAACAACTTCTACATACTAAAGTAAGTTTAAACACCAATTAAAACTAGTAGTTTGCCCTGAACCTTGAGATCTCCTCCCCCTAACTCCTTAACCCCAGACTGAGCCTGCTTATGTTCAAATTAAAAAAATCAATTGGCCTTTACTTCTCTTCTACTATACTTAGTCAAAAACCACACTGCTCTGTGTAGGGTTCCGAAGCCGTTACTATAAACAAAAAACTATCTCAAAACCGGACAAGGCGGGTCGGACTCGCCCACCGAGGGTTCCGCACATGACACGGTCAATTCAATTCAAAATTTGCACTGCCGCCGTTCCTTGCATAAAGACCCTGATTTTTTTGTGATTTAATTAAAAATATTGGGTTTTCAGATTTTTCCCTATTTTTGTAGTATAAGACGGTATTACTTGCCAAATTTCATAGTTCTAGGTCAACAGCAAATACCCTATAAATTTTAATTCCCTTGAGATTGTCGAAATATATGTTTTTCGATCTTTTTTATACGTTAACTCAGAAGTTTGATTTTTTCACAACTTCAAGAGACTAAACTAAACTTAAACTAGACGTAAACTTGAGTATATGGTTTAAATTTCAACTCGATACCTCCACGCGTTCCCGAGATAAAGGGTCTTGACAGACAGACAGACCGACAGACCGACAGACGGACAGACGGACAGACGGACAACAAAGTGATCCTATAAGGGTTCCGTTTTTTCTTTTTGAGGCATGGAACCCTAAAAATCAACATAATTATACTTTGATCTTAATTTATATTTAATTTTTATTATAAACATTTTAGCCGCCTGTATCGTACCAGTTTTTTTATTCTTGTGTAATTTGGTGTATATTCTTTTTTTTTCAGGGCAACAGTTTACGACTTGATACGCGGCAGCAATTGTGAACAGAATAGCACACACATCTAGTCTTTAATTATTAATGTAGATACATCATTCAAAGATTCATCGTTCATTACTTTGCACATTTAGTTAATTAAAATCAGTTATAGATTAAGCATTAAGTTCGTCTTTTGTAAAAGTGTAATGGAATAAAGATTAAATAAATAAATAGATGGCACCACGACGTACCTATTATTTTATCGAAATACCTTTTAACGAGCCTATCATGAGCCGAAATATGACACCCGTCGGCCAGAATTCCTCCTTTAAAAAGGTCGACAGATCTTTGGTCGGTACTCTCACCACAAATGACTTAAAATTAACCTTGTGGCGGGGCTCCAACCACTCGACCCTAATGGCACCGCTTCCGTGGTTAACGGCTGACGAATCTGCGAGCCGTGCGCGGCTGAGCCGCTTACTACGGAAGCGGTGCCATACGTTTTCATAGTGTTTACTACTGTCGCGAGACGCGCGCTACAATCGCGCGGGTCAGCCGCACGCGTCTGTCGCATCAGCCGCTACCCATGGATGTCAACCTTAAGAGTAACTCCGGTCTTAACTCGTACATACTCTACGAGATCCTTCGCCTCCGTAGAGTAATGTAATGTAATTTATGCGAAGGCCCCTCTGTTTTGGACAGTCTAATCAAAAACGAGGGTAGATAATAGATAGATAATAAAATAATAGTTAAATGATAATTGATGACCTTTTGTACGTTTCGCGGTGGATCTATAACTTTTCCACTCATAAGGCTTGGAGCAAACTCGGCGTTTTCACACGATTTGACTAATTATGTAAGGTTTGTGGACTTGAGAAGTATATATTTGTCTATATATAGGTAAGTATTTATAACGTTGTCTTGAAGTAGAAACGTAACCTTGGCTCAAGAATCCCAGAAGAAGGTATGTTACGAAAAAAATGACAAATTGATGAATTGAAACTATTGCTAGAACTATTAATTCTCATTATTTTTCATCTCATATACCAAAACTTTGGAAACACCTTAAAATTCAGAATTATTTTATTCCGAATATTTATCAGTCCGAACTTTCATTTTTTCCGAAAGCTATGTTACGCTAGAGCTATTTTAGATTAATTGCATAATTTAATTTGGCAATATAAGTAGGTTACCTACTTACTTAATTTTGATTTAAGAGCGATATCATAAATAAAGTCTTCTATGAAAACATTCGAAATTTCGATCTATTCGGAACAATGTTATCGAAATTATGTAATGTTCCCCTAATTTCTTTCTACACAGGATCAGCGTTTAAGCTGTCATGTGACGAGCCTTAGCCAAAACGTAAACGCGCGTTATAAACGCTCAGTCTGTCGACAGCCTAAATTGAACTGTTTAGTGTTTACACAAATCAGTTGGTTTTGGACATCGAGCGTGCGCGTACGCGTCTCTCGTCTCGGTACACAAACAAGTGCTTTAAGTGATTAGAAATAAGTGCTATTTCCGCGGAAGTTATTGAACAAGTGAGTTTATTTAAAGGTTTTCCTTATGATTGTGTACTTTAATGTTTAACGGTTTAAACACAAAGTATGAGTAAATAAAGCTTTAATGTTTGTGGTAGTTTTTTGTATATTATTGTGTTAAGTCGCACGCGTAATATTTCCATTAAATTTAATTCGAAATGTTACAAAAAGCTTAAAAAAGCTTTTTGTAACATTCCGAAAAAAGAACAAAGGTAAAATTTGTTTAACATGAGTTACAAATTTTAGAAAAATGACTGAATTAATTTAACGATCGTCATGTTTTGCCTTTCGGCGTACAAATTAAAGTTGGTACAAATTAATATGCTAATTAATTATCTTGTATTACATATTTACAGAAATATGTCATTTACAAATTCGCTAACACTAATATAACATTTAATAACAATTTAATTGACCCGACTCCAAATCACAATTGGTGAAGCTATCGCGATGTATCAAATTTCATCCCCCATTTTTATACCAATAGACGTGGTATTCTTTCATAAAAAAATTTAAGGAACATCTCAGATATGTACCGTACATATGGAAAAAAAACGAGTACTTATCATTAAAATCGGTTTATAACTGACAACAAAATCGAGCAACAAAAACACGTTTTTCTCGTTTCCAATTTTGTTTCTGTATTTTGTTTTACCAAGAAATATTTTCTTGTAAAGGAAAACATACCTACAGACCTAGATTTTCATAACATTCACAACGTAATCAAAAATCATAAAAATCGAATTATGTTTAAGGGGAGATTAACATCGCATTTTGTATGGAAATTGTCAAACTCAAATGCTCATTTGTTAAATGTAACGGTATTTCGTATTCTTGACATAATGATTGTAAAATTCCGCGAAGTGTAATTTGGACGAAATATTTGCATATTTAACGGGCACATAATTATTTGGTCATGTTGGGAAGCTGGAAAGTTGAACAACCGGACAGAAACAACAAAGTAGAATTAATGTTTAGGCTGTTTAAAGTATAGTACTCATTTTCTTCCGAACAAACAGTTTATGTTTGATTCTGGTGCACTAGTCTTTTAAAGGAAGGCGTTAAAACGATTTGTGCCTGATTCGTCATATTCCAAATTGGTCATCTTCCAAACTCGACAATTTCCTAACTGGTCATATTCCTAACTCGTCATATTCCAGATTCGTCATCTGCTACTACTACTAACTATCTTATCTTATCTTACAGATGGCCCTTTCGGATACACTTCGACCCTTTAGGATCTTTTGTGCAATTACCCTCTTACACACTCAGCTGTAGGTTTCCTCACGATGTTTTTCCTTCACCGTAAGAGCGTTGGGTAATGTGCTTAAGTTAGAAAAACTCATTGGTACATGGTGACCGCGGGGGTTCCAACTCTGTACCTTACGATCACGAGTCGACCCCCTAAGCCACTAGGCCACCGACGCTCTTATACACCGTGCCCGGGACGTACCCGAAGGATTTTAATCATCGATTCTAGACCCTCTTTGGTGTATAAGATAAGATAAGATAAGACTACTAACTAACTACTAACTACCACAAAAGAGGGCAGCGTAAGGAGACACGCGCAAAAATAGTATCTCCAGGCAAAAGACCAAGCCTCAAAAAAGGGTAGGCCCACCCATAAAGATGGTGTCCACAGCCACACAAGCGGTCCAGAAAAGATCTCCGACCCAACCCTTCCATTGTCGGGCAAAAGAAAGGAAGCCCGTAGTCCGTAAGCATGCATGCGTCAGGATTCCCACTCCGCGACTCACATAGATATAAGTCTCCCCCCCATCCCAACTCCCACTCCTATCCCCCTTTTTGGAAAAACCCCGCGGATAAGTAAACGGAGGAAGGACTTTCTCCTCCGGCCTTTCAGCACTGGCTGGGGTAGTATCCGCGGGAGTCTAAATTCTAGATGGTAATAGGGGCATTGGTGTTTTTAGCCGGTGCGAGCCCGGCAGTACCTGGGCCCTCCATTCCCAGGTCTCCGGAACGGATTTTCATCTCTGCCCCTTTTAAATGTAAATCTCAATATCCTGCTAACAAAAGCAAGGACTAAGTATTTGGCCCATCAGGCGACAAACCCAAAAAAAAAACTACTATAACTACCTACTGTTTACTTATCACGGAAACAAACTCGATATAAAAAGACTAGACAAACGAGTCCAAGCTCGATAGGTCTCCAATTAGCAAGAGAGTGGAATTTTAATATCAGTAATTTAAATTTCATAGTCGTAATAGTCGCCATTTACATCAAAGGAATCTATTTAATAGTTACTAGACCACATTATAATGGTAGCCATACACGAAGCGATTTACTTGCGCCAGTTTAGACTTGCACAAGTATACTGTATGTAACGTGTATAGTCAGAAATTTGCGCAAGTATCTTCCAATACACGTTACAGTATACTTGTGCAAGTCTAAACTGGCGCAAGTAAATCGCTTCGTGTATGGCTACAATTAGAGCCAAGCGAACGAAGTAAGCGAAGCTCCATTCTTCCCCGATTCGGATTTTCGTTTGTCGCTATACTCTTCCCAAACTGTTAGAGATATCAGGATCAAATTTAGCCCGTAATACGACATCTAGCCATAGATGGTTTAGAAAAAATAAAATTGAAAATCGGACATACCACGGAGGAATAATCGCCGAAAATCTGTTCCCATAGACTTTCAATGAGAAAAATGGGAAAAGTGCCGGAGGGAACTCGCGGCTTAAGCTAAGTGAGTGAGCGTTACTGAGATTTCTGAAATGATGGCAGCAAACCGCTTCGCTCCATTTAGACTTGCCCGGGGACGGCAAGTGCACCTAGTTTATATATTTAAAGATAGATCACAAGAAATTTGTACATATGGATAGATGATTCAATATTACGCTTGTTTAAGCATCAATTACAAATAATGCTTAAAGGTCAGTCACTTACGTGTCGATAAGTGCAAGTAAATGATTGAGGATACACAAAAATATTCATACGGGAAAACCATTTTAACAAAACAACAAATAATTATTGACAGTTATCTCACGACAAGTGCAAGCAGACACGAAATAATCAACTTTTCAAGTTGATTGTTCAAGGCCATTTTGTTGCAAACTTTTATTTGCACATAATCGATTACGTGCATTACTATGATGATGATGACGATGATGATGATGATGATGATGATGATGATGATGGTGATGATGATGATGATGATGACGGTGGTGGTTATGATGATGATGATGATGATGGTGATGTTGATGGTGATGATGGTGATGATGGTGATGGTGATGTCGATGGTGATGTCGATGGTGATGTTGATATCGATGGTGATGATGGTGATGGTGATGATGATGATGATGATCTTTTATTTTCCTCATAGGTGATGTAAAAAGCAGTATGTGTCATACGGTAGCAAAATTATTTCCACCTTGGGTGTTAACAGTTGAATCCCTCACTACGCTCAGGTTCTATTTTAGAATTCCTCGCTACGCTCGGGATTCAAATATAAAATCCCTCGCACTCGTTCAGGATCCAATGTACGCCCTCGCCGTAAATATGTCATGTTTATATTCGTTCAAGATGGCGCACGGTGTCTATAAAATTACCTAATTCCAGGATTCAAGATGTCTCGGAAACTGCTCCAAGTATGTCTGCTGGTCGCAATACACGCTGCGCTCGCGCAGAACATAGCGCGGCGCCTGGGCAACTTCCAGGAGGTGTTCGCGTGGAAGCAGATGACGTACAACATCAATGGACACATGCGTGAGTTGTGTTACTCCCATAATCAGTCTCTGTCAATTAAATCAATTTTGGGACAAGCTTTTGTTGCTGACTGTAGTTTTTTTTGCGAAGTCATTATCTGCTTATCAAGAACAATCGCATCAGTCCCAACTAGGCCGTGAATTCCGAGATCTCGGAATCTTGGACCAATTTTTGAGATATTACAATTCCGAGATTAGAGGGAGCGACACCGGAACTATTTTTAATATCGAATTGGAATACCGATATTGGGCCTATCAATAAATCCGATCATTTACCTTTTAATTCCGGTAATGTAATATCGAAACAAACGAAATTGATTTTAAATCGGTGCGTGGTATTACTAGTATTTCGACTCGCTGACTTACTCGCTGCGCTCGGGAGTTAAATCTGAAGTCCTTCGTTACGTTCAGGATTAAATATCGCGCCCGTGACATAAAACGGTTCTTTATTCCCTCTGTGTATAATCTACTATTATCGAATAAACAGCTGGGTGAAGGTCCTATTCGGATCTTAGACCATGACCGTGGTTTAATGTAACGCATGAGAATGTCATCCGATACATATTGAGCGATAGAAAATAGAAACGTTAGTAACATTTGCATCGTGGCTAGGATTCCTCAGAGGGCTTATTGTGTAACACAGTCACAATCACGATCGTTTTCATTTTGAAAATCGAAGGCTTGTCTGCATAAAAAATGAAAACAATTGCCCCACTTTGAAGCCGGTTGCGATTGCGAGTGCGTTAGACAATAAGCCCTCTGATGAGGTTATCGCGGAGGTTTTAAGCGATTCGATGTCACGATTTCAAACCAGGATGCGGTTACGCATCATGACTTGTTTGTCTTGCGGTATTAAGTAGAAACGTTTACAAGATGTGATTCGAGGTACTGTTCTAAATAATAATAGTAACAAAAAGCAAGCTTTGAAAAACCAGACTGTTGCGAACTCAACTTTAAATCGTTATAAATCCTAAATAATCATTCAAAATGAAAAATGATGAAAGAAACGTAATAACGATTTTTAAATACCTATTTGTAGAAGTATTGAGGCTTGCAGGGAGTTCAGTGAAACACTTCTTGTTTGTAGTTGTAGCAGAAGAAAAATGGATAAATTTATTTACAAAAGGTGATTACTTATAGCTAACAGTACAGGCACAAATATATTATAATCATACGAGTAATCTATTTACAAGTGAGAGTGAGAGGTCTAGCTAGAGCGAGACGGTGCGTAGGTGGCGCGATGCGCGGGCGACCTGCGCAGAAGCGCGCCTATAAAACAGACGCGTGCCCGAAAATCGTTCTATTTCGCTCCTGGCTGTTGAGGTGAAAACATCGTCGGCTCGTCGCTCCGCTGCGCGTCCGCTCCGACAATATATTATGTACATCGATGTCTTCGGTGGATGGATGAAAACAGAAGTTGATTATTCAATCCAAATTGTCCTTTTCAGGGCACACAAACAAAATGCTCTTTTCAGAGTTAAAGCTTCGACGTCATTATCGATCGCGTTTGTCAATCGGATCCAAACTGTCCTTGTCAGGGCACACAAACAAACTGCTCTTTTCAGAGTTAAAGCTTCGATCGACTTCATTATCGATCTCGTTTCCTTTCATATACAGATGTCGAAGTCAATCGGTCAGCTACAGTGCTCCCCCTCAAGCGAAGCGTACCGGCAGGCGAATAATACGCCCGCGGCGCGATGTCCTTGAGTTAGTAGGTACCGGGTCTTCTGTCCTTGAGTTAGTAGCTACCGGGTCTTCATTTGTTAGTTTGTTTGCTTGTCCGTTCTGTTCCAGGTTCTTGTTGATTTGTTTCAGGTTACTATTGTTGTTGTTTTCTGGTTGTGTTTTTCTTGATGTTACAGGTGTAGATGTTGAATTCATTGTTGAAGTAGGTATTTGTTCCGTGATCGTATAGGCGGGTTTCAATCGGTCTATTGAAATGTTGCACTGTCGGTTTGGTAGTTGAACGGTGTAAACTTTGTCGTCCCGTTTCAGCACGCGGTAGGGTCCGTCGTAAGGTGCTTGTAGCGGCTTCTTTACGGCGTCGACTCGTATAAACACGTGATCGCATGTTGGAAGGTCACGATGTACGAAAATGGGTTTCGAGTTACCGTGTGGTTGATGCGGCGTCGGTCTCAGATTTCTTATTGTGTCTCGCAGCTGATCGACGTAAGCGGAGTCCAGAGTGACGTCATCACGCGGTGTTGTTGATAAGAGGTCACCGGGTAGTCTTATATTGCAACCGTAAGTGAGTTGCGCGGCGCTTACACCGGTGTCGCTGCGTATAGCTGCGCGAACGCCGAGTAAAACGGTAGGTAGCTCGTTGATCCAGGTAGTAGCGGATAGTAGTCTAGCTTTCAGCGCTGTTTTCATAGTGCGGTGCCAACGTTCAACAATACCGTTTGACTGTGGATGGTAAGGTGTCGTTCGCGTTTTTTCGATGCCGAGTAGCTGCGATAGGTGTGCGAATACTCTGTAGGAAGAGAGGACAATAGAGAGATCTCTCTCCAGGCGGGTGTTATGCCTGGGGACCGAAGTCCATTGGGATGAAGTTGGAAGTTGTATATATATCAACTGACTGGAGAAACTTCGTTAGCGCGATGTAGAACCTTTAGTTGCGCTGTCTGACGTTGGTGGCGCTAGCGAGTTAGCGAGTTGGTTGATACAAGTGTGCGCTAGATGTCGCTAGGTCGCCACACCAGCCCCCCTTTGAGACCGGAGGTTGATGGTGATGACGTGCAGTCTGTGCGTTGAATTGCCGCTTGCAAGTGCCAGTTGATGTCTCCAATAGTGCTCAGAGCCGCGTTGGCGAGCGTAGCAGGAGAAGAGGAGTGAGTGGAGTACACAGTGAGTCGTGTACCTGCTCGTGAAGTACTCGTAGTAGGACGCAGTGAGTCGCGTTGTTGAGTGAGAGTAGTGTGCACACTGTAGACACCAGGCATGGAGATATATCGGAATGCTAGTGGTGCACAGTGCGGGTTTTTCTGGCTTGCTGTGAAACTGCGTCATAGTTGCTTGAAGGTCGTCAGGTTGCGTAATTGTCCATTGTCGAGGGTCACCAATGTAGAACAGAGATGTTAATAGAGAGATCTCTCTCCAGGCGGGTGTTATGCCTGGGGACCGAAGTCCATTGGGATGAAGTTGGAAGTTGTATATATATCAACTGACTGGAGAAACTTCGTTAGCGCGATGTAGAACCTTTAGTTGCGCTGTCTGACGTTGGTGGCGCTAGCGAGTTAGCGAGTTGGTTGATACAAGTGTGCGCTAGATGTCGCTAGGTCGCCACAACTCTACTCTCAAATTGGCGTCCTTGATCGGTCGTCATCGTTGAAGGACATCCGAATCGCGTGATCCAGCCTTCGTAAACGACCTTGGCGACTTCTTCGGCGGTGATTTCTTGCAATGGGTAAGCTTCGGGCCATCTCGTCGCTCGGTCGATTATAGTGACACAGTAGCGATGTCCGGCGGATGTTGTAGGTAGCGGGCCGACTATGTCGATATGTATGTGGTTGAATCGACTAGTAGGTTTGAACGATGACACAGGACTTGTAGTGTGTCGCTGTATTTTCGCTCGCTGACATGGGATGCATGTTTTCGCCCAGTTTCCAACGTCGGTGTTTATTGAAGGCCAGAAGTACTTGCGTGACATCAACTTTCTTGTGCTGCGTATTCCGGGATGACTAATGTTGTGTGTGGCTTCAAATGCGATACGTCGAAATTCCAGTGGTAGGTACAGTCGCACGTCGTCATTTGAAGTTTCACATAGTAGGTTGATGTCTGTTCCGGGAATCGTAACTTTTTTTAATGATAAGTTACTTTGTTGCAGTAGTGTTGTTATGCTGCTATCTCTGTCTTGCGCGTTCGCGAGTTGTTGAAAGTCGATGGGTGTGGGACAGCTGATCGCGTCGATGCGTGAGAGTGCATCCGCGCTTGCGTTTTCTTCCCCACGAACGAATCTGATGTCGGTGGTAAACTCGCTGATAAAAAGTAGTTGTCGAGTTCTGCGTGGCGATTCGCTATCGGTTGACAGTTTGGTGAATGCGAACGTTAACGGCTTGTGGTCCGTGAATATAATAAGCTGTTTTCCCTCGAACATTTTGCGGAAGTGTTTAACAGACATATAGATCGCTAACAATTCGCGATCGTATGTACTGTATTTCTTCTGGGCTTCGGTGAATTTTTTTGAGAAAAATCCGAGCGGCTGCCATGCGTTGTTTACAAACTGTTGTATTGCGGATCCAGCTGACGTATCCGATGCATCGCTAAATATTGCAAGCGGGGCGTTGTGCATCGGGTGTGCGAGTAAAACTGCGTTTTTGATGCTGGTTTTACAGGTCTCGAATGCGTTTGTGGCTTCATCGGTCCATTCGATCGGTGTCTTGTCGCGCTTCTTCGCATTGTGTAGGTAGTGATTTAGCGGCGCTTGGATTGTGGCGGCGTCCTTGACGTTTTCGCGGTAAAAATTGATCATACCGAGAAAACGTCGTAACTCGTCGATAGTTTGCGGCTTCGGGTAGGCAGTTATAATTTCAACTTTTTCTTGAGGTGGTTGAATGCCGTCGCTTGATACATCGAAACCGAGGAACTTGACCTTGGGCTGGCCAAATATACATTTCGACGGGTTGATGGTGATGCCGTACTCGTCGAGTCGTTCGAGTACGGTGCGGAGATGCCTTTTGTGCTCTTCTTCGTCGACTGAGGCGACTAGTAAATCGTCGACGAACGGGAACACAAAATCGAGTCCTCTAAGAACTTCATGAATAAATCGCTGAAATGTTTGTCCGGCGTTTTTCAATCCAGGACACATACGAGGAAACTCGAACAAGCCGAATGGTGTGATTATGGCTGTTTTTTCTATATCTTGATCTGTGACTGGTAGTTGTTGGTAGGCTCTATTTAGGTCCAGTGTTGAAAAAATTGTTTTTGCGGCGAGTTGGTAAGTGAAGTCTTTGATGCGTGGTATGGGGTACCTATCCGGTTTAGTAATGGCGTTCAGCCTTCGGTAATCCCCACACACACGTAGGTCTCCATTCTTTTTGGGTACGACGTGAAGAGGCGATGACCACGGACTCTTGCTGGGCCTGCAGAGTCCTTGTTCTATCATATTTTCGAACTCCTTTTTTACTCTCTCGTAACGGTGCGGTGCTATTGGACGAGCTCTGCAGTGGATTGGCGGGCCAGTGGTGTCGATGAAGTGCTCGACGGAGTGCTTCGGGCTGAGCTTCATCGATGTGAGTCTGGTGGTGCCGGGGAAATCTGCGAGTACATTGTGGTAGGTCTGCTTGATGTCAATACTACGAACTGTAGGTATATTCGTAGTACTGAGTTGCGCGTTTGTTACGAGATGGGTCTTGCCGTCTATCAGTCTTCGGTTCTTCACGTCGACTATTAGATGGTGATGGGTTAGGAAATCGGCTCCGAGGATGGGCTTCGATACTGCGGCGATGATAAACTTCCATTTGAATGCACGGCGTAGGTTGAGGTCTAACTCGAGCGTTTTTTCACCGTAGGTAGGTATTGTCGTATTGTTAGCTGCATACAGTTCAAATGGGAGTGGTTGCGCAAACACGCCTTTCTTTTTAGGTAGGACGGAGATGTTAGCACCCGTGTCTACTAAAAAGGATAATTTCGTCTTCTTATCTGTGACGAATAAGCGGTGCGAGTGGTTTGTAACGCCGGATCCCGCTTCAGCCAGCGTTAGTTTTAGTTTTCCGGCTCAATAGTCTTAAAACTGCAAGGCGACGCACATTTCTTGGCGTCCATGCCGAAACGGCGGTGGTAGTAGCAGTACGGCGCGGTTGGAGCGGGAGAGTTCTTGCGGCTGCGGTTTTGCGACGAGTTTCGGGAACGGGCACGATAGCGTGGATTCGACGAACGATTGTAGTTCCAGTCTCTTTGCTGTGGTGTTGCACGCAGTTCGGCTACCTCCAGTGATAATCTTCTTATTTCATTTATTAGAAATTGTGTATCAAGGTTGCTTGGTTGAGTTGAGACTGCGGCGATTTGTGGCGCTGCAAACTGTTGCGTAGAAACGGCGGCAATAGAGGTATGTGGTGCTGTAAATTGCGGAGTTGCAACTGCGGCGACTTGCGGGCATTCTTCTAGCATCTTGTCAGCGAGCGCGGCTAATTCGTCCAGTGACGCCTTGTTGTTGAAATTTTCGCTGACGATGAGCACCGATCGGATGTGACTGGGAAGGTGGTTCATCCACATTATTCTAATTGTGTCGTCGTTGAATTTGTCTCTCGCCAAATCACGCATTCGGCGCAACAACTGACTGGCTTTTTGGTCTCCAAGCTCCATCTCCGACAAAAGCATCTGTATCTGCTTGCTGTCGGAGTCTTCGTATAGCCGGATAAGACGCTCCTTAATTGTGTTGTAATAATTCTGGGCAGGCGGGTTGTATAGAATATCCGTCAGTTCTTGGATGTCTTGCTTCTCCATTCGTGCGATAACCATTTGTGCGAGTTGGTTCTGGCTCCTCTTCAGTTCGGCTGTGGCTGCTTCAAAATTCACAAACCACAACCGTGGCTGGTCGCGCCAAAATGGTGGGAGTCGGAGTGCGAGCGAGATTGAAGTGACTTCGCCGGATGCTTCGGAAAACTGCGCGTGTGCTGCCGGTGGCTGTGCAGGCGGAGCGGTGTGGTTGGGCTCCGTAGTTTCCATCTTCTTCTGGTTGTTGGCTGCTTGTTGTTCAGTCGGGTCACCAATGTAGAAGTATTGAGGCTTGCAGGGAGTTCAGTGAAACACTTCTTGTTTGTAGTTGTAGCAGAAGAAAAATGGATAAATTTATTTACAAAAGGTGATTACTTATAGCTAACAGTACAGGCACAAATATATTATAATCATACGAGTAATCTATTTACAAGTGAGAGTGAGAGGTCTAGCTAGAGCGAGACGGTGCGTAGGTGGCGCGATGCGCGGGCGACCTGCGCAGAAGCGCGCCTATAAAACAGACGCGTGCCCGAAAATCGTTCTATTTCGCTCCTGGCTGTTGAGGTGAAAACATCGTCGGCTCGTCGCTCCGCTGCGCGTCCGCTCCGACAATATATTATGTACATCGATGTCTTCGGTGGATGGATGAAAACAGAAGTTGATTATTCAATCCAAATTGTCCTTTTCAGGGCACACAAACAAAATGCTCTTTTCAGAGTTAAAGCTTCGACGTCATTATCGATCGCGTTTGTCAATCGGATCCAAACTGTCCTTGTCAGGGCACACAAACAAACTGCTCTTTTCAGAGTTAAAGCTTCGATCGACTTCATTATCGATCTCGTTTCCTTTCATATACAGATGTCGAAGTCAATCGGTCAGCTACATATTCAATGATACCCCAATTGTCATAGTTCGTCGACTTTTTTTTTTTCTTTTTTACAATATGGCATCTAGCTACCGTTATATTGAATTTTATTAACTGTCATATCTTTAGTGACACTTAAAAGATTAAGACAAATCGACAACTCCGCACTCAGAGACGTCAATTAAATTTAACGCTTGTTTACGACGTGTTGTCTTATTCTATTGCTATAGCAAAGAAAGTGACAGCAGCTACTTTAATCAAGCATTAAATTTAATTGTCGTCTCTGAGTCGGGCAGTTAGTCAGGTAAAAAGCCGGTCAAGTGCGAGCCTGACTCAAGCACTGAGAGTTCCGCACCTACGTTTTAAGTTTAAGTACTTTTGTGACTTTAGTAACAATCAGGGAATGCAATTTAGCCGGTTATTAACCGTTTTTGTATGAAAATAACCTGTTATAACCGGTTAAAACCGGTTATTTGCATTCCCTAGTAACAATAAAAGATTAATATCAGTCGGACGCTACATTACAGTACTAGTAAACATAAACGATCCATTATGCAATCTTCCTCGAGGTCGGTCACGACCTCCAGACTAATCTTAAAAGATAACGACGTCATTATGTATTTTGTTTTCCTCGTAGTTTTTATAAACATTAATCGTATGTTTAAGAAATCTGTAGAGTAGCAGAGATTATTTAAAATAAATAAATATCAGCGGTTAGTCGGATGATGTCACACAAATTGACTGGTCTAAGATCCGAATAGGTGACGACCTTCACCCAGCTGTTTATTCGATAAAAAGTATTTTTCACTTCTCATGCTCTTAAAATGTTACTTTAGTCTCTACACATCGGGACTAAAGTTCCTTTTTAATCTCTAGGGATTAAAGTATTATTTTTTTAATTTACTTTGGAATCCCCTAAACATCCAATCACGGTGTTGGTGAATGGAGGATTATTGCTATCTGTGTCTTCATCATCAGTTCTTGTTTCTGAAAATACCAAAATCGCTTATTGTAATACCGTAAAATGGGGTGAATAGGATTCGCGGGGTGAATAGAGTTGCAGCCTAAAACCAATCATATTCTACTAATTAAAAGACTCAGTCTTTTAATTTATTTATTTATTTTAACGTAATTTTCCAAAAGACTTGTCAATGTAATACTAGTTCTTATTAGTAACAAGTTATGCTTTGTTTTAGGCTATAATTCTATTCACCCCGCGAATCCTATTCACCCCATTTTACGGTACCTAAGTTCCCTCAATTCATCACGGATTCCCTCATCTGGTACTTAAATATTTCACAGTTTTTAATATTATTGAAGTGATAACTTCTTTACGGAGGGTAAATCATTTCGTTACGTACCGCGCTATTAATGACAGACGTCTGGCTTCCCTTTCTCTCACGCATACGGCAGCGGTAGTACTCATTTTCAAACAATTTTTAAAATACAAAGAGATGCAGGAATCGGATTTGAACCGCGGCACCTTAGCGTCATAGACTTACCTCTCAGCCGCTAGGCAAATCTTAAGTTACAAGGTATGGACGAAAATGGTAAACGGTATTTGATCTTACCTGCTGACGTCACCGTGCGTTTCTAAGCATAAATAAAATAAAACTATCACCAAGTTAAACAATTTCAATATTAATTAGTTACTTATCTTATCACTTCTGTCGGGCGTCCCGAGACGCACACTTTTTTTTTTCAGATCCCAAGTTGTTTCACTCACTTAGTTTAGTGCAGCACGTGCTAAGTTGAAGTACTCAGGCAGTTAAGCAATTAATCAACAATATCTAAACATTATAAATCTCATTGTTAAGTCTCAAGTCAAATCGGGCCTTGGTATTTGAAATGAACTATACTAATTTGATGACTATGGGACCACCTCGGAAAAATACCCTATCAATCTAAAAAAACCGGTCAAGTGCGAGTCGGACTCGCGCACCGAGGGTTCCGTATGTAAGATAATAATGGTTGGAAAACGCAATAGTACTTTCTTCATTTTGTTATGTACTTTATTATCTATGCAATAAAGTCCATTTTGATTAGCCTAAATTTCAACACAGATTTTTAACTCTCTGCGACTGACGTAACGTCTATCAGACACCGCCAAAAAAAAAACTCCGTATAGCGTGTTATAGCTCTGTATCGCTCAGTACCTTGAATAACACAAATATGTACATACATACATACATTAAATCACGCCTGTTTCCCAGAGGGGTAGGCAGAGACCACTTCGTTCCACCTGCTACGATCTTGACAAATCTCTTTCGCTTCTTCCACATTCATGCATCGAGTCATGCACGCACGTCGGTTTCGGGTACTTAAAATTCGGCCCTTTTCCAGTATTTCTCCGATTTGATTCGAAAAAGTACGCCTAGGGCGGCCCCTTCCGACCCTTCCACTCACTTTAGCTCTGTATATCTCTTTCGTCAATCTTCTTTCATCCATCCTTTTCAAATGACCGAACCATCAAGGTATGCCCTTACACAAATATGTATGTTATATTAATCGTAGAAGTAACATTCAAAATTAGCATCATTTACGATTACTAGCACCATCTGTTGGCGAGTAGCTAGCACTTCATTTATCATAACTAATGTGTATGGTAAACAGGCGTGATTTAATGTATGTATGTATGTAACTTTCTCTTAAAAAGTTATCAAAATATGGTCACGCCGGCGTGGCCGACGCCAGCTCATTGTTGCTCGGCGCGCATGTACCCAACTTGTATTTTTTTTCAATGATAGCTTCATTAATACGCTTTATATTAATTTAATTAGAAACCTCGTGCTGATTCGTGTTTTGACTTTTTTGAAGAAAACGAAGCGTTGATACCGAGGAGGGAGTTTTATGAAGAATGGTTAAAGTACAGCAAAAAAGATAAATGAAGGGCTTTATTTGACTACTTTTCATGATTATCGCTCGGACTTCCAAAAACATTTTATGAGAAATGTGCTGAATGTGGAAAAATACAGAACCATTTCGGGACATTATCGCAAAAGGTATTAATTGGCTGAATGGTGAAGGGCTTAAATTTTCTATACAACTTAAAATAATATAAATTTGAAAATTAGAGCAAATAACGCCCTTTTTACAACGTCATACAAAAACCAGTTTAAGCTGACCTCACATTTTAGGGGAAATCAGCGTACAGGGAGATCAAATTATACTGGATAATAAGTTTTTTCGTTAAAAATAGCTTGTTTTTCAACTTTTTATAAATATTGATATTTCTAGCTTCAATGTGTTGAGTTTTGATCTTATATTTAGCGTCAAATAATATTATCCACCTAGATCGGGCTCTTGTCGCACTGTACGCCGTTCCTTGCATAAAGACCCTGTTTTTTTGTGATTTGATTAAAAATGTACAGATTTCAGATTTTTTCCTATACTTACAGTAAAAGACGGTATTACTTGCCAAATTTCATAGTTCTAGGTCAACGGGAAATACCCTATACATTTTGATTCCCTCGAGAGTGTCGAAATACACGTTTTTTGCGACATAAACAGCCGTATCTTTTTTTTACGTAAATGTAGAAGTTTGATTTTTTCCCAGCTTCAAGGGACTGTAGATTTGAGTATATGGTTTAAATTTCAACTCGATACCTCTACGCGTTCCCGAGATAAAGGGTCTTGACAGACGGACAGACGGACGGACAACCAAGTGATCTTATAAGGGTTCCGTTTTTCCCTTTTGAGGTACGGAACCCTAAAAATATCAAAATCGGTCCACAATAGACGGAGAAACCGGTGATTGATTACATAGGTACACATGAAAATAAGTTTCCGACAAAAATTTCATTTTGGGACAAGCTTTTGTTGCCGACTGTACTTTTTTTCGCAAAATCTTTATCGACCGAATACTTTGTCGAATCTTTAACTTTATAATAAGACCGAACTAATGAGTCCCAACACGGTGGGTCTACGTCAAGTATAGCGGAGATCCTGTCGCCACCTTCCGACTCCATCATCAGATCAGCTCTTAGATACCATAATATTGCATTGTCATCGGGTTTACATATGTGGCCCAAATTTCAGCCCATTCCTTTGACAGGAAGTGGGTCAAATTTAACTTGCAAGATTTGACCCTTACATACATACATTCATACATACATTGCAAGTTAAATAAAAGCTCGTAAAAAATACATACGGTAAAACATAGACCCTCCTTTTTTGAAGTCGATACTAACACGCGGTGACGCTTATATAATATTTGTACGCATAAGTAATTATACCGAGACTGAGAAACGGCCTTTAGAAGTTGATTATAGCATTTAGAATAACTATGATTAATAGGTATACTCATAACAGGTCAATAAAATACAAGAAACTGGTTAAAAATAGCAATTCAATGTTAATTATCATAATTGCTATTAACACTTTATTGCCTACCTTAACTTGCCTTTGTCTAAATACAACGTTAACATTAACTACGAGTACGTTACGTCGTCGCACACGAACGATTCCGTACCATTATCTATACAACATTAGCAAAAAAACGGCAAAAAAATCACGTTTGTTGTATGGGGGCCCCTAAAATATTCATTTTATTCTGTTTTTACAATTTGTTGTTATAGCGGCAACAGAAATACATCTTCTGTGAAAATTTCAAGTGTCTAGCTATCACGGTTCATGAGATACAGCCTGGTGATAGACAGACAGACAGACAGACGGACAGACAGACGGACAGTGGAGTCATAGTAATAGGGCCCCGTTTTCTTTGAACTATCTCAAGAAACAACATGTATGAACAAATTTTTCATTTAAAGTTAATGAAGTTAAAGAAAAAGAAGATGTGCCAAATTTGAACAACATTACTTTATCAGAAGTTGTATCGTAATTTTAACATTTCATTACAGCTACAGATAAGAAAAAATATCATAGTAAAATTGTATCTTGTAATGCTGGTCATTGTCTACGGATTCTGAACGCATTATAGAGGACTTATGATATGAGTGTAGATAAAATAATTTTCAAAATCGGTTCAGTACATCCAGAGCTTACCCCCTACAACGTCACAATCTTTACCTCTCTATAATATTAGTACATACATACATACATTAAATGACGCCTGTTTCCCAGAGGGATAGGCAATCACCACTTCTTTCCACCTGCTACGAATATAAATATTAGTATAGATATAATATTAACATTGGTTGCCTTAATTTCCAGTTCTGAGGGATCGTTTTGGTGATGAAGACCTGGCTGGTGTAAGAACGAGAAGGCAAGCGGACCAAGTTTTCTTTAACAATCAGAATGACCAGGATCGAAACTGGAACCAAAGTAAGATGACATATTTGACCTTTTTAGTACCAGCCTGTAAGAAACCATACACGCAGTTTTGTTAAACCTTTTTGCCCTTATTTATAAACGTGGAATAACCATGGGGCAGCTAAACCATGCTTTGTGCTTATCTGTCAAATTCAAATGTCACGATGACAGATAAAGACAAAGCATGGTTTGGCTACCCCACGGTTATTTCACGTTTATAAGGGCACAGGACTTGACAGAAGCGCGTGGAGCTAACCCCATGTGCTTCTGTTTAGTCCATCAGAGTAAATCTCTTTAACCGAACAATTGTCCTCGCGTGTGATATCCATGGACTTGTTTCTCTAATAAGTCCATGGCGATTGTCTAAAACTCGATACTGGCGAAATACACCTTGTTAAAACAAGAGTGAAAGCCATTAATTAAGAAAAAAAAGTAAGGGCATTTATCTACATCCATATCATAACCTCCCTACAATATGTTAACGATAACGATTTATCGTTAGAAACTATAAGCAAATGCGATACTTTAATGTTAACATTAAAGTATCGCATGCCATTACAGTATCGGTATCGATGTGGTTGCATTTTAATGTTCACATTAAAGTACAGGTCAACCACAAATACAGGTTTCTCACATATTGTAGAAAAGTTATTATATGCATGTAGATAAAGTTATGTATGCTACTGTACACATAATTGGGCATTATGCACCAGTCTATATAAACTACCATTAAACACCTTACGTTGAATACAAAATGTGTCACTGTGTGTAATCTGTCATTACGTCCGCCATTTTAACTTATTTCTGTGCAATAATTAATAAATTTCTGGCTTTATTTCTAATTCTTCTTTTCTTAGATTCGGGATGGCACCAGAAGAAACAATATGTCAACGGTGATGGACAAGGTCGCTTTAATAACCAAAGTAATATTATTTTCTGTTTTTTCTTATTTATTATTTGTTATAATACCTACTAACCTAACCTAACCTAACATCTCATCTCTCAGATCTTAACCTATTTGACGACTTAAGCAACAAGTACAGTACTCCTAGCTTCTTAATAGCTCTGTGGCCCAAGCCAAGGTACAACCTACGCTAACTAGCGTTTCTATTCGTTTCGTTTTAAAACCAATCGCGTCACTGGTAGATCACTTGACTCTTCGTAACACGTCAACTACCAGCGATGCGATTGGTTTAAAAACGAAACGAATAGAAGAAGATGCACGAGGGTTCCATTTTTTTAATTTTTTTGTAAGGAACCCTAAAAAACAACCCGCTATCGCTACACAATCGTCTGGTATGTATGAAGATAGTAGAAACCTTGAAAAAAAAATGTTCAAGTGTTAGATGGGTTCGCGCTTATACGATTTGAAATCAAATTCAAATTGGATAATAATACCTACTGTGCAGCGGTACGGAACCTTCGGTACGCGAGTCTGACTCGCACTTGACCGGTTTCCTGTATTCCCCGTATATTGCAAGAGTAGGACAAGGCTATACGATATTGAACTGTCATAAACAATATTGTGAGATATACACAGATAAAAAAGGTTATCATCGATCTAAGGTCAAGTGACACATAGAGTCAATTGAGATGGAATTCGTATGTTTGTATGTTTGTTAGACGATACCTTGAGTATTCGATCCGATCTTCATGAAATTTGTTTTTTTTTTTATATTTGAATATGAGAGGTCTACGTTTGGGGCGAACTACCATAAGAGTGTTAAAAAAGCATTCCCCTAAAAAAAAAATGTGCTTCTAGGGCCTTCCAACCAGCCTGCTCAGCCCGCGACAACCACATCTAGACCCACAGGTAAATAATAATTTGACGACGCGATGGCCTAGTTGGTAGTGACCCTGCCTACGAAGCTAGCGGTCCTGGGTTCAAATCCCGGTAAGGGCAGATATTTGTGTGATGAGCGCGAATATTTGTTTCTGAGTCATGGGTGTTTTCTATGTATTTAAGTATATATTTATCTATATAAGTATGTTTATCGTTGTCTAGTACCCATAGTACAAGCCTAGAGCTTAGTTTGGGACTAGCTCAATTGGTGTGACATTGTCCCCTGATATTTATTATTTATTATTATTATTATTATATTCCTACACGAAATGACACAAGTCTGCATAGGCCCTTGTCTGCACTGCACTACGCTAACTAGCGTTTCTATTCGTTTCGTTTTTAAACCAATCGCGTCACTGGTAAATGACGTGATACGAAAAGTCACGTGATCTACCAGTGACGCGATTGGTTTAAAAACGAAACGAATAGAAACGCTAGTTAGCGTAGTGCATTTTGGCAAGGGCCTCAGGTGATCTGTGTGCTCGTTTGCCTACTCATTGCCAAAAAAAAACAATGTTCCAGATGAATCGGGGAGGTTCTTCATCCAGTATAATAACGTCCCGATGGGAATGGAGAAGGTTGGGAACAGATTGTTCGTCAGTTTGCCGCGGCGGAGACACGGTAAGTTTTTTTTACCAGACTTGATAACCTAACCAACAAAAAGTTGGAAAACCCCCGACACTGACATTTCAAAGTTCAATACTTCAAAAACGGCTGAACCGATTTCAATATAAAATGTTTAAGAACCACCGCTAGAAAACCTGCTTTCGAATAAAAAAAACCGCATCCAAATCGGTTCATCCGTTTAAGAGCTACGGTGCCACAGACAGACACACACACACACACACACACACACATACACACATACACACACACACACACACACTCACACACACACACACACGCACACGCACACGCACACGCACACGCACACGCACACGCACACGCACACGCACACGCACACGCACACGCACACGCACACGCACACGCACACGCTCACGCACACACACTTACACGTCAAACTTATAACACCCCTCTTTTTTGCGTCGGGGGTTAAAAATAACGGTGAAGTGCAAGTCGAACTTGCGCGAGGTTTCCACTTTAAGATCGAAAACTAAATGGTTAAAATTTTGATGAACACTGTAGTTTCTATGTTTTATTTAGATCCATTTTGACTCAGTTTTTTCTTACTTTTTACAAAACGAAACAGTTTAACCAATTTATGATACTTAAGTAATATTATTGGGCAGCAAAAAAATAAAACCTCCACGAAAAAATTCTGAACTGCACAGTAAAAAACTAAACGCACACCAAACTACGCCTTTGATTATCATTTAGATATTTTGTTGTGCAGTTCAGTTTTTTTTTGGTTGTAGTGTTTTTTTGCTACGCGTTTAAAAATCTCCCATATTTAATTATCTATTAGCTTGCATTTGTCAGTATTTTGCGGCTTACAAACTTTAGCGCTGTGATTTTGGGTAGTTTTTTTTAAATGCGCCTTGTTCTTATTTCCTCAGTCTCTTTGCGGCAGCTTTATTTCATGGTTAGGTTAAGTTAAGTTGTCTAGCCTAATATCAACATCCCTTTTATATATTTCTGTTGCAGGAATACCCACAACGCTAAACTACATAGACCTTTCCCGGGAATCGAACACACGCTCCCCAGCTTTGACCCCTTACCCCAACATCTGGGAGGGCAGGAACCTGACCTCCGTGTATCGAACCCGCGCTGACAAGTGTGGCAGGCTCTGGATGGTAGACACTGGGCTGCTGGAACTGCCTGGTAAGTTCTGGGAACCTGGTAGAATTCAGGAATGGGACAGGCACAAACTTGACTTAAGTTGAATAGAATAGAATAGAAATAAGTAAATAAAAAGCAAGCTTTAAAAAAACCCTGCTGCATTTTTGACGTCGTCGATATATATATTATTTAAAACCACGGAATAGAAAAAACAGTGGAAGTACAGTAAAGAGGGGCAAGCCCTCTTATAAATAAAAATTGACGATTAGTCGTGATAAATATTTTCTTTTATTTTCTTCAATATTCAACTTTCTTTTATTTATTTATTTGATTAAGGTAATACATGGTAGGTGTAACTTTGATCATAGCTCTGGAGCAACTCTTTGAAAATTCACCAGAAAACAGACGATCGCTGTTCCATCCAAGTTTATTTTTAAATTTTTAAAATTTAAAAACAAACTTTACATAAGATATAAAAAGGTATACTGAAATAAGGCCTATTCTACTATTTATAACCTTATTTCAGTACATTCCTCGTCCCTCTGGGGGCAAGGAACGGAACCTACCCGGCCCTAAAGAACTACCTAAGTGAGGATTATAACTATCCGTTTCCCTCTAGGAAATAGCTTTCTGTGTAATCAATATATCGGTGGAAATTTTACTTGTCAAACCGATATTTCAACACAAAAAACTTTCGACCTTGAAAACCTCACTAAAAAAAGATCGGCGGATAGAAGCTAATTACCTACCTGCCTAACCCTACAAAGAAATTTGACAGCCAAGCATAGAAGATGCTGGACCACCAAAAAGAACTTGATAGTCAAGCATGCTGATCTACAAAAATGGATTCGACAGTCAAGCATGGAAGATGCTGGACTACTGACCATCCAACATGGAAGATGCTGGATCCCTAACATATATCCGATAATCAAGCACGGATGGTGCTGGATTACCAACATAGGCTTGACCATCAAGCATGGTATATGCTGGACTACTAACAAATTCAACAATCAAGCATGGAAGATGCTGGATTGTCTCACAATTATAAAACAGTGAATGAATTTCTTTATTTAAAAAGAAATTCATTTGTTTATGGACATTTGTCCACTTTCATCCGTCAGTGCGCTGACCTTTGTCAAGTCACTCTCGGATTCAAGCATCTATAATAATAATACTAATTTTTTTTTATACACCCTAACTAAAAAATAAAAAAAAACACAAAACATGAAAATATTACAAATTCACAAATACAAAACTAAGTCGCGCCTGTGTCTCACATCTCGGCCTGAGATATGGACACAGCGTCTTCGCAGAATGATGATGAACTGCAATTTCTTCCTGATGACACATCAGGTGGTTGCAGTATCAACATCCTGACGAACGCAAGCTTGGACTGCGCAGCTTCTCGCAGTTCAAGAAGTTATTTACATGAAAAAGAAATGGTATTAAACACACATGCTAAAACAAGTTTAAATTAACCAGGAAAATCATTGAGTAATAAGCATCAACAAGCATCCACAATATTCACACCTCAACATGAATGTATGACCCATCTACCACGAAGGAACCAATATGCCATGAGATATGTGAGATGAAACCAAACAAGCTTCTTCCAACCTTATAGGCATAAAGGAATTCTCACAACCCCAGACACACCAGACCCCATGGAGATATGTCCACAACATGTTGTTCTTTTCTCCTCTCTCCCCAACGGTTGCTCATGCTTTCCATAACTTGTACTATAAAAGGAAAATACAATTATTATCACATCTTATATTCTTCATTACTATTTTAATTAACCATTCAATACTATATGTTTCATTAAAATTACCTAACGGGGACATTTACCTAATTATACAAAATATCTTATTCATTCCTCTTCAGACTTATTATTCAATAGAGTTATATTATATCTTGTTTACTCTATTCTCAATACATTTAACTAAGTTATTCATCCATCATTCGAACATATCTGCTTATCCATTTTACGTTCCTAAACCCTTCTACTATAACGACCAACGAGATAACGACCATATACATACAAAACCTAACCCCCATAATTCATACAGCTATAAGTGAACAAGGCATCGAACCATTGTTATAACCCGAGTTTACTATGAACTCATATGGGCTCACCTAAACTATAAAAATTAATATAAATCCCATATAAACCGTTTGCCGTTGTGAATGATGAAAGACAATGCGTCTTTCCCCTGATTTACTATGAAATCATTTAGGGTTTTCATTCACAGTTAACACGCGATTTTTACTTTACCTTAATATAAAAAAAAATATCCCGGTCGGGTCGTTCACATTAACATTCCATAAGCCTATACTTCTCCTATTCCTAATCCTGCTAACTCACTTTTCACAACACTTTCCTGGACGAATAACAAATTAAATTATTATATAAACATGTTTTTTTAATATAATATAATACAATTAAAAGTTAAAACTAAACTTATTTAAATTAAAATAAAAACTAAGCTACTCAAATATTAAAGACGTAAATAATAATCACCACTATAAAAAGAACACCCCCTCTAGCAGGTCCAATAATAATATGTTTATAATATAAATCATTCGCAATGATTGACATGACACGCAAAAGTCAAGGTCAAGAATTTTCCTGACAGCTCACAGTTAAGCTAACGAAAATTAAAAAGCTATTTGGCTGCGTTCACATTTCATCTATTGTAACGCCAGATGCCATTAAATATTACGTTCAACGTCACGTCATATATGACATAAAAATTAAATACGTCATATTTTTTTCTAAGCAGAAAATATTTTTCTTTCCGAAATAGAAATGCTATAAAATGAAATATATGTAATTAAAAAAAAATACGAATCATATAAAACCAGGATTACGAAACCTATCACGCCTAAAATTAACGCGCCTGCCTATGCCTACGACAATTCCTATGGATTAACAAACAAGGACGATCTGACTTTTTAATGGGAATCCTCCGTGGCGGCGTCTCCTGGTAGTCATCATTCCTCTCCTGGCGTGATTGCGTCGTGGAATATTTCTTGCGCCTGGATCCATCTCCGATGAACGCTGCAAATTTTGAAACTTCTGCTGCCTGCGCTCCGTCATGTCGCGATGTACAGTCAGGCTGAAATATTACTGACCCGTGCTAGGGGTCCATATTATAACCAAGTGACTTTAATCTCCCCTTTTGATGGCCCCAATTTTTTTTCTCGGTGCAGTGAAGTGAATATAAGCGTCGATCTTGACCATGGTGTGGATTCACTTCCATTTCGTCCATATCGTCGTTTATAATAAAATAGTGCTATAGGCGATGAAATACAATAAATATATAAATGATCATGATGTAGTGTTATTTCTAATTATATATCGCCTGAAACATCTTGGTACGTAACTTTCGTCCTCGGGGTGGGTCTTGAAAATGATGAGGCATAGCGTCGACTCATCTCACTTATACTTCATTTCCTCCTTTCTCCTGGTAGAGCATCACTTTTTGCTTACGAGAAGTATCGGGTAGCTCCGTTGTGCCACCAAGTAAAGAGGGGCAAGCCCTCTTATAAATAAAAATTGACGATTAGTCGTGATAAATATTTTCTTTTATTTTCTTCAATATTCAACTTTCTTTTATTTATTTATTTGATTAAGGTAATACATGGTAGGTGTAACTTTGATCATAGCTCTGGAGCAACTCTTTGAAAATTCACCAGAAAACAGACGATCGCTGTTCCATCCAAGTTTATTTTTAAATTTTTAAAATTTAAAAACAAACTTTACATAAGATATAAAAAGGTATACTGAAATAAGGCCTATTCTACTATTTATAACCTTATTTCAGTACAGTACCTAGCATGAGCTTCGCTTAGTATCAGACCTGTCGCCACTACTCAAACTATCATAAAAACAACACGCCACCAAAATGTTTTTACACTCCAAAATAGCACAATAAGGCATGCTTCTGGATTTATTTCCTATTTTAGAAATATAGAAATATCGAAATATTGAAATAAGCGATCGCGGCAAAAGTATGGTAGGTTATGCGGAACTCCGCATAACTATGCCACACGTTACACGCCCACTTGACACTTCTACTGTTTTTTCTGTTCTGTGTTTAAACCATTAAAACACGTAAATGTTTTTTTTTAAGTATGTACCTATAAGTGACACGCGCGCCATCAAAGCGAATCTAATGACGTAGGTATCATTTATCAAAATAGGTTGACCCGTTGAATATTACCAGGGGTCAGAGGAATGGACATACATACTACATACAGGTCAAACACATAACCCTCCTTTTGAGCTTCGCCGCAGTCGAATAAAAACTATATTCATTTCAATACGTATGCCATAAACATAAAAAAATACAGATTTTAATAGGAAAATAAATTTAAAACAAATTGTGGAAAAATGACACTGCAATTCACAGCATATCCGTAAAAAGGCACCGGCTTTACTAGCATAGAGGCATTCCATCTTAGTCCTCAGGGTTGGCAACAAATTTGTAGTCTAAAGGTTGACTTCCATGTGTAGCGGCTGATGCGACAGACGCGTGCGGCTGACGTGCGGGATTGTAGCGCGCGTCTCGCGACAGTAGTAAACACTATGAAAACGTATGGCACCGCTTCCGTAGTAAGCGGCTCAGCCGCGCACGGCTCGCAGATTCGTCAGCCGTTAACCACGGAAGCGGTGCCATACGTTTTCATAGTGTTTACTACTGTCGCGAGACACGCGCTACGATCGCGCACGTCGCATCAGCCGCTACCCATGGAAGTCAACCTTTAAGGTTACAGTCTTAAGATTATAGTCTTGACAATGCAAACCATTAGATGGCCTGGATGGTCGTTCACCTTTCTTCTCCAAGCTATAAAAAAGTGTTTTTTTTTCAGTCAATCCCCAGCAGATCCAGCCTCCAGCAATTGTGGTGTTTAACCTCAACACGGATACCCAGATCTTCAGGTATCCCTTCAAAAGTGCCGACATACCAGCAGCCAACACTCCTACTGGTAAGGAATAGTTAGCACTAGAAGTAACTTTGCCTCCTGAACGAGAACCTGACGAAAGGGGAGCAGGACTTGCACAGAGGGTTCCGTACTTATGCAGATGATGAATAAGATGATCATGATGTTATCATTGGCGTAATTGCTACGTTCCCTTTTAAGAAAAAGTAGGTACGAGCGTTCGGAAATCTGGTCAATTTTTTAACCAGCTCATCGAAAAATATTTCAAAAAGAACACATAGTTTCATTTAAGTAGTAAGAGAGTTCTTGCTCCAGAACAGTAAAGAATGCTTGAAACCAGAGCCCAAAATATGCTAATCTTATGAAATATTGTTATTTTTTGGCTTACAAACTGCACTCTTAATTAACAGCGGTTGTGTTTCGGTGTGAAGTTAAGACCACCAAAGTAATAGGGTTTGCAATGCTTTTGCAGTCATAAGATTGCCGTCTTGAGATTACAAATGTTCATAAAGGTGTCCCCTTGTTTTATCCACACTAATTTCATCGAATGTATCATTTCACCGAATTCCACTTCATCGAAACCTGTTGATCTGCTGATACCCTGGTGTTTTCAGGTTATCTTGAACATTCATTACCCAGGTCTAAACTTGTGACTTGCCCCTAGAAAGCCGTCGATGAAAAGAAAATTCTGCAAAGTGTCGAGTGATGAAATGAGTGTTGAAAAACAAGGGTACACCGATAATTCTCAGATCCAGTAACCATCAAGTAACCTATGTGCTCATTCACCTTCCCCATCCCATTAAATATGTCGATTAAGTAAAATACTTACATATTTCCTAACACCTTCAGCTTAACTTAAATCCCAACTTCATCTTCTTCAGGTCTAGCGTCCATCACCGTTGACGTCATCGGCGGAGACTGTTCCAATACGTTCGCCTACGTTCCTGACCTGACCACCTTCGGGATCATCGTGTACTCCTTGCGGGACAACGACAGTTGGAGACTCTCCCATAACTACTTTAGCTTCAATCCGGTTGCTGGAGCCCTGAATATTGCTGGTGAATATAAAATAATACTAAAATCAGCAGCTTCATACATTTTGGTCGAGTACCTATTGAACTTTTCTATGAAATAGCTGTTTTTTTTTTCGTGATTTCATAGTTGGTCCGTGAATGTTGTTCATATTCGTGGGTAGAACACAGAGGTGAAAATGGTGATTACCGATAAAAAAATCACCGTGTAGAGGTTTACGGGGGCGAAAAATCGATGTGTCAAGGTGTCATCTTCGGGAAAATTCGTTTTCAACCCGAACGATGTTCGGTCCTCCAGGTATTTTATTATTATTTTCTCTCCAAAGGTCACCGGTTCCAGTGGAGTGACGGTATCTTTAGCATCACCCTCAAGGAGCCTGAAGCCAACACCTGCAGAACTGCTTACTTCCATCCACTCATCAGCACCCAGGTAGGACCTATTTCATTCAGTAATTACAGAATTATTAAAGCAAGCATTAAAAAACCGAGTGCATATTTTAATCATGTCGTCTATAAACATTGATATCCAAGTTATATACTTCTTTCTTCTTTGACTGAATTTGCAAAAGAAGTGAATACAATTTGCAGTAACGAGTGAGGATCTTTATCACTGCGCAAGTTATACATTATGCTCAGTCTTCAACCGTTTATATAGTTTGCTATTTAAACCCTTAAATTAGCAATTTTGTATGTATTTGTCAGTGTGTCCAAAAATTAAATGCCTCATTAATCATAATTTCACCTTCAACTACTGCTTTACTATCTTTAGAACCTGTATTTACTGTTATTTCATTTTCCAGGAGTTCTCCGTCAGCACCTGCGTGCTCCGGAACAGAACTGCTAGCAGCGATAGCAACTACTGGCAGATGTATTCGGTGAGGCAGCTGTGCTTTATCATCATTTAAACATACTTCAACGTCATCGTTATACTTATTCTCACTGACGTCATTGCTAGGGTCAATATTTCAAAAAGTGTAATTAACCTGGTTTGTTTACAAAATGCAATGCGATGCAATGGTTTAACAACTGCATTGTTACAACTAATCATTCAATAAATATACCATGATATACAAACAGATAAAATTAAATATGTATGTACCTATATAGACGTAAATAAACACAATTGTATATATACCTTTGAAAATAATACCAGAGACTAAAACATATTCCATGATGGGTCTAGCCTACTATACATCAATTCTACGTCACGTCTGGTTCCAAATGCTTACGAAGCCGCATGTATGTTTTAAGTATTTAACTTATCAGATATTGTTGAATTTTACCAGCTCGTCGGAGACCGCGGCAGCATGAGCCAGTCCACCATGCACGGTTACCACGAGGGCACTCAGACCATGTTCTTCGCAGACATCGGGCGTAACGCCGTCTCCTGCTGGAAAACCTCCAACGCCCTCAATGCTGGCAACGTTGCGGTCTTAGCCCAGGATAACATACGGATGAGCTATCCTTCGGGTAATTATGTCATGCAGTCAGACCATCTTCTTCGCAGATAACGGCTGCAATGCCGTCTCCTAAGCTTCTGGAAGACCTCCATCACCCTCAATGCAGGCAACGTTGCGGTCTTAGCCCAGGATAACATACGGATGAGCTATCCTTCAGGTAATTATGTCATGCAGTTAGACCATCTTCTTCGCAGATAACGGCTGCAATGCCGTCTCCTAAGCTGCTGGAAGACCTCCAACGCCCTCAATGCTGGCAACGTTGCGGTCTTAGCCCAGGATAACATACGGATGAGCTATCCTTCGGGTAATTATGTCATGCAGTCAGACCATCTTCTTCGCAGATAACGGCTGCAATGCCGTCTCCTAAGCTGCTGGAAGACCTCCAACACCCTCAATGCTGGCAACGTTGCGGTCTTAGCCCAGGATACATAAGGATAAGCTATCCTTCAGGTAATTATGTCATGCAGTCAGACTATCTTCTTTGCAGATATCCGCTGCAATGCTGTCTCCTGCGAGAAGACCTGCAACACCCTCAATGCTGGCAACGTTGCGGTCTTAGCCCAGGATAACATACGGATGAGCTATCCTTCGGGTAATTATGTCATGCAGTCAGACCATCTTCTTCGCAGACAACGGCCGTAACGCCGTCTCCTGCTGGAAGACCTCCAACACCCTCAATGCTGGCAACGTTGCGGTTAGCCCATGATACATAAGGATAAGCTATCCTTCAGGTAATTATGTCATGCAGTCAGACTATCTTCTTCGCAGATATCCGCTGCAATGCTGTCTCCTGCTGGAAGACCTCCAACGCCCTCAGTGCTGGCAACGTTGCGGTCTTAGGCCAGGTTAGCATACGGATGAGCTGTTCTTCTACTAATAATGATAATATCATTAATATTATAGTAACTTTTGGCTGCTTCTGGAACTCAATGGTTATTAGAAGTCAACCAAAGATAAGTGCAATATTTTTTTGATGATGCGTTAGCTAGTCGCTATCCGGCCAACAAAACCAGCGGTCCCGGGATTTCCGGTATGGGCAAATGTTTGTGTGATGAGCGGGAGTTTTTGTTCTGAGTCTTGACTCTTGGGTGTTTACTATGTACTTATTTAAGTATGTATTTCTATTTAAATATCGTTATCTAGTACCCATACTAGGTCAAGCCAGGTCAATTTGTGTGAGATTTTCCCTCGTTTTTTTAAATATATTAATGATGGAGTCAGGACCCACCAAAGGAGTCGTTAATAATTTCACTTCAAATTTTTTTTGACAGAATATTATTATTCTCGTTTACAGATCTCCACGTGACAGATAACGAAGTTTGGGTTATAGCCAACACTCTGCCGAGGTTCGGATACTCCCGCTTGGACACCGACCAGTACAACTTTTACATTTACAAGTATGTACTTCATAAAGGGTGTTACAGAAATTTGTAAAACTCTCAAATTAATTATCAATACTTCCAGCTTCTCGATACTGACTTTTAAAAATATAATTATCTTATTTAATTTATAAATTATAATAAATAAATTCGGTTTACGGACGATAATTTTACGTGATAACGTCATAGGAAAACACACAAGCCGAAGCTAAACGCTTAGGCCGATCGTGCCTCTCTATCGCTTGCTCCGCGCTCTCGCTTACACGCTCGGCTCAGGCGGAACGTTACAATGAGGCGGAACGTGACACTTTTTCGTGCGTGGAGCCGGCGTTCATCGATTTATAAGACGTTATCACGTCAAAACTAATGTCTAATAATAAGGTGTTGTATGGACAACTAAATATTACAAGTATTCAAAAATTCAGCCGGATAGCTTCAGCCATTTCAGAGAAAAATGGTCTTGACTTGACACACAGACGGATGGACGGACGGACGGACGGACAGACTGACACACGTACAACTTATAAGGGTTTACTTTTTTAGCGTTTGGCGTCTATTCCTAAAAAATACTGAAAATCCTCCGTTTAGAAGCTATTTACGTAGTAATCTAGCTATTTACGTAGTAATTTTATTTTAGACCAAGTAAACTTAATTTTATTGTTTTTTTTTCAGAGGCAAAGTGGATGATTTAATATCTGGAACTGTATGTGACAATCGCTCCTCTTTCGCTATGGGATGATGTTCAAAATACGACCATGAAATCACTAGTGCCATTTGCAGCTCATGGTCATCGGAGAATGTTTGTTTGAGTTTGTTTTTATACGATTCTTAGTCGAGTTTGTTTTTTATACAATTGTTTAGTTGAGTCTGTGATGTGATTATACACCCCCTTTAAACTTACAAAGAAAACGGGCACTATAGATTTTTTCAAGTACTTTAAATATACTATAACTAAATAAGATTTTATGCTACAAAATAAAGAGAGTATTGTTTACAAAGAAAAATAATAATTTTATATAAATAATATTAGGACAATGAAACATGAAATATCATTTAGCTACAGTATGTTTATAACTACCGTAAAACGGGGTGAGTAGGGACACAACCTAAAATGAAGCATATGTTACTAATTATAAGACTGAAATTATTTCCAATGGACGTAACGTTATTGTCCATTTAATATTTACTTGTTCTTATTTGTAACAAGCTATGACTTATTTTAGGTTGTGTCCCTACCCACCCCTTAATCCCTACTCACCCCGTTTTACGGTACTTGAATAAATTGAAAGTGCCCGTTTTGTTATGACCATTGCAATGGTTTATATAGCTGTTGTTTTTAATAATATATGTGACTTCACCTGAAAATTCTATAGGGAGAAAGATGTAGTGTTTTGTAAGATATAATGGAAAACGATAAAACTATAAGATTAGAATAAATTTTGTAATAAAATAATTGTGCCATGGTTAAGCGTTTTATTTTTTTGTGTGTTCTTGTGTTGTCTTTGCATATGTGTGCGAGTGTGTTTGTTTGTGTCTACTATGCTAGTTGAAATGAAGTCGGCGTCACAATATTTTTATTAATGAGTCGACTTCAGTTCGACCATGTTCGACTGACCTAATTATAATTCCAAAAAAAATAGTTTTACTATTTTTGAGGCGGTTTGGAGCCACTACCTACTTTTGAAAACATGAAAAACAAGCCCATTTTTTACATATAGGTAAGGTCACGAGCGTTAATTTGGGACCCATTTCAAGAAAAATATGCTTGAAGTTGTCACTGTCATTAGAGATGTCAGGTCATTTGTAACTTTTAGGAAAGTCAACCTTATTGTTGTAGAATATCAGATTGACTTTGGACCTAAGGTGGGTACCAAATTAAATTATGTTATTAAAATTATTAATATTGCACAATTTTACTTTGGATCCCTTATTGTCTAACGCACTCGCAATCACATTGAAAATGAAAGGCTTGTCTGCATACAAAATGAAAACAATTGGTCCTTTTTGAAGCCGGTTGCGATTGCGAGTGCGTTAAGGCGCGTACAGATTATGCGCGGCAGTCGCGCGAGCCAATGTTCGAGCGAACATTTGCCGCGCGAGCCAATATTTTATGTGAATTTAGAGACCGCGGCTGCTGCGCGCGGCAAGCGATCCAGCTCAATAGCCCGCGCCACTTTAGTTCGTTCATTCACAACACCGTCCCAACTGCGCGCGAGCGAGCGGCTGAAGTTCCTTTGATGCGGCCTCAAAAACCGACTGTGATCGGTTCGCCCCGCGGCACGCTCATGCGCGGTAATGTTCGCGCTGCCGCACGCGGCAACCACGTCACCACTGCACGCGGCCACCGCGCGAGCCATGTTCGTGCGTTTGCCGCGCATAATCTGTACGTGCCTTTAGGCAACAAGCCCTCTGGTCGATATATCTTTAGGTTGATCCAATGTAAATGAAAATGAATTCTAACTCGTGCCTACTTTTTTAGGGTTCCGTACCCAAAGGCAGTCAAACGGGACCCACTACGCCTACGCTGTCCGTCCGTCCGTCCGTCTGATCTAACGTAAAAGAGCAGAGCAGCTGTATGTGTTGTTACGACGGATTACCTAACAAATTGAAAAATAATTAATAAAGAAACAGAAACGATTTTTTTAATGTGTATTTTATTTTTGTTGTTTCGTTAAAACGGTAAAAACTCCGAGCGTCAAATTTGGTAGTATTGCAGTACAAATACTGAAGAAAAAAGATTTAAGTATTTTTATTTTGGTTAGGCCTACATTTAAATTTTAATATTTTAATTTTAATTTTGGTAAAGACATGACATTTAAATCAAAATATAATACCTACCTACTCTGCGGTAGTACCTACGGAACTCTTAGTCCACGAGTCCGATTGGCACTTGACCGGTTTCTTTTCATTAACAATCATAACAAAATGTGGTTTAGCGTATCGAGCTGTAACAACAACACGCTTCAGTAACTAAAAAAAACTAACTCATTTCAGTACTATGGTTTTTTTGTAGAAATTCTTTCGATTATTGGTACTATGGCTAAATTTTTATTGGTATTTTTATGTAAGTATTAAAATTAAATAAATAAATAAGGGGACACCGTGTGGTTGCCGGGTTAGAATAGTGCCACTCATTGTCTTCCCGTGGATGTCGTAAAAGGCGACTAGGGGAATATAGGCTTGTAGTACTGTTAGGCGATGGGCTTGCAACCTGTCACTAATACACTGGTAAACATCTTACTGCCGCACTTAGAGACGTCAATTAAATTTAACGCTTGATTAAAGTAGCTGCTGTCACTTTCTTTGCTATAGCAATAGAATAAGACAACACGTCACTAAACAAGCGTTAAATTTAATGGACGTCTCTGAGTGCGGGCATAAGCCTATTTGTGCAAAATATGGTTACTGAATTATCAACCAGTTTTTAAAGTTGTAGGTAATTCTGTAGCTCTATGTATGTATGTAAATAAGGGGACAAACTTGTATAAATTAATCTAGTCCAAAATTAAGCTTTAGGCTTACAACTATAAAGGCTAGATAACGACAAACACCCATATATATGACTAGGGGCCGTAGCGCTTCAAAGTGGAACAATTTTTTTCCTTTTGTATGCAGACAAGCCTTCGATTTTCAAAATGAAAACTATTGCGATTATGAGTGCGTTAAGCAATAGCCCCTCAGGTTGCATATGCTATTAACGTTTCTCTTTTCTATCGCTCAAAATGTATGGGATGACAGTTGCCCAAGTGGTTTATCCGCGCGAGAATGTCATCCCATACATTGAGCGATAGAAGCAAGCGTAAGTAGTGTTTGCATCTTGGCCTTAGAGTAGCATTTTCCGACGAAAAACTTCTTAAATTATAAAACTTTCCTGTGATGAATTCTCGGTAAAGTCTAAGATTTTTTGAATAAAGCGGGAACAATCTCAATATTGTTAAATCCATTTTGATTTCCAAAAGGAGAGTAGGCTAATTGTCCTATATGACAAGCGATATGTCATAGGTCATTCTAAGTTGCAAAACTATTAGTATAGCAGGTAGTTCGAAATCTTTGTGTGAAAAACGTTATTGCCATGCAAAGATAACTGTTTCAAAGTAATTATGCTAACGTAGTCTATGTAGGCGTCCGTGTTCCAGATTTTTAAAATATTTCTCACAGTTATTTGAGGTTTCAAGCTACACAAAATCGTTGTAGAATTAAAAAGGATATCCGATGATCTAGTGCTTCTTGTTATTGGTATCTAGGCCAGTGTTCATACATTTCTCCCCATTCTCCTTTAGTCAATGTTATTTTATGACAAGTACAAGGCCACCTGATGGTTCGTGGGATCTGATAGCCATAGATATTTAAATCATGACAACAATTTAAAGAGTACAATGCTAGAACTCCAAATGCCAAAGGAACAAGACGGAATGCCTCTATCCTAGTCATTTCTTCAGTTGTCTTATGCTTATATTCTGCAACTAACACATAGCTAGCCTAGCTTAGTTTTCAATTCGCGCCCGTCCCCTAATATTTATTTATTCTTTTAGTTTTCCATTTAGCATCCTCAAAACCTCTGAACGAGACCATAACCAAGGAATTATTTTCAAAATGCGGAGCAAAGAAATGTTCGACCATAGAAGCTCCGCTTTGCATCAGGGTGAAGAGTCAGTACAATGGCACCAAGAAATCCTTTCACATAATGGTGTTTAATAAGTGTGAGATGCAATATTTCAAATGTCATCAAGGTAAGTAACGAACCACTTAGAATTAGTGATGGGTGATTTCTGAAACATTACAAAACTTTCCTTAACTGTAAAACTTACAGCTTATGAGTTATATAATTATATGGAAAGACAACGACAAAGACAAAGATATTTATTGCCAGAACATAGTAATTATACGGATCTTCGTGGAACAGGATATGCTTATTTTCTACCTTAATTAAGCATGCAAAGTTACAATACAGATCGTTTTAATGATTCTGTAAGTAGTATTACAAGTAAATTTCATTTAAATTTCATGACTTTCCATTACTTACATTAAGTGTCAAAATTATAGTAATTTTCAGAAATTAAACGTTAATTTCACTTTGGTAACTTACGAAACATTGCATGAAATTTAAGTGAAAGTTTCAATTTCAAACTTACAAGCCGCCCATAACAACGTAAAACTAAGTAACACTTAGGTAATGCGTTTTAAAAATGCATCCTTACTATCCCAAAGTTAAGTCATATTCTACAAAGATTTTCAATCATCTTATTAATAAGTACTGAAATCTTTACTACGTAATATTTTATATTATAACTAAATACGGAAAAACTCCGTTTGTTTGTTTGATACACTTTCACGGTAAAACCGTTGAACCAACTTTAATGGGTTAGTATGGAGATAGCTTAATGCGTGCGTGCGTGCGTGCGTGAGTGCGTGAGTGCGTGCGTGCGTTCGTGCGTGCGTGCGTGCGTGCGTACGTGCGTGCGTGCATGCGTGCATGCGTGCGTGCGTGCGTGCGTGCGTGCGTGCGTGCGTGCGTGCGTGCGTGCGTGCATGCGTGCGTAGCTCTTAAACGAGATTTGAATGCGGTTTTTTTCATTTTAAAGCAGGTTTTTACTGGTAATTCTAAGTAAGTTTCATGAAAATCGGATGGGCAGTTCATCTAATTACCATTCTCTCATTTATCAATGGCGACCCCCCCCCCCCTACTTACAGAGCTGATAACACTTAACTCTACCTAGCTAAGAATCATACCAATTCAACTAGCCTTTAAAAAAACCCGCGACCCAATCAATCCATCCGTGAATCTTATAATACCCCTCTTTTTGCGTCGGGGGTTATTAACAACGTTTTTTGAAAGGAACTTGTTTATTATACAGGAATGGAAGCCACCGAAGTGCCTATGAAGAGATGTGGTCATGGATCTCACCAGCCTCAAGGTAATATTCCGATTATTCGATAATCCATTAAATTCTAAACTATATTCCAATTACTCGATAATCTACATTCAATTCTAAACCATAATATTATTTTCAATAATCCATTATATTCTAAACCATATTCCAATTATTTGATAATCCACTAAATTCCAAACTACATTCAAATACCGTAAAACGGGGTGAGTAGGGATTAAGGGGTGAGTAGGGATACAACCTAAAATGAATCATATATTACTAATTATAAGACTGAAATTATTTCCAATAGACGTAACGTTTTTGTCCATTTAATACTTGATCTTATTTGTAACAAGTTATGACTTATTTTACGGTGTGTCCCTACTCACCCCGTTTTACGGTATGTATCCACATTCATAATCCATTAAATACTTTACCATAGTCCAATTACTCAATAATCCATATTCAATTCTAAAACATTTTCCAATTATTCAATAATTTATTAGATTCTAAACCATACTCCAATTAGGTAACCTACTACGTAATGTATTAATTTTTCAACCAACTTCAAAATAGGAGAGTGTTTTTATTGCGTGTTTGTTACTTGATTTCTTCACCAATTATCACCAGATTTTAATTATTATTTTTTCATGAGTCGTTTATAAAGGATGATACCTACTTAAATTAATTCAAGGTCTAATTTAACGTAACTCTTGATTAATTTGGAGTCAGATTCAGAACATTGCTTTTTAAACATTTAATTATAATCGAAAGAGATTAGTCAGGATCGTAGCAGGCGGAAAGAAGTAGTCTCTGCCTACCCCTCTGGAAAACAGGCGTGATTTAATGTATGTATGTAAATATAATAATTTTTTTTTTTATTTGCAGCTGCCAAACCAAAGAAACGATCCAAGAGAGAAGTACCAGGTATGTTTTTTAAAGGCTTTTTTAATTATTTCACTGTTGTCAGAATATATATGGGTTATTCCCATCTGTTTCGCTGGCTAATCAATAAAGTTCAAAGTGGCACCAAAAAACGCTGGGTGGTTACAAGTAGGAATAACACGGATATATCATATAGCTTGACAAATAAGGGTTTGGGAAAACTAAGGACGCTGTTTTGAGTGGGACTCACGGATGCCGGGAGGTTACGGAGTAAGGAGGAAGAATCGTGAGGTCTGTGCTCAGGACAAACTACTAGCATAGTATAAATAGAACAGTAGTTTATCTTCATGGTACATCGCGCGGCTTGCATGTGCGCGTCCCTGGACAGTACGCACTGCGAGCCACACTAAGCAAACTCAGCAGTGTGAATAGACAGTTGCTTAGCGCTATTTCGAAAACTGACAATTTGTATGGAATTGGCATAAGCGCTGAGACTTTTTTTAGGGTATGAAATATCTTTATAACAATTTTATTTATTTATTTATTTAATTATCGTATTATTTTTTACTTTCAGCTGCGGGCGTCAAGAAAAGGTCGAGGAGAGATGAATCAGGTAGATTTTTAGGGTTCCGTACCAACATGGTAAAAAAGGAACCCTTATGGTGAGACTTCGGTGTCTGTCCGTCTGTCTGTCAATATTATCAAAAAAACTTTAAAAATCTGTATAAAAATTTAAGCTGTTCAAAATGGACCTTATTGCATAAAAAATAAAGTTCACAAAAAAATAGTTTTTTCATTTTCCAACTATTTTATCTTAAATACGGAACCCTCGGTACGCGATTCCGACTCGCACTTGACCGGTTTTCTATTTAACACTAGCGGTCCACCGTCGCTTCGCTTCGGTTTATGTCTTTTCTGTAACACCCATACATAATCCAGAATTTATCCCACTAATAATTATGGTAACCCGTCATTTTATCGAATTTCACTTCATCGATTGTATCATTTCATCGAATTTCATTTCATCGAACGCTATTTTCTGCTGAAACCATGATGTTTTCAGGATATCTTAAACGGTAATTACGTAGGTTAGGTTAGGTTAGACTTGTGACGTCCAAAAAAAATTGACTCATACGGCGAGAAATGCCTTTCGATGAAAACAAAATTCTGCGTAATGATACATTCGATAAAAGGTGTTTCGATAAAATAATAGGTACCCTAATATTGTACATGCGAAAGTTTGTGTGTGTGTGTTAGTTTTTTACTCCTTCACGCTGCAACGGCTGGACGGAATTGAACGAAATTTCGAATGGAGATAGCTTATATCCTGGATTAACACTGGTTACTTTTCATCTCGAAAAATTTAATGAATCTCTTGAATGAATCTCTCACTCTATCTATTGATGAAAACCGCATTAAAATCCGTTGCGTAGTTTGAAAGATCTAAGCGTACATACAGAGGGACAGACGGCGGGAAGCGACTTTGTTTTATACTATATAATGGAGATAAGAAGATAAATGAAAACCATTCGCAACCGACTTCAAAAAAAAAGGAGGAGGTTCTCAATTCGTCTGTTGTTTTTATATTGTTTGTTACTCGATTTCTCCGTCAAATGTGGACCGATTTTGAAATATTTTTTTTTGTTTGATAGGTTTAATGTTAGATTGTAGGCATGCACATAGTGATTTTGGTATTTTCAGTACCAAGTCCAGTATTTGCATTTAAAAAGTATCATTTGGTGAAGTGGAACCAAAGTGGAACTCATGATGAAAACAACAAATGGCCACCGGAAACCCTCAATGGTACCTGATCTAAGGGTGGCGATGAGATATCTCAATTAAGAAATAAAAATAAAATGTTTAAAAAAACCACCTTCAAAAACGCAAAAAATAACTTCTTTTCAAATAGTGATAGGTCAGTCCAACTGAAGTCGGTTTCCTACAATATTTTAAACCAAAAGCCGAATTCAGTTCGTCGTAGTACACAAGACACAGTACCGTAAAACGGGATGAGTAGGAATTAAGGGGTGAGTAGGGACACACCCTAAAATAGGTCATAACTTGTTACAAATAGGATCAAGTATTAAATGGACAAAATCGTTACGTCCATTGGAAATAGTTTCAGTCTTATAATTAGTAACATATTATGTTCCATTTTAGGTTGTGTCCCTACTCACCCCTTAATCTCTACTCACCCCGTTTTACGGTACAAATCGTTATAGGTCACTGTTACGAATTGTTACGATTTGAAAAGAAGTTATTTTTTGTTTTTTTGAAGGTGGTTTTTTGTTTTTTTAAACTTCATTTCATATAATGTTTTACTTCGCCGAATTTTAACTTCATCGACAGGCATTTACACGTGCATTAGTTATAATTTTTTGGTGGTCACAGGTCTAACCTAACCTAACCTACGTAACCCATGCTTAAGATAACCTAAAAACAATAATTTCTGCAGAAATTAGATTTCGATGAAATGAAATTCGATGAAATAATTCGATGTTTCATGGGGTTTCCCGCCTTCTTCATACCACAAAAAAGTACATATAATAAAAAAAATACATTTTCAGCAGTAACAAGCAAAAAAAAAAACGACACCCGCCGTCGCCCATATTACAGTGACGAAGACGATTCGTTCATAAATTACGAAGCATATGGACAAAGTCCTATATACGAATTAAAAAGTAAGTTGATTTCCAACACATTCCCTTATCTTGTCTTCATCATCATTTTTCATTATATTGAATATTTTTGAGGGTTCCGTACAAATAGCGTTCGATGAAATGAAATTCGATGAAATGTTACGATCGATGAAGTGAAATTCGATAAAATTATGGATTAACCATCTCGTCAAATGATTTTCATTCCCTTATCTTGTTTTATGAGTTCTTCCGGTTCAGTGATGTGCCGTGCCCGTAATATTGCCCAGCGTGGGAATATTGCCGGCAATATTGCTCGTAGTGGGAATCATTAAAAAGGCCTTGGCAATATTACCGGCGGTTACCCTATGGAATCCCTAATAGTCATTTGTTCTAATGCATCGTTTGTCCTAAAGTTATTTCTGCCTTTTTTTTGTTGGTTTAATACAACCCTAACCAAACCGCAGATATAATTGGAAAACTTATAAAGTTGCCTGACTCAGCTGAAAACCAATTTAGGGCAAATGAAAATTCGGACAAACGATGTGTTAGGACAAACGACGATTAGGGATTCCGAGAGACACCCGTTGCCGGCAATATTGCCGGTGGTAGTACCTACTCTTAAAAAGTTTTAAGAACTATTTGCATGTAGTACATAAGTTAGAAAAATAAAATGTTTAAAAAACCAAACAGCCGCCAAAAACGCAGAAAAACCCTCTTTTTAATATTCTCATATCAACCATTTTAAAAGAAGATATTTTTGGCGCCTTTCAAGGCGTGATTTGGGTTATTTAAATCATTTATCAAATAAAAACAAAATCAGAATAATTCCACAAATTGACGGAGAAATCGGTGTTTTCGTATTGTCATCGTGATGATAAATGATAACTCTTAGTAAATTGACGGCAAAGTCAAGAACAATAAAATGCAATACTGGAAAAGTCAATGTAGAATAAGACCTCCGCACAGTGCTATTAATTTTCCTAATAGCTATCAGCAATCTTCGTTTCTAGGCTTCCGTACCCAAAGGGTAAAAACGGGACCCTATTACTAAGACTCCACTGTCCATCCGTCTGTCTGTCACCAGGCTGTATCTCATGAACCGTGATAGCTAGACAATTAAAGTTTTCACATATGATGTATTTCTGTTGCCGCTATAACAACAAATACTCCCATACAACAAACGTAATTTTTTATAGATAATGGTACGGAACCCTTCGTGCGCGAGTCCGACTCGTACTTGGCCGGTTTTTATTATACTCACGAGTGGCAAATATACTGTCAGTTGCGAGTGCAAGCGTGATAGCAATATCCAGCCGATAGCTACTAAGAAGTAGGGAATACTGTACTCTGCTTGAAATCGCAAAAACAAAGTTCTCTTAGCCTAGTATTCTTAACCCCCGACGCAAAAAGAGGGGTGTTATAAGTTTGACCGCTATGTGTGTCTGTCTGTCGATGAGTTTTTTTTTTATTTGAAAGCAGTTTTTCTAGCGGTGGTTCTTCAGTTCTCTTTAATCCAGAGATAACTATTAGATAGATTTAAACTCCCGATATAATGGTGATATCTCTTAAACAGCCCAACCGATTTTCATGAAACCTAGCTACATACACACACTCACACACACACAGACACACGCCCACAAACACGGGAGCGCGCAAACGCACACACACACACGCGCGCACACAGGCAAATACACACGCAATAATACACACGCGCTCGCGCGCACACACACACACACACACACACACACACACGCACACACATGCGCACACATAAGCACACACATGCGCACACATAAGCACACACATGCGCACACATACGCGCACGCACACACGGGCACACACACGCAGCAGACATATGGGTGGGAGTGTATTTTTGCCGATGACTGTAATAACTAATAATGAAATTATAATTTGACAGCAAACGAAACAAAGCCTATGTATTTAAATAGAGAGAGTCTGACAAAGAAGGTTCCTAAAAAGAGGCAGAAAGAGTTTAAAGCAAGGTGGCAAAGTATAAAGAAGAAAGCTAAACAAGTTAAGGAGCTTTATGAATACAGTGACGGTATGGATTATGGGAAAGGGACACAATATGGAGGGCAAGATGGTGGGAGCGAATACGCCAACAATGGCGATTATGACCTGTCCGATAACCGCGTACAGTATTACACCGATAATGACGACAAAGGAAAGGCTGACGATGGCGAAAGTGTCGAAAAAAATGATGACGTTGGTAATTACGGTGATGGCAAGAAAGATCAAGAATACCCGGGCAATAGTAATGGCGATAGCGCCCCTGAAAGAAATGTCGAACCCACTTATCGCAATGATGGTAACTACGATGACGTTATGGTAGACGAGAACAATAATCACGATACTGATGGCGGTAATGATGGTGGTAATTATGGAGACTATGAATTTCTTCAAAATACAGGTAAGAAAACAATAATGTTCCAATGTTAGATTACTTAACTGCAAAAAATAATTTTCCAATGGCATTTTTCCCCATTCAATTTTGTTCTTCAATCGCATTTTTTTTACTACTTTGCCCACTTGCATGTTTTCCAATTCAAAATCAATTTCACTGAGTCGACGGAGCTCCTATTTCTAGGTGCTATGGCCCTTCGTGCTTTCTGCAAAAATAACATAACATAAGTAGATCGCGAGCCATATGCGGCTTTTGGATATGAAGCTGCGGCTCTTTAGTTCCAACTTTATTTATGCAAGTACTTACTGTTGTCAAGGAAAAAAAAATGTGGCTCTTTATTTTTTTTTGTAAATTGTAATGTTTGATTCTTCCTACTCAAAAGGTTACCGACCCCTGGCGTAAGCATATTAATAGGGTCCCGTCGGTCTCCCTTCGGGTACGGAACCCTAATAACGAAGTATTTAAAAAATTCTTCATTATTTTCAAAGAAAGCTTGAGTTCAATTCTCTTATATCTTTAGTATATTCTAAAAGCCCACGACACTAAACTAATTTCACCAAACGATGTTAAATTTGATCAATGTTAATCGACTAGCTGTTAACGCTCTAATAGTCTGTTAAATGGTTAACATCGTATGGTGAAATTGGTACTCAACCTAGTTCGTTAACATCAGGGGCCCTAATATGGCTGCGTTTATCAATTCAATCCAATTCATTTATTAGTTTAATAATTATATAATCTATATATATATATATATATATAAAAGGCTAAACTGACTGACTGATGTATCAACGCACAGCCGAAACTACTGTACCTAGAAACTTGAAATTTGGTACAGGGGTTCCTTTCATGATGTAAGTGAGCACTAAGAAAGGATTTTCCGAAAATCGACCCCCAACGGGAAAAAATGGGGGGAGTAGCGGGAAACTAATTCTACGCGTACGAAGTCACGGGCGTCCTCTAGTTATAATATAATTTGTTAGTTGCAGACTTACATTACTAGAGTTAGTACCTACATCTTAGTCTAGGTCACACAGTTTTTTATTTCTAGTCTTGGTACACAGGGCGATGAAACGGCGCACAGTGACTGAAAAACGGAGAGTCCCATCTCTCTGCTATATCGGTCAGCACGGCTAGCACATGTTGTCCGCGACTTGTTTGTCGCTCGGATCTCCCTTTTTATCTAAACTGTAACGATAGAGACGCACTGAGCGACAAGCGAGAAAAGACAACTTGTGCTACCCGTGCAGAAGGCTGTTGGTGCTGGTGGTGGTGGTAAGGTATCCGTCACCTTCTGACACGTAAATAAGTACGAGAGTGACGGATGCTTTATCCACATTTGACACGCGATATAGACGCAGCCTTACTAGGCCCGCAGATGATATACCTATATACAGGGTGTAATGCAAGTCGAGTGCCAAATGAAAAGGGTGGGTAGCTAGGGTCACTTGCAACACGTTTTGGGCCAATTAACACTCATCCTGCCCACGGTGTATTTTTAATATTTTTTTTAAATAAAATCTCGGTATCTTCCAAAAGTTGACCATTTTGTTTACCTATCTTTTTTTTTAAATGTGACAGCACAAAAGTATTTGTATTTTTTTTATCTCTAATGTATGCGTATTCTAATGAAATGTTATTTTTATTCATATAGTAAACTAATAAAAAAATATTAGCCGACAAAGTGTGAAGAACAGAAAATAAAAATCGTCAAGGTCAACTTTACGGCACAATTAAAAAAAAAGTAGACGCTCCTCAGATCTTCCAACGTCATAAAAACTTCTCCAGTTCCTGACCATTCTTACGGTATACCACATGTCTAGAATCACGTTCAGTTTTTCGGCAAAATATGGTTTCAATCTAAAATGGTGGGTTACATTACCTAGTACTTCTTTGAAACTACCTACTTGAAAGTAAGGTTTGATAAATGAATTGAGACTATTTTTTTACTAATAATAAAAAAACATAAAATAGTCATCAAAAATTATTAAAAACCTAACAATAGTATTCATTTATTTCAATAACTAAGTATACGATAGGTACGCAAGTTACGACTAGGTAACCGTCTACCAGAGGGGCTAGACAAGATGCACTACGCTAACTATCGTTTCTAATCGCTTCGTTTTTAAACCAATCACGTCACTGGTAGATCACGTGACTTTTCGTATCACGTCATCTACAAGTGACGCGATTGGTTTAAAAACGTAACGAATAGAAACGCTGGTTAGCGTAATGCATCTTGTCTAGCCCCTCAGGATACAATTGTTTCTAATTGCTGGTAAATTCTTCTTGCTTCTCGGGCCACACAATAGCTCTGCCGTAAACCACTAAAATATCAGCGTATTCTTCTTCTTCTTGCTGTATGTAGCCATGTCAATAAATGTCGAATATAACAATAAAATTAAAATAATTCTTATCTCTGTTTAGTTAAATGTTTCCCCGCGCAAATAACTTTTTAATTTTCATTTTTATTAAGTGTATTTTTCAATTACATTGGTAGTTTACCATGCAATAAAGTAAAAAAAAAAACGTTATTTTTGGTCGTAACTTGCGTACCTATCGTATACATAGTTATTGAAATAAATGAATACTATTGTTAGGTTTTTAATAATTTTTGATGACTATTTTATGTTTTTTATTATTAGTAAAAAAATAGTCTCAATTCATTTATCAAACCTTACTTTCAAGTAGGTAGTTTCAAACAAGTACTAGGTAATGTAACCCACCATTTTAGATTGAAACCATATTTTGCCAAAAAACTGAACGTGATTCTAGACATGTGGTATACCGTAAGAATGGTCAGGAACTGGAGAAGTTTTTATGACGTTGGAAGATCTGAGAAGCGTCTACTTTTTTTTTAATTGTGCCGTAAAGTTGACCTTGACGATTTTTATTTTCTGTCCTTCACACTTTGTCGGCTAATATTTTTTTATTAGTTTACTATATGAATAAAAATAACATTTCATTAGAATACGCATACATTAGAGATAAAAAAAATACAAATACTTTTGTGCTGTCACATTTAAAAAAAAAGATAGGTAAACAAAATGGTCAACTTTTGGAAGATACCGAGATTTTATTTAAAAAAAATATTAAAAATACACCGTGGGCAGGATGAGTGTTAATTGGCCCAAAACGTGTTGCAAGTGACCCTAGCTACCCACCCTTTTCATTTGGCACACGACTTGCATTACACCCTGTATATTTAGTCCCGTCATTAATGGAACACGAAAAAAAATTACATCCCCACGTCACGTGTAGGGGAGATACACTAAAAAAAAAACACCATTTTGTTTTAGCACTTTGTTGGCGTGACTAATATGTATATTCATGCCAAATTACAGCTTTCTAGTACTAAGAGTCTCTGAGCTAGGGAACGGGCGAACGGACGGACGTATATGGGTTCCTAGTATAACTACGGAACCCTAAAAAAGGTATGCCAGGTTTTTTGAATTGCAGCATTCCCCCATTAATGACGTAACTAATTCATATTAATTATATATCTCTTCTGGTAGTCTTATCGAACTAGGTTTAGTGTCGTTGGCTACTACTAGTATGATACCTAACTTAGCAGAATAAATAACTAACAATAATGTGAGTTTTATCGCACGCTGCGTGCACGGTAAAACTCGCATTGTGGCCAGGTGAAGACGTAAAATTGTGTACTCATCACGGGCAGTAAAAAAGAAAGCCCTCTATCGCATATTTACAACCCTCGCCTACGGCTCGGGTCTCAAATACCTGCGATTTCGGGCTTTCTTTCTTTTACAGCCCTTGTTAAGTAATGTACTATTAAACTATCATTATTTCAGCAAACGGTAAGGGTAAAGCGAAACTACAGCGACCTAAAACAGGAACTGAAAAGAAAAAACTAGTTATAGTTAAAGAGTAAGTTATCTATAACCTAAAGGATCAGCATGGCTAGCATAAGTTGGCCGCGACATGTTTGTCGCTGGGATCTCCCTTTCTATCTAGTCAGTAACGATAGAGACGCACTGAGGGCCCTGCCAAGATGCACTACGCTAACTAGCGTTTCTATTCGTTTCTTTTGTAAACCAATCGCGTCACTGGTTGGTCACATGACTTTTCGTATCACGTCATCTACCAGTGACGGGATTGGTTTAAAAACGAAACGAATAGAAACGCTAGTCAGCGTAGTGCATCTTGGCAGGCCCTTCTGATCGACAAGCGAGATTATATAACTTGTGCTACCCGTGCAGGGGTGTTATTCTCTTAAAAACCTAACCAACAAAAAGTTGGAAAACCCCCGACATTGACATTTCAAAGTTCAATACTTCAAAAACGTCTTAATCGATTTCGATATAAAATGTCTACTAGAACTACCGCTAGAAAACCTGCTTTCAAATAAAAAAAACCGCATCCAAATCGGTTCATCCGTTTAAGAGCTACGATGCCACAGACAGACACACACACACACACACACTTACACGTCAAACTTATAACACCCCTCTTTTTTGCGTCGGGGGTCGGGGTCGGTCGAACGAGTAAACGAGTGAACGCGCCACACCGGCGAGTTTAAGTAGGCCCGTCAGAGTGTACAAAATACATTTCCCCTTACTTATAAACGTGGAATAACCTTGGAGTAGCTATGCCATGTTTTGTCATTACCTGTCATTGTGACACCATTCTTTCTCTATACTACAGTGTGTAAATGGTATACGGGCGTTCCTTTTAACTGTGGTTAGTATAGCCCCTAATGAGCACATTTAGGCAGCTTTTGTTAAAATTAAATTACAAAATAATTACTATACAAAATAATTTAACACGCAATGTATAACAAAAAATGCTATTAATTTAATGATGTTTCAAAGTTATGACAGATGGAATTAGATGTACATTGCGGGTCGATAGTATGTTCAATAATTAATAACGGTGTATCCGTTAGCGTAATCAAAATAATTCTTTCTGTTTATGATTATTAGAGTCTTAATCTATGTCCATTTTTAATAAACGCCCGTATAACATTTACACACTGTATAAGTAGGTATTCAGTCTAACAATGTTTATTCATTATTTCTAGTCTAAAAAGATTCGACGAAGATGCGGCCGAATTCCACAAAGACGTCGATGATTTCCTGAACGAAAACTACAAAATCGTAGAAAATGGTGGAGTGAAACAAAAGTCACAGAAGGATGACAGTAAGAATAATATACTAATAATATACTGATATAACGGCGACCATTACAGAGCTGATATAATATATCTTAAATAGCCCAAAGGATTATCATGAAACCTAGCTAAGATCCATCCCGATCATACTTGCTTTCTTCTAAAAGACACCACACTCTCGACACATGCAAGGAACAACATTGTATCTCAAATGTTATGTTAGCTTGAGATACAATTTTGTTCATGCTCAAATACGTTTGAAATTAGAAGACACAGTAAATTGAGATACAATGTTTTTCCTTGCATGTGTCGCTCTCATCTTTTGAGCGTCCGCGTTCTGCCATCGTTCGCGCTGTGGCAACGCAACGTCGAAGGAACGTCGGCGCAAAATGTGTCTATCGAGCGTCAGCGTCTCGTCAGCGCTTACGTATTAGCGACGTCAAACGTCTTTCGAACGTCGGCGTCTTCTCAGGGTCTTGTCAGCGCCCGCACAGAGTAGATAGTGGCCACCACAGACGCTGGCAATTCGCTGGCAACAAGCCGACGTTCGAAAGACGTTATTGACGTTGCGTTGATGACGTTGCGTCGACGTTTAAAAGACGCTAGTGTCTCTAAAAAAACGCGTCCGAATCCATTTTGGAGCTAGGAACAGGAACAGACACGTTAATCTTATGTCACCTAATTTGTCACCGGGGGTATAAACGTGATATTTCTTTTAATCCTTATCGAGTCCCTGACGATGCCGTCGACGTTGACTATGAGGATGACCCTCTTCAGCAATCTCCCGAGGATCCACAGCTGGACATGCCACCTCCAGGAGGTGGGCCGAAGAAGCTGAACCTACTAGATGGGCAGGAGGAAACTGACTGGGCCAGCCAAGGTACCTTGACTACACGTGACAAGTACAGTGAGACCAAGCCATGGGGTTTGGTTAGGTTAGGTTAGGTTAGGTTAGGTTTAAGGAAACCCGACGGTCCAATAAGAGCGAACGCTAATCCATGGGTTAGCGAAAATACAACTTACAAGGCTAGGATATCTGGGGAAGTAAGGCTAGCTCACTTGGTAGGTTTACCTTGCTAAATTTGAAATTATAAGTACGGGGAGTGCTTTGAAGAATTGTTTAGCGTAGTCCCTACAACAACATTCTACTATCGAACCCTGGAACCATTAAAATCGACTACAATCCATTTCTTAAGGTTTTATTTTCTCGTACTTTGAAACTATGAAACGAACTTCCCTCCATCGACGAATTTGGTGAAATGAAGGGGGTGGGGCGGGGGCACACTCCGCCGGTATACTTCTGCGCGCACGCTATTGGTTGGCGATTTTACCCATGCTTGCGCATCACACATCCCCTTCATTGTCGCTCGGACGTGACGGAATTTGAACCAGTGTACACCCTACTTTGAAAATCGAAGTTCGAACTTACGTTAGGCCATCTTTCTCTCGATTTAGTCTCGGATGACGAGTGACAGGGACGGAAGTTTCGAATTTAGTGGTTCGTGGTAGTCATCCTGGTTTGTAAGGCGTTAAATACACAGAAGCGGCGCGGTGCGGAAGCGGCGCAGGCATATGCCGCGCCCCAAACCTTTTTCATACAAAATGTAATAAAGCGTTAAGTTGTGAAATACACACAAAAGGCGCGGCGCTCCTCCTGTAGGCGCGGAAAAGTCATGCCTTCGCCCCGTCCTCACCTCGCCCTCGCGCTCCCTCTCGCTCGCTCGCCACTTCTGTATAATTTAGCATCGCGTCTGCGACTTTTGCACGCCTTAACACGTCCTTACCTGCGCCGCGCCTACGCGCCGCTTCTGTGTATTTCACGCCTTAGTTTGATTAAATAAAGATGCTTTCACTCGCCACTTGACTTGCTGCGCTCCTAGAGCCTTATATCTTGATGACACTAGTCTAGTGCAGTGGCGAGACCTCATATCCAAAATGGAACGATACATTTAGTCAGATCCGTGACGTTATCAGTAAATAAATAAATATCAGGGGACCATCTCTTACAAATTAACCTACTCGTAGTCTTCTATGCTTTTACAGTTGTATTATTTTAGCCGTTTAGTAGTTACGTCTTAGACTTGTATACTACAGCTACTTTCACTCCATAATGATAATATGTTATCGATTTTTGCGCTACAGCGGCTGATCGTGAAAATGTATTCAAAATCCAAAAACGGGCTATTCGAATAATCGCAAATAAACCTTATGACTACCCTGCACAGAAACTTTTTAGAGAGCATATTGTGTACATTCTGGAGGCATGTCAATTCGTGAAGTTGGATCTTGACGCGTACAAGCCTCGAGCCCAACAGCACGGCAGGAATACGCCTGGTCAGCTCTTGCTGGTCATCCCGTCGCGGCGACTGGCAAAGGCTCGTAAATCACTCGACGTATTTAGTAGGCCCTAAGCTTTATAAAGCTGGGCATTCACGGACGCAACGTTTGTACCGGCGACAGTTGGAGTGTATACAACTGGATGGGCGTAATATTTTGACCACATTCACGGGCGCACCACGCCACGCCTCAACGGTACGACATCACGGAGCAGACTGATTAGAAAATGGCAGCCAGAGAACGCATTTACGACGACGCCATTTGGCTGGGCGCGGGGGCGTGACGTGTTCCAATGTTGAATTTCAACATTCACGATAGTTTTATTCGGATTACGTGTTGGCGCGTCGCGCTGGCTTTCCGCTGGAAATCCAACGGACCGCGCCAAGGACTTTTAAACGCTACAGTTTTGACATTCACGGATCGATTTTGGCGCGGCGCTGCTCTATTCGGCTTTTTGGAGCGGCCGTGAATGCCCTGCTTTACGCTCTACCGACAAACATCAAAAGCGAAACCAGTGACGCAATATTTCAAAATTAATTGAAAACATCTTGCTGGTTATTCAATTGACGAATTTTTCAATAACGTCAATTCGTTGACCCAAACAGTCATGAACAAAAATGTAATATTATAAATTACTAGCTGTCCGCGCCCGGCGTCGCCCGGGTGTAATTTTTTTTTTTCATACGAACCTTATGAAAAATCGTTTACGACCTATTCTCAGACCTACTGAATATACACACAAAATTTCATTTGAATCTGTCGAGCCGTTTCGGAGGAGTATGGTTACAAACACTGTGGCACGAGAATTTTATATATTAGATTAGATGTACACTATTTAGTTATAATAACAATGAATACTATTACCTAAATTCAGAATATGTAAGTATATCGAATTAAGCAATAATTAATTGTATTATGAATATTTTGACGTGTAAAATCTACCATACACAGAGGGAGGGAACATAGAGTCGGACATACCTAAATACAGGTCTAACACATAACCCTCCTTTTGGGCTTTTTGCCACAGTAAAAACAACTGAAACAGAATTTGGATTCGCCCTATATACCTCTCATCTCTGCTAATAGCACCGTCTCACCACTGTACAAGTTGCGTGTAGTCAAGGTATAAAGCGTAAAAAAAAATAAGGATTTTGGGAAATTTATCTATGGACTTTTTTTATGGGAAAAAAATATGTTAAGCCCTAAGTGTAGTTTAATTAAGTCTTTAATTTACGGCAACGGGGCAAGTGCATCAAAACATCAAAAAATTCGGTCAAGTGCGATTCGGACCTGCGCACCGAGGGTCCTGTACCGCCGCATAGTAGGTATTATTATATTCTGATATCATACAGAATCAGCGCAAGCCCAACTCACACTTGACCATTTTTAAGTTTTTTTTACTATAATCATACCAAATTTGACGCTTGTATGTTTTACCGTTTTTACGATACAACAAAATTAAAATATGATGAAAAATAAGTTTCTTGTGTGGGAACCGCACATATTATTTCACTTTCTGTTTTTTTTTTATAATTTATTAGTATATCCGCCATAATAACACATATTCTGAAAAAAAAGTGTCTAATACGGTTCGAAAGATACCGTTTTTTAAAGGTAGGACGGACGGACGGACGGACGGCGTAGGCATATCTATAGGGTCCCGTTGGACTCCCTTCGGGCACGGAACTATAAAAATATATGCTTTGTCGAACTTGCCCCTTTGATGAACTTGCCCCTTTGATTGACTTGCCCCTTTGATTGGCTTGCCCCTCCTGTCAAAAACTATGGAACTATCAGTGTCATAGACATAAGAACTATCAGTGACATAGGCATAAGTTACAAAATCACCAACGAGTATATCACGAATTTGTAGATGAAATGTTTTTTAAAGGATTTTAACGGGTACACTAAGTACATAATTCCGAAGAGTCATAATTCCGAAGTGATCAAAATTCGCAATTTTTTGATAGAAGACTAAATTTTTTGCCATCGCTTATAAATGAAATAGCTCCAGCGTAACATAGCTTTCGGAGAAATGAAAATTCGGACAAATGAATATTCGGAAAAAAGTAATTCGGAATTTTAAGGTGTTCCCGATTTTAATATTATATTTTTTTTTGTTTCAGACTATGAACACGGTAAGAATCGATTTTTCTTTTTTCATGCTCTTATTTAACTTGCACTACATTCTACGACGTTAATCAATGTTGTGCTTGAATATTCAAATTGTGTTCGTATTTATTTCTGGGCCTTAATATATAGACTAGGGAATGCAAATAACCGGTTATAACTGGTTTTAACCGGTTACTTTCATACAAAAACGGTTAATAACCGGTTAAATTCCATTCCCTAATATAGACATCTTAAATTAACTTCACTTGCAACCTAGCAAAAGTAATATAAAAAAATAAACCTACTTGTTTCGAATAATATCTAACAGTGAAATATTTTTCAGTTAATCAAGCGCAATCGGGGAAGGGCACAGGATATTACAAATCACAAGAACAAGGAAACAAGATGGGTCTTGTAAAAGAACTCGGTACCTTTATAAACTGCAGAAGATGTCTCGTCTGCTAACCTAACCTAACCTAACATCCAACAATCCTTTTAAGCTTAAGAGCAGCACAATAATGCCGTGTGGTGCCGGGTTTAGAATGTTGCCACTCCATGTCTTCCCGTAGATGTCGTAAGAGACGACTAAGGGACTAAAGGCTGTGTAGTGCTCTTAGGGTTTGCAACGTGTCACTAATACACTGGATAACATCTTAGCCTGGTTGTGCAAAATGTGGTCACAGAATTATCAACAAGTTTTTGGAGTTGTTGGTGAGTCTGTGGCTCTGCCTACCCCACTCTGGGAATGAAGGCGTGAGTTTATGATGATGATGATGAGCAGCACAATAATGTATGCAGTTTATGCTGTTGAAATGAGAGCTCTGAGAAGTATGTGTAGAGTTAGGATGATAGCGTTGATATCTCGGATTAGAAAGAGGTATGGCGAGCGAGAGTGAGCGGGGATGTTGGTAGGAGACGCCCTAGACGCACATACAGTGAGCAGATTCAAGATGTACTGAATAAGGGCCAAATCAAAAGTACCCGAAACCAACGTACGTGGGTATCACATCACAGGAAAGCCGTAAAAAATTACAATATCAAGGAAATCACAGTTAAAGAAATATTTGGTGCCCCTGGTACACTTGGCGAAAAGCTTTCACAGATAAAGATTTTACATACCTACATACATAAACTCATGCCATCAATCCCAGAGTGAAGTTGGCAGAGCTACAGAATTACCAACAACTTTAAAAAAATGTTGATAATTCTGTAACCACATTTTGCACAATTAGGCCAAGAGGTTTACCATTTACAAGTGTATTAGTGACAGGTTGTAAGCTCATCGCCTAACTACTACTACAAGCCTTTATTGCCTCAGTCGCCTCTTACGACATCCAAGGGAAGACATGAAGTGGCACTATTCTAACCCCTCAACGACATGGGACAAATAAAGATTTTAACAGTAACTAATTTTGTTTAGAAAAGGGCGATTGGAAGCAGTACACCGACGACTGCCCGACTGAGTGTCCAGTCCGTGACCGCATGGTATGTGCTAGATGCGTGCACAACGTCTATCGCACGTTCATGAGCACGTGCCACATGCGGATGTACGCCTGCCACGATAGAGCTGACAGTGAGTAATGTTGACCTTGAAATTTGAACTTGACCTTGAAATATTAAATTGACCTTGAAATTTAATGTTGACCTTTGTTGGTTGGCAAAGGTTCGTTGTGTCCTGACGCTCTTAGCTTCTTCAGTGAAATTTCGAAGGCTCTAGATTTTTTTTCACGAGATACCTCAGAGTGGCAGTTTCCTCGCTCAACGCGTTTAACTGTTCAGCGAGGAAATGCTGCCTGTATCTTCGGGACAATATGCTGCAGGAGGCATTTTTGAATTTAGCGTTTTAGTTTTAGCTTAGTTTTAATTTTAATTTGTAAGTTTTTTAGATATTGTCTTACCTATATTACCTATTATTTTACATAAATAAAAAAATATTTATGTTGACCTTGAAACTGATTGGTTAGCCTAGTTGATAGTGACCCTCGAAATCTGGTATAGGCAAATACAGTCCCATAGCTCTTAGAAGGTGCTTCGGGTTTGTACTTGTCTTTCACTCGCTCTCATACGCTCTTATCAAGAGCGAGTGACAAGCCAAGAGCTTAGTTCGGGCCTAGCGTCAATTTTTGTGAAATTGTCGTATAATATTCGTTTATATTGTTTATTAACAAATTTGACCTTGACATTGAAATTTGATTGTAACCTTGAACTTTAATTTTGACCTTGATACCTTGAGATCAATTTATAAGTATGTCAATGTGATTATGAGCGTGTGCATGTGTGTTCATATTATGTTTACTTTTGATTAATAACTATCGTGTTTTTTCCATAATTTTCCTTAGAAATTTAGTTATTAATAATAATAATAATAATAATAATAATTTATTTATTTGCTTGAAAACATGGTTACAAAGTTCTTAATACTAGCAAGTAGGTGAGTGTCACATGTTTTGTCATAGAATGACATGCAAAAAGAAAAACAGTTTTACTCATAGCTAAATAAATTTAAATTTGTCACGCATTTTACTTAAATATCAATTAATGATTTAACAGAAATGTCAGTCCCTTAGATATTCTTTGATTGAATAAAAACACTTTTCCTGCAACCAAGAAATTAACTTCCGCTTAAGCTCAGCGACAGTCAGAGCTTGAAATTTTTTATTTAAAGATTTTATTATAAGAAAATTTATCAATTTTTTTATGTTATAAATACTGTATGGCTTTTGACTAAAAATATTTTTCTCTAAATAGTTCAGTTCCTTTGCATAAATATAACAAAATAAACAATTATGTAACCAGAACTTGAATTGATCACCCGGTTCCCGTGCGCCATGTCGGCTCCCTACTTCTATGACCTTCCGGATGTCACGCACCGGCTCTCCGAGCCCCACGACGATGACCTCGTCCTCCGGTTCCTATATTGCCGGATGAAGGGTCTGGGGAACAATAACAACACTGATCCCATTTTTGAAATCAGTAAGTATATATAACTATATCTTTCTCTTCTCTTCTTTAACCACCCAATGCTGAGTGTAGGTCTCTGCCAATTAGGGACTGCAAATAACCGGTTATAACTGGTTTTAACCGGTTATTTTCGTACAAAAACGGTTAATAACCGGTTAAATTGCATTCCCTACTGCCAATGCCATCTGTTTCGATCTTGAGCCCTCCTCAGATGCACAAGCTGCAATGACAGATGACAGATAGATAAAGAGAGAGAAAAAAGACTAACTTTGTGGCCAATTTTTGTGACCACCTATGCTGAGGTGTTACACAAGTACTTATTCTTTTTTAATGATTATTATACACATTTTTTGTTTTCAGCTAACGCACGGTGCAAGAGGGAATAATTTATTTTTATAAAAATAAAACTCATTTTTGTAACTGTGTTTTAATTTGTCTAAATTACCTAAACAAAATTGCTTACCAATTTACCACTCTTAAAAATATTTAGTTAAGATACTTATTAAAAACTTAGTAATATAAAAAATAAACAAAGAATAGTATAATTATACGATAATTTCATGATAATTTCTCAAAAAGGTTGTTGATTTCACTCACTAGGTACTCAACAAAAGCACAAAAAAAATATCTATTATCCAATGGATCCAAAAAAAATTTTAATTCCTTTTTTGTTACTCTAATAAATTTAGCTTTTAGAAATAATAGAAACATATTTAACAAAAAAAAATACTTAACGTGGACCCATTGGTTTTGGAATCGCTAGTTTGGTCCCTATGAACAAATGACAAATGTGCTAAAAAATACCAATAACAAAAAAATCTCTTTGTCGTTACTTTATAAAATGCGACCAAATTTAAGATTTCTCGTGCATGTCTCAAACCTATCAGAAATGTCATAAAGTCAAGTCATGCATATAAGTTATCAAGCAAACCAATTTATTTCAGTGCCTGCACTTTATAAATACCTTTTTTATTGAAATCCAATGGAATCATGACGATATGTTTGTTTTTAATATTAATAAGTAAGTACCTATAAAGTTCTAAAAGGCTTCTGTTTAAAAATAAAAATAAAAAGAACTCGAAAACGTTTACTGCCGGTTCCTCTATAAAATCCCTAATAATCATTTGTCCAAAAGCATTGCTTGTCCGAATTGTCATCCTAAAGCCATTTTCGGCTGAATTTTAAAAGATTTTAGTATTGTTTATAATATAACCCTAACCTAACCTAACCGCAGGTATTCTGGAGAACTTAAAAAAATGTCTCACTCAACTGAAAACCAATTTAGGAAAAATGATAATTCGAACAAACGATGCGTTAGGACAAACGTTATTGGGCGTTTTCCAAAAAAAGTGAACATAAACTTTTTTTTTCAGAATTCGTTTTTTTTGGTTTTTCTTACTCAGAATCGTTGATACTATCGATCCACATGCAAGAAAAAAAAGTGTCCCAAATATTCCATTCCAGATCGTCACATTTTTGTATGCAGTCTTTTTTATTATTTATATGGTCGTGACGCACTTGAAGAAAAAAATTACATAGGTAGTAAAATCTGGGACACTTTTTTTCTAGTAAGAGTAAGAAAAACCAAAAAAAAGAATTCTGGAAAAATGTAGTACACTTTTTTTGGAAAACGCCCTATTGCGGATTCTGAGGAACACCCTTTAGTGCCACACGCCAAGAAAAAATACAGGGCAGCAATTACAAGGATTGGCAACGCAGTCCTGAGATTGTCATCATAGAAATGTCTATAGGCAAGAGTCTAGTTATTTCATGTCTTTTACCCGACTGCCGAAGGAGAAGGGTATTGTGTTTATCAGCCTATATATGTATGTTTGTTGCTTTGTGTGTGTAGAATGAGAATTGCTAACAGATTGCTGCATCTTTCTCGAGCTGTCAATCCGACTGTAGGTCTGAGTTAACCTGTCGTGGCTCTTCGCTCTGAAAATAGAGATTCAATAGTTATAATTTACCAAAGAGATTTAATATTATAGGTAATAGAGTGGGCATCGGAGACATTTTCATAGAAAAACTTTGTTCATAAGCATCATGAATGCCATCTATGACGGGCGTGTCAAAGTAGACTAAACGACGTACGACTTGTTACCTCGAGGTAACAAGTTTTGCATCACTTTTTTGTTCGCTATGCCCCGTCTATTACTACCAACTATTTCTTTATCTACGAAAAACATTTTATTCTAGTATTTAACTTAGTCTGCTCAAATCCGATTAACGAAACAATAAGCACGAATTTACTACTCGAAAAATGCGGACTAAATTATTTAAACTGTACGCCGGAAGAGGAACCCCAGTGCGTGAAGATGAAGCATCGGGCAGACCCCTGGGATAAAGCGATCTACATGATGATCATGGATCAATGCGAAATGGAAAGTCTTGAATGTTATCCAGGTAAGGAAATCTATATATATATAAAAGGCAAACCTGACTGACTTATACAGTGTGTTACCAGCACCCTGGCTTTTTTTAAAGGAGGTTAAAATAACGTATATTTGTAACGTAACTATGACATTGATTTAATTAATTAACAAATTTTTAGGCTTTGTTAACTATGTAACAAAATTTTAATTGCCAGCAATGTAAAGCACAGCACAGTTTTTTGCCCCCGTACCACGACATGCCTTGTACTAAGCAACAGCGATACAGATAACGATGAACACGCAGCACATGCACTACATTAAAAATGTACAGTAATTAAGAAAATTAGTTGTGAAGTTATTTTAATATTTTTTTAATTAATAATACTTGCAAACAATTGCTATAGCAACATATTATCGGCAGTTTTAATAAATGCCCGCATGCAGGTAACACACTGTATATCAACGCACAGCCGAAACTACTGTACCTAGAAACTTGAAATTTGGTACAGAAGTTCCTTTCATGATGTAAGTGAGCACTAAGAAAGGATTTTCCGAAAATCGACCCCCAACGGGAAGAAATGGGGGGAGTAGCGGGAAACTAATTCTACGCGTACAAAGTAGCGGGCGTCCTCTAGTAGGGAATATGCATTGATTTTTTAAATCGCATTTGTCAACAAAACATAAAAATATCGTAAAAGACATCACCAAAGGTAAAATTAAAATTAAAATCGGTCAAGAAATACGGATGATACAAGCATTTTAAACTGCTAATTAGACAGAGATCCGAAGCGCACCGGTGACGTCATTGTGCAGTTCGGCCATATAAACTCCACGTAAAATTCTGTTTTGCTAGATAGAGATAGGAACAAATCTTTATCTACACTCATATCATAAGTCCTCTATAATGCGTTAAGAATCCGTAGACAATGACCAGCATTACAAGATACAATATGTTTTCTTATCTGTAGCTGTAATGAAAAGTTAAAATTACGATACAACTTTTGATAAAGTAATGTTGTTCAAATTTGGAACATCTTCCAAAACCAACACAATTCAAACAGGGGGCCAATTCTAGTATCAATTAAACGTCGACTCTGTATATTTTAAGTAAAGCGTCGTACGCCATTTTGATTTCGAATGACATTAGAATAGGGACTTTGTTAGTTTGTCTATGATTTTAAAAAAAAAAACATTCATATTCGTGACACAGGTTAATAGCTTAGCCGCCATTTTGTTTGTTTTGCCGCCTACTGAACGCATCTTAGAGTACTTATAATATGTGTGTAGATAAAGTAATGTATGCAACTGTACATAATTAGGCTTTAAAACACTCGTGTGATCTTATTATGAAACTCGCCTTCAGCTCGTTTCATAAAACCACACTCGTATTTTAAGGACCCTCTTTATGTATCAGTTACATAAAATACTATTGTTGGCTTATATCTTGGTTATATTTATAGCTATTCAAAAAATGTTTTTTCTCACCTGTTTGTTACATAAATCAGCGTTTATTGAAGCTGTAAAAAAAACATGCATATTCCCTATTACCTATCGATAGCTGTTAACCCGCGGTCTTAGCTGTGTTACTTTGGTAACGGCGTGGAAGGTAACAAATCCGGAAATAAAAATTTATATTCTAGTACTTGGTAATTTGGTAACAAATTGTCAAAACTACAAACCAGTTTTTGAAGTTCGTTTTTTTTATCCAGTATCAACCAAATTTTTTTTTACAAATTAAATGAAATAATCAGCCCCTTTTGTATATTTCCCCAAATAAGAAAGTTTGTTTGTTATGCTTGTAACGACGTGGAAGGTAACAAATCAGGAACAAAGATGGTCTTCATTTTAAATCCTTACTTATTAGTAGCTGAATCTGTTCGCTAAACTCGGTCCGTGTAGCAATTTTTTACAATCGCGTTTCTCCCCATTCGTGATTTTACTCAGTTACATTTTTCCTCAATAATTTTAACCACACGCATTTAACGACTGACTTTTTATTTTCAGATATGGAATACGCTATGATGCCGTATCAGAATTGCGACAAAGATACTCATCTGCTAGAATATACATCTGAGAAACGTACGGCAACCATATCGATATATTTATACAGAGTGTGCCTAAAACCAACGCCAAAACTGAGAGGGCTGCTATCAGCTCTATAGCAGCTGAATAGATTAAGCCATCGATTTAACCCCTATGTATGTTCAGCGGGCCGATTATGGTCGTGTTTATCGACGTAGATAAGCGTAGATAAAACATCTGTCACTTTCTGAGCAGTACGTAAGTGCGAGAGTGACGGAAGCTTTATCCACCGCGATAAAGGCGACCATAATACGGGCCCAGCGATTTTATTAGTTTCGGAGATATTTATTATTTTAATCTGAATTTTTGTACTTTTCCCTTATGTCCACGTCACGAAAAATTCTTAATTTCATGTTTTATTTCACGTTTTTTTTTAATTTTTTTTTTCAAGTAATCACATAATGTTGTTTTTTCCGTTAAAAGCAGAAACTGGGACACCTAGTATGGAGAAACAAACTTTATGTCATCATTACTTACAAATATGATTTAAAAAAAACGAGCAAACGAATTTTAAAACTTCACTGATTCGTAATGATTCTAATAATGTAAGATACCACCGATTTTTATATTATGATTTTAATAAGATAAAAATAGGTGGTAACATAGGGCGCTCGTAAAGAATTATAAAACCTTAAATAACTTTGGAACAGTAGAAAATCGCTGAACATACTTACATTGAGTGAAATCGATAGTCTTGACGTCCTCTATCGACCTGCTTCGTTTGATCCACTCCTCCTGTTACACCCTGTATGGAAAAAGTTGTCAAATTTTAATGCAATCGATGCCCCTTAGACATCGTTTCAAAATGCATCAACCTGTCTATTAGACCTAAATGGTTAGGTGCTATGAGACACTAAATTCAAAACTTTGGATGGCATTCATTTACCTATATTGCGAAAAACGAGATGCTAAGCGATCCGAACATTGATCAAATTTATTTTACAAACAAATAAAACCCTCTATCCTCCCAATAATATTTACAGCTTTAATTTTCAGCTTCAAGAAGGAAGAGAGAAGCAATTAGTAAGTTGTTTTATAGACTACTAAAAATATAACTAGTAGTTCCTTAGTAGTAGTAGTACAGCGTTGAGAAGGTCTAAAAGTGAAAATACCAGTAAGTATCTTTAAGGTCTACTTAAGTCAGCAAACTTAAAAAAAACTTTAAATCGTTATAGATCCTAAATGATCATTGAAAATGAAAAATGATGAAAGGAACCTAAAGACGATTTTTAAATGCCTATTTAATCGATCGTCATAGATCGTCGACATTTTTCTTTTTCTGTTTTACAATATGGCGTCTAGTTGCCGCCATATTCAATTTAGATTATTATTTATTTATTTATTTATTCAAAAAATCATAATATATTAAGTACTACACTATTACTATTAGTAACTCACGAGTTTAAGACAAATCTTTTGACATTGGAATCAATGAAATCGGCCAACGCGTTTAGATTCTAGAGCCCCATAAAGAAACAAACATACATACATAATTTGACGACGCGCTGGCAAAGTTGGTAGTGATTCTGCCAACGAAGCTAGCGGTCCTGGGTTCAAAACCCCGTAAGAGCAGATATTTGTGTGATGAGCGTAAATATTTGTTCCTGAGTCATGTATGTTTTCTATGTATTCAAGTATAAATATTTCGCTATGTAAGTATTTATATCGTTGTCTAGTACCCATAGTACAAGCCTAGTGCTTAGTTTGGGACTAGGTCAATTGGTGTGACATAGTCCCCTGATATTTATTTAAAAAAAATAGGTTAAACACATTACCCTCCTCCTTCGGCAGCCGGGTAAAAATAAATATATTTCCTTAGTAGTCGTAATAAATTCTGTGTCAATTTTTATTTTCAGCTACGAAAAAGTCTAAGAGGGAAGGAGCCAGTAAGTTTTATGGACTCCTAAAAATATACTAAGTTCCTTAGTAGTAGTAATACTACGAGTTTATCAATTTCCATTTTCAGCTACGAAAAGATCTAAATAGAAGAAATAATTAAGTTGTTTACGGACTCCTAAAAATATTATTAGTTCCTTAGTATTGGTAATACTTAGTACTAGAATATAATTTTTTATTTTCAGCTACGAAAAGGTCTAAGAGAGTAGGAACCAGTGAGTTGTTTAATGGACTACTAAAATTATACTAAGTTCCTTAGTAGCAGTAATACTGCGAGTATATGAGTATCTATATCAATTTTTATTTTCAGCTACGAAAACGCCTAAGAAAGCAGGAACCAGTAAGTTATTTTATAGAGTACTAATAATATGATTAGTTCCTTAGTAGTATATTGTATGACAATTTTCATTTTCAGCTAAGAAAAGGTCTAAAAGACAAGGGAAAAGTAAGTTATTTTATGGAGTACTAAAAATTAAAATAGTTCCTTTGGAGTAGTAATTAACACCGTGACAAATTTAATTTCAGCTACGAGCAAGTTTAAGAAAGTAACAGCAAGTACGGTGTTTTAAGAACTCCTAAATTATAATTAAGTTCCTTAGTAGTAGTAATACTGTGTCAACTAGGTATTACGTCATGAGCGGTCATAAAATTTTGGTATAGTCGACCAAGAAACTCCTTTACCACTCGACTTTATTTACCTATATTAAGTTCCAAAAGTAGGTAGTAAAGGAGTTTTCTCGAACATGCAATGAAATGATGGCGTTATTTTAGTTATTTTAGGCTTCAAAGTATCACGTTTCGGGCGGAACAACTCGAGAGAACTGTAAAGGAATTTGTTACAAAATTGAAGGCCTAGGCCGGGTTTTTTTTTTAATTTTACTGTAAGATTGCCCAGTCTTGAGATTGCCATCGTAAGATTACACAGTCTTGAGTTTGCCATCGTATGATGATGATGATGATAATATTTTTTTTATTTAATTGCATGTTTAAGAAAAGAACTGTGCATACCTCGCCGTGAAAAGGGGCAACCCCCTATTTCCCGGCCTCTGCAGTAATGTACTATTCTCGATCGACCAATGCCGACCAGCCATTTGAGCATTGTTCAAACCTGTAAAATTGTAACTTGTAGCTTTATAAAACGTGCCCCAGCTATTTGAGCAGCGTTGCCAGTTTAGACCTGTAAAATTGTTACTTGTAGCTTAATAAAACGTGCCCCACCCATTTGAGCAGTTTTGCCAGTTTAGACCTGTAAAATTGTTACTTGTAGCTTTATAAAACGTGCCCCAGCCATTTGAGCAGTTTTGCCAGTTTAGACCTGTAAAATTGTTACTTGTAGCTTTATAAAACGTGCCCCTGTTCTCGAGTAGCATTTGCTATATATCCAGTATTTAATTAGCATGGAAATCTGTTTAGCCGTAACACACTTCTTATTGTATGATATTAAGTCATAAAATAAGAATTAGGATATTTTTTTACTTGTTAATAAATAAGATTTTGACTTAGAACTTACAAGACCTTTTTGCTCGTTTGCTATGCCATAAAAAAACTATTTACAGGGCCAAATACTAAAGTTACAAAAAAAAACACAGCTATGGATATAATGCAACTCAGAGATGACTATACTGACTCCTACGAAGACTCCTCGGCAGACAACGACATGGACAGTATCCAGAAATTAGACGAGCTCGACGATGGTATTGGTTAGTGCTTGTTTATTTAGCCGCCGACTGAAACGGGACTCTTTCGTAAGGCATAATGATTGGTTGTCCTAACGATTGTATCGCATAATATTTTTTTTGCATAACTTACATAGGCTGACATTGCAGAATTTAATAAACGTCTATTGTGTAGATTAGGTTAGGTTAGGTTAGTTTTATAAATTATTAAAATAAAACCCTTTCTATTATAAAAACCGTTTTAGGTCAAACGATTTTATGCCATATGATAGGATCTCTATTGGATCGCATAAATTTTTTACGCATAAAGTATCTTTACGCATGAAATCGTTTGACCTAAAACGGTTTTTACAATAGAAAACGTTTTATTTTAATTATTTAAAAAATCTAATCTAACCTAACCTAACCTAATCTACACAATAGACGTTTATTAAATTTTGAAATGTCAGCCTAAAGGGTGTTTATGCGAAAATAAATTAGGTATGCGTAAAGATACGTTATGCGTAAAAAGTTTATGCGTTTCAAAGGGATCCCCATATGATACATTATGTGAAAAAAACATTATGGATTCCGATATAGACCCGACTGAAACATTTGGAAGTTATAATTTTAACGTGTAAACAAACTCTATACCCAACAAAAGATATAGATCCCGTGTTAATAAAAGAGACGGATATATTAATAGTTGATCACTGACTCTACTCGCTTCCCGCTCATCGTCGGCGGTGGGACAAGTGCCTTGCTTGGATACATGCTGCTTCAACAGACAGCTATAGTTCGTTCGGTCAAATAGTTTGCATGCTTCGATATGCCGCCACAATTGGGATTGTTCATATTTTTACAATTACTCTAATTCGAAAACCATTTCGAGGAATGGGGTTTTAAAGCCGTTCTGCATCATTAAGTTTTTGAAATATTTATCTATTTCGGAAATTTTGACAAAAGTATATTTAACCTTTGTTTGACTTTCGTTTTTGGCTTGAAGCCCTCCTAGGTGTATCTTGAGGGTTAGGCGATAGACCAAAAATAATAACTCACGGTTTTTACATTCTAATTCGAAAGAATAGGTAATCTTAAGAGACCAATTTCATTCATTTTGTATTTGACCCAATAGTTTTGTTTAAATATCTTTATATATTAAGCAGACATTTTATGGATGACATAATTATTCTAAATTTGGATTGGCATTTTCTAAAAAATTACAACAATGAAATGATATCTAATGATAAAAAGTGATTGTAATAGTGTATTAAAACATATTTCAAGCGGTTTTCGCCTAACCCGTAAGATACACCTAGGTGGGCTTCAAGACGAAAACGAAAGTCAAACAAAGGTTAAATATACTTTTGTCGAAATATCCGAAATAGATAAATATTTAAACTTATTAATTCAGAACCGCTTTAAAACCCTATTCCTCGAAATGGTTTTCGAATGAAAGTAATTGTAAAAATATGAACAATCCCATTTGGTTCAAAGAAGCCGCCAATGCACACTATTTGAACGAACGAACTATAATTTAACTTGAGTGGTTTTAAGCAAGGTTTGATGAAATTCGGTTGGGTTATTTAAAAGATATCAGTAGGGTTACCGTGACATACTAAAGCAGTTCAGTTAAGGATGGGAACAAGGGACAGATCTATAGCAATTATACAGCTCTATCCCTTTTAAATGGATATAATGATGGGTTAGGTAGGTACCCTTCATTCAAGTGTCTCTTAAACTTTGAATTTAGTCTCTTAACGCTCGGTTTCTTTTTATAAAACGTTTTTTTTTACAGTTGGAAATTTTAATGAAAAATTACATTTTGCCAAATATGTTAAACGTAACAAAACAAAAAAGATTAAAAAGAGAAAGTTGAAAAATAGAGCAAAGAAAAGCAAAAGGAATGAAACAATCGCTGGACGTCAAGATGGCAAAAAGAAAGCGATCGCAAGGAGTCCTAACGAAAAAGGTATTTTTTATGACTTAAGAATAGAAAGAATTGAAACACACACATTTAAAACAAAAGACAAGCACAACAAAAAATAACACGGGGTTGAAAAGCCCCTACTTTGTGCCGCAGTAAGCTAAGACGCCGGTTTTCAGAGGGACCCTGGCTTAAAAACTAACCTAATTATCATATTAGGTTTCTGTATTCAAACTAACCCTTTATACTTAGTTTCACCATGTCCGTCTGTCTGTCGACCTGGCTGCCTGTTAGTCTGTGTCTGAAATTTTGTACAGATACAGTTTTGAACTACGACCAATTTAAAAATATGTAAAAAATAACCAAACTCTGAGCATGGTCCGACATGCTCTATCCCAATTATTATTTTTATAATTTTATTTATTTATATTTGTTACGCATTTTATTGATTGTGCCAATTTGTAACAGTTTGTCGCCATTTTAGATTAAATCATAATGATTTCTTAAAACCATATCAACTTACACGATGTAACAAAAACCCCGGTCAGTAAAAACCCTCTCAATATAAACCCTTTGGACGGTCACTGACCCCAAACTTTGAAGTTCGTTTTCTTTTACAAGAACGCTTTTTCTTCGCGCTACAGATCAGTGACACTAAAAACCAGTATTTTATTGAACGGGTTTTTGTTAAGCTCTATTGCTTAAGAACCTGTTTGAAAGGAATCATCGTCTTATAGAGCAAAGTTCTTTCTTATTTCCGTGGTTCTCACCTTCTCCCCATTTGACTTCTACCGCCATGTTGGTGTTGTTTTAACCCCCGACTACAAAATGAGGGGTATTATAGGTTTAACGTGTGCATATGTGTATCTGTGTGTTTATCTTGGGGCATTATAGCTCACAAGCGGATGAACCGTTGTGTTTAAAAGAAAGCTTAGTTTTATCAAAATTGGTTAGGCCGATTATGAGACATCATCCTTGAAAGTGGGGGTCGTTATATCATTATATCGGGGGTTCTTACGAGTATCTATTGAATAGTTATTTTTACTGTCATTACGACCTCTTCATGCTGAAATTAATAATACGACTACTATATCATGTTGCTTTGCTGTATATACTCCAAGTTACACAAACGTTAAAGCATCACGTTACGACACCATCCGTCACATTCTAATTCGCCAAAGTAGAATACAATTTTCTTATAACTAAAATACAATTTTCATTAAAGCGGGCAAAAGGAAAGAAAAATTCGTGGGCAAAGATGTCAAACGTAATGGGAATACATGGGAAGATCGTGGATTCCAGTTTAATAATGGAGATAAGGAGAATTTAAGGCTTTTATTGAACGAACATGAGTTAAACTATCCAGACAGGAGCTTGCCTGATGGGGGATTTTACAGGGATTACGATACCGATACAGGATATTCTTGGGGATGGCATGGTGGTAGGTAGACATTATTTTTACTTACGAGTAGCTAGATGCTAATGTGAGCTCAAAGTAGCACAAGGCCAAGTCTTTCCAAATGAATTTAAAGAAAGACGATGAATATTAGACGTCATCTTTTCACCCCAAACGCAATAGAGATAAATTGAACGTGTCTATATATGTGTGGCATCATAGTTTCCAAACAGTTAGACCGATACCAAAGCGTTTTTACGGTTCCATACAAAAATGGTAAAAAAGGAACCCTTATGGTGAGATTCAGTGTCTGTCTGAATGTCTATATGTCACAGCAGTTTTTCACAGAAGCTATCAACTTGAAATTTGGCACACTTGTATAAATTGCTTGCCCGCATCTGTTTTTAGTAAAAACAATATTTGAAAACGGGGTCTAGAACGGGCCGTTGGAAAATGAAAGTGATTTGATTATAGTAAACGGGGTGTCATATGAAAGGGCTCAGTCTGCAAATTTCAAAACTGTTTTTTTTATAATTTACTGTGACGTACTTTTTGATTTATAGCCAAAATTTTCCAAAAAATGACCTTCCCCCCCCATATCTCCTAAGTTTCTGGACCTAAAAATCTGAAAACATCCTGATTTAAAAACAGTTATTTATATTTATATACAGCACATTGACATGATAAACGTTTGATATCGTTAGTTACAGACACAGGTCATAAAGGTAATAACAGTAAACAAAACGATGAAGCGGCGGACAAAATTAAATGGGGAGCAGGTGAGAGTAAGAACTACAAATATAAGAAACTTGCTCTGTACGATGGTGATCCCTACAAAATAGGTAAGCAATAGGGTTTAGCAAAAACCCTTTCAATAAAACCATTTCGATAAAAAAAACCCTTTCAATAAACAAAACCTTTGTAGTGTAGATTCCTGGTCAAGGACAACCCAGTCTATTTCACCCATCCACTAGCGCAGTATAAATTAAAATATACTTCGTCTCCGGCCCTCTTACCTATTGCCGTTTACTCGCTAGGGTTGCGTCGATGCGAATCGCTCTATACTTGATACCCACGCAACCAAACGTGACGACGGCGCGGCCCTGATTAAACCGGCTCGGGCCGTCCTGTTGAGCTTGATTGTGGTTGCTCGCGGCGCGTACGGTTCATACACGTATCATACTCGAAAATTTAATTCAAGACCTAATCCGTTCCGATTATTTAGTTATTTTAACTTAAGTTCATAAAAAAATGAGAACTCGTGTAACCAGTAATGTTAGGGTAAGTTTTATTGATAAAAATACCTACACTTAAACCAAAATGTACTTAAGCGCAATTCACACAGAGCGCGAGTCGTGCGCGGAAGCGGGCGTATTGCCGTTACATTGCTCGTAATACACGCATTCTCCGATAGGCCTTCTTACAGAGCGCACAATGTAACGGCAATACGCCCACTCCTGCGCCCGACCCGCCCTAGGTGTGAATTGCGCTTTAATTACACGAATGTGCTCCCGTTGAGATTAAAATTGGTCTTGAATTACATTTTCGAGTTTACACATGAAAGCCAAGTGATATACCTTTGTTTAAAGACTGCTGTTTAATTGTTTATACTGTGGCACGACACACGAGGGCTAAGTACAATTACTTGTCGTATCAACCTCCTTTACTTACTAACGTTTCTAAACAAACTGTTATAAATACGTGTAGAAACCTACGAGTATATATATAATAATAATAATAATAACAACTTGCCCGACGACATAAAATTAGAAGGTAAGATATTATTTTAAATTAATTTGACTAAATGGCTTTACGTAAAATGCTTTTATTGTATAAATGAGTATTAAACACAATGGAATAGTTAAAAGAAATAAATTGTTCACAGTGTATTTTTAAAAACAGTGTCACTTAATGTAACAATTTGCTTGTGGGCTGAATTTGCATAAAATGTAAAAAAATAACACCTTATAGTATTGCAGCAAATAAATACAGCGTGATGGAACCAATAATCGACACGTGACGACGACGTTTGATTCTTATTTTACAGAAGATAAAGGTTATTCATTTCAGTCAAATTATAACCGTATGAGCCTTGGATTAAGAGTTAAGTGTCAATTATTGGTGCCTGTCAGCTAAAAGTGTCTAACACTGGTGCCATCACCCTAGTTGGATTTGTTTTATTTTAACCTGTAGCACAATACAAGTGAAAATACTTATAACATGAAAAAAATGCCATTTTGTATGGAGAAAAAACCTTCTTGTAAACCTGACTTCATAGAAAAATAAATATACTTTTAGGTATTTTAAGTTTAGGTCAGTATCCTAGTTATTGATTTTAGTATATTATTATAAGTATAATTTATTATTAATTATCATAAACCCTTGTGATATTACTTACTTTAAGGAAGTTGGAGTCATAAGAAAACTGTTAATGTAAAACAGTATTTTTAAGAATACATTTTATATATAAGCTGCTTCAAATTGGCACAAGTAATTAAATGTAACAATTAATTTAAAATAAAGAGTGTAAAAATATTTTTGTGTGATATTTCATTTTAGTCACAGCTACGGAATTCTACATTTTTGTAAAAGTAACAAATGTTTTTAAAAACCCCAAAACTGTGCTTAATGTAGCATCTTAAAAACATTAAAAATAACCGGTGAATATCTTTGTACTTCAATGGAGTTATGGTAATTAAGTATTTTTCACACAACATGTGATTTATCTGTCTGAAAGCGTCAACTACTGGGACATTTACATCTTACAAATTAATTTTAAAATAAATATGTGTTGAACAATGTTTAATATTGTCACTAAAATAAGTATGAAAAAGGTTTTTGGTCGTGATGTAAATTAATAATCTTCAAATAAATAAATAAAGTGTGCGTCTCGAGACGCCCGACAGAAGTGATAACTTGAACTAATCTAAATCTGTGGGTTAGAGTGTGAGAGGAGAAGCCTGCATACCGCTGCCGTATGCGTGAAAGGAAGGGAAGCCAGACAAACTGGCGCCGTAACGCGTGACGTAACGAAGCGGTTTACCCTCCCTTAAGCAGTTACCACTTCAATAGTTCCTTGGTTAAAATATTATTCAAACTATTTCAGACACTACTGAAGTCCCTGAAAATGATGGAAATTTATCAGGGTAAGATTTGGGGCCTATTTTATAACACTACAAATTACAATTTACAGGTTACAAGTTTCCATTTGACACAACCTCGACCAATGACGACCAGCCATTTGAGCAGTGTTCCCAGTTTAGACCTGTAAAATTTTAACTTGTAGCTTTGTAAAACGTGCCCCTGGTAGCTCATTTGGGTACAATGCCTTAAACAAATTGCGGTATGTCAGACAAAACTCCAGCAGCAAGTGCAAACTTATTGCTAACTGCGGAGGATTGAAAATCGTTTAGCTATTGAATTTGGGATACCACTGAAGAAGCTAGAATATAAAATTTTATCCCCCGAAGCAACCAAACGGGAAATGAAATGATTTCATGAATATCGGTTGAGCCGTTTAAAAGATATCATTTCTAAAAGTTTGGGTCGTCATTGTATCGGGGTTTTAAACCTATTTAATTGTTATATGTATACACTAGAGGACGCCCGTGACTTCGTACGCGTAGAATTAGTTTCCCGCTACTCCCCCCCATTTCTTCCCGTTGGGGGTCGATTTTCGGAAAATCCTTTCTTAGTGCTCACTTACATCATGAAAGGAACCCATGTACCAAATTTCAAGTTTCTAGGTACAGTAGTTTCGGCTGTGCGTTGATATGTCAGTCAGTCAGTTTTGCCTTTTATATATATAGATAAATGATCATACCGCATCTTTCTTTAAATTTAATTTGTTTTTCCGATTTTTTACCACGCATAGAATTAGTTCCCCGCTACTTCTATTTCTTCCCGTTGGTGGACCATTTTCGAAACAAGCTTAAAAAAAATCCTGCTGCTGTTTGGGAGGATAATGTGGTCAATGTAATGTGAAAGAAAGAAAAAGAAAATTACATTTATTCACTACACACACAAGACACACAGAGAAAAGTAACTAACCTAACCAACAAAAAGTTGGAAAACCCCCGACATTAACATTTCAAAGTTCAATACTTCAAAAACGGCTGAACCGATTTTAATATAAAATGTTTAAGAACCACCGCTAGAAAACCTGCTTTCAAATATAAAAAAAACGCATCCAAATCGGTTCATCCATGAAATAATGTTAAAATAACGAAATAATCAAGATTTTTGAGTATAGTCTTTTAGTTAGATAAATAGAACCAAGAATTCGAGCGACCTGACGTCATAACAATACCATAACAGGTCAACTACGATATCGTTTTTAAGTCAACAAGTCTAACAAAAGCAATCTTTAAAAACCCAACTGCTGCTAACCAATTTTAAATCGTTAAGTGATCATTCAGAATAAAAAATGATGAAAGAAACCTAACAATATTTTTTAAATATTTGGTGATACCCCGCTTGTTATATTTCGTTGATTTAATTTTTTGTCTTTTTTACAATATGGCGTGTGGTTGCCGCCATATTGAATTTTAATTACTGTCATATCTTTAGTGACACTCACAGGCTTCAGACTATTTCAGACAAATCGATTGTCATAAGAATCATCAAATCGTCCACGCTCTTAGTTTCTAGAGCGCCACAAAGGAACAAACATACGAGTACATACATATTTAGGCTGATAAACACATTAACCTCCTCCTTGTGCAGTAAGGTAAAAACATTCCCTCCTCCTTCAGCAGTTGGGTAAAAAATATTTCTTAGTTCTTCCTCAGGTAACTCAAGAAACCCTCCAAATTTCAAATCCTTAGGTCCAGCAGTTTAGAATGTGTTGCCTGTCAGGCAATCAGTCACGTTATTTTTTTACAAGTAAAGATTTAAAAAACCACTAGACTCTAAAGAAGTTTTAAGATGACGATTGCGGATGTAAAGCGAAACCATGAAATGAAAGCGAAATGATAGGTTTTTCTATTCTTAGGTTATCAAAATTTGATGAAGAAATGAAAGAATTTGACGAGGGTATGGAAACAGACGAACTGGAAAATCGTGAATCGGAAAATAAGGTAGATGGTGTGGAACATGATGAAAGCATAGGGGCAGCAGATCCTGATAATCCTGAGTTGGCAGATGAGAAAGAAGATGTGCAACATAGTGAAGGTATGGAAGCAGAAGATCAGGAAAATGCTGAATCGGGAAATAAGGAAGATGTTGCGGAAGCAGAAGATCAGGAAAATCCTGAATCGGAAAATAAGGAAGATGTTGCGGAAGCAGAAGATCACGAAAATCCCGAATCGGAAAATAAGGAAGATGTTGCGGAAGCAGAACATCACGAAAATCCTGAATCGGAAAATAAGGAAGATGTTGCGGAAGCAGAACATCACGAAAATCCTGAATCAGAAAATAAGGAAGATGTTGCGGAAGCAGAAGATCAGGAAAATCCTGAATCGGAAAATAAGGAAGATGTTGCGGAAGCAGAACATCACGAAAATCCTGAATCGGAAAATAAGGAAGATGTTGCGGAAGCAGAACATCACGAAAATCCTGAATCGGAAAATAAGGAAGATGTTGCGGAAGCAGAAGATCACGAAAATCCTGAATCGGAAAATAAAGAAGATGTTGCGGAAGCAGAAGATCAGGAAAATCCTGAATCGGAAAATAAGGAAGATGTTGCGGAAGCAGAAGATCACGAAAATCCTGAATCGGAAAATAAGGAAGATGTTGCGGAAGCAGAAGATCACGAAAATCCTGAATCGGAAAATAAAGAAGATGTTGCGGAAGCAGAAGATCACGAAAATCCTGAATCGGAAAATAAAGATGTTACGGAAGCAGAAGATCAGGAAAATGCTGTGGAACTTGATCAAGAAATGGAAGCAGAAGATCAGGAAAATGCTGTGGAACTTGATGAAGAAAAGGAAGCAGGAGATCAGGAAAATGCTGAATCGGGAAATAAGGAAGATGTTGCGGAACATGATGAAGTTACGGAAGCAGAACATCAGGAACATCTTGAATCGCCAGCTGAGGAGGACGGTGCGGAACATAATGAAGGTATGAAATGAATCAATCAATCAAACTAGATACTTTATTTGTTTGAATACAGAGGTGTTATAAAATATTTTCAGTGTTATCAAAATTATGCTGAATTTAAATCAATGCAGCATGTCAATAAATTTAATTCAGAGAATAATCGGTATAATAATACTAATAATACATTGTTCATTTACATTTAATTTAAACAATCCTCGACACAGTGAAACATTTATCTATAAGCCAGTTAGTCAATATGCGCTTGAAAAGGTTTTCTGTAAGCGACATGATACTATTTTAGATGACAGTTTTCTATACTCGTGTTGTACACATTCCTACCATACATCGCCCTGGTATAAGAAGACATAAGTAATTATTGTCCATGTTGACCCTTGAAAAATTTCACTGCATATTTTTAAATAGATTTGGTTGGAGTTAACAAGTGGGAGAATGTGCAGCTTATAAAACAGTAGAACATAATATAATTCTATTTACATATTACAGTTTTTCGTGTGTCCAGAAGTTTATGCTCGGTTATTCCTAGAACCGGAAATATATTAACTTTATCAACCTTATAATGACGCTTAATTGACATGAAGTAATACATATTATACTTACTCGTAATATAAGAGAATAATTGAAAACCTAAAGCACTAAAACTAAAAAAAACCGGGTTCGGAATTGTCCCGAAGATGCTGGCAGCATTTCCTCACTGAATATACCATAGGTTTCCAAACTTTTTTGGCGGACCGCCCACTGAGCAAGACATTTTATCACACCCCAGCAAAAAAACACATTTAGATAAACAGAATAATGGTACAAGGATTATTATTACTTTTAATTTATATTTTTATTACATTTTATTAATGAGGAAATCCGCAGAAGAACCAAAATCAACGACATAGCCCAGCGAATTGCGAACACATTTTAGCGCGTGCATTCTCAATTAGGCAGCCTTATACGTTCGAGAAGCCATGCTGCCAAATTGAATACACGGGGTAAAATGTGTTTTGTTCGCTCAGACGGGACTACTTAAACTCGCCGCTTGGACATTCACTCGTTCGTCTGTCCGTTCCTCGTTGTTAAATCACACTCCTGGTGAAGATCGAAAAAAGCCGATGGATGCGAATAGCACAAGTTCAGCAGTGGACGTCTTTCAGCTGATGGTGATGATGATGATGAATAGGGGCAGCGCCCACTCGGTAGGGACCACTTTTGGGAACCAATAAGGGAATAATGCTTTGAGCGAGGAAACTGCCAGCTCTTCGGTATCTCGTTACGTCAACCTTTGAAATTGGGTGGATCAACTTTTTGTTGCTGTTATTCTGTCCCGTAAGCCGGGAGACAACAGTGATAGTGTCTTGGAAAAATGGTTATAATATAGACTACTAATACGCTTGGAAGAAAACCCATAAAAGAATGGGCTTGTAATTGCCAAAAAAACTGATGTTTGCTGGATTTATATACTTTAAAATCCTGGTTTTAAAGAGTGAACCAGGAGACGTCACCATGGCAACGAGGTGCAAAGAAAAGTTGATTGACCCAATTAAATTAAAAATAAAAGGCCGAAAGTAAATTTTTAATTACAAGAACTACCATTTGCATTATACGAAACGTATTTTATATACTTACTTTTACAGAAGGAGAAGATGAAGAAAATCATGAATTGGCAGATAATATAGACAGTGCGGATGTAGTCCATCGTGGACAAATAGTCGTTAGTGATAATCAAACTTTGCATACTAGCGATGAGACATATGAGATGAGAGATCCCTTACTTGGAAAAAATCCTGTAGTAGAACTCACTAATAGCACTGAGAAAGAAATATCAGGAGAAGGTAAGTCTTGCTGCATTACCTGGGTTACATGTTGAAAGTTATTTTTCGTGATGCAACGACTATGCACCGACTGAACATTTTTAAATAAGTAACAGTTTTGAAATGGTCATGCGAAGTGAGGTTCCGCTAGCAGGTTAAATAGGTTTAATGGTACACTTTTAGCTGACAGGCACCAGTAATGGACACTTCATTCTTCAAATTCAAATTCAAATTCAAATTCAAATGATTTATTTGTAAATATAGGTGTTATATCAAATTTTATACGGTCACTTCAAATTTTATACGGTCCTAAATTTGGGTACCTATTATTACATCGAAACACTGTTCAACGAACGTATCATCACGCAGAATTTTCATTTCATCGAAAGGCATTTCTCGCCGCATGCGTTTTTTTTTTGTCAATTCTAACCAAACCTAACCTACGTAATTAATGTTCAATTTATCCTGAAAACATCTTGGTTTCAGCAGAAACTACCGTTCGACAAAATGAAATTCGATGAAATGATGCAATCGATGAAATGAAATTCGATAAATGATGGGTTACCCCTAAATTTATTGTTGCAAAATCATTGAATAATCCTCATCTTCTGTAAAATAAGAAACAAGTGTCCATTATTGGTGCCTTGCCCATTACCCTAGTAGGGTTTAATAAAGTTTAAGCATCCATCAGTATAGAGTTTTGTGTCATTCTTTAGTATTCTAGCATCTTTCAGGACAACTGTCCTTGGAGCAAACTGATGCATGCTATCCCTTAGCAAGGGACTTGACACTTTTGAGGGAATAAAGGTAGAATAAAGGTTTTTTTTATAGAAGATACTTAGTCAGTCGAGTGATGTCCGCGTGAAGTTACGCCCACACCGGTGCTTAAAATACTGTGACGGTACGGAATCGCAGTGACGCGTCGTATCAGCACCGTTTTTGACGCAAGGTCCACACACCAATGCTTAAAAAACGGTGACGGTACGGAATCGCAGTGATGCGTCGTATCAGCACCGTTTTTGACGCACGCTCCCCACACCGCTGCTTGGTGTGGTCGCAACTTAAATTTGCGTTCATATTTATAACTAAGAGTTAGACAGTTAGTTCATCATCATCGAGGGTCCAGGACTTATTAGATGTGTTTAGGGTTCCGTAGTGTTTTCTCGCTTACCACATGTTGTGGGTGTCGTTGGACAGCTCTTTCAAAAATATTGCGGGTTTGTCAAAACAATTTATCGATTAAAGGATCCGTTTGTGAAATATTAAGATTTAAAGTGCAAATTTTTGTTAGAGTCAAGTACCAAAACTACAAATACTGAAAATCGAAAAAATATCTAAATGAAAGCACATATAACGAATTTCAAAGGAAAACTATCACGGCTATTAGACTTGAGTAAATAGTTCCTGAGATACAGGCGACTGTTTACACCTACTAAAATCGCCTAAGACGGTACCAAATAAATCTAAATAGAGAATTAGTTGAGTTAGTTTTTACTTGTTGTTTTTTTGAGATAGTTTTTGAGTAGTAACGGCTTCGAAACCCTACACTGGGCATGGTCAGATATGCTCTTGCCCGGTTATTTATTTCACAAGCTTTTTGTCACTTTACATTTCCTAACGCCGCGAAAAAAAGAGTGGGTAGGTGTTTTAATTTCTGGTGTATCTGTGTATTTGTCTCTGGCATCATAACTCTCAAACGGATAGACCGATTCGAACTCGGTTTCATCAGGATGGGTTTTATGGAAATCGGTTGGGCCGTTTCAGAGATATCAGCTCGCATGGGAGTCGCCATTATAACGGGGGTTTTTATCTATTCAATAGTTATGAAAGAAAGTTACTGGAAAAAAATCTTTGTTGACTGTACACATTAAAATCAAACTAACTTTATACCCTTTCTCTGACCTAGGAGTTAGTTCAGAAGAAGAAGTCGGAGGCACTGAACCAGGAGAAAAGAAAGAAGAAATCGGAGGCACTGAACCAGTAGAAAAGAAAGAAGTAAAGGAAGAAGACAAAAAAGAAGAAGAAGTAAACAAAGCTGTAACCAATGCAACTGAAGCAGCGCCTGTTGGGACAAATGAAACAAGTACAGTAGACCTGGAAGCAGTCAACAGGACAATGACTCCAATAAGCAGCACATTGTCTACAGTCTTAATGCTGAAAAACGAAAACGGTATAGGATGGCGTCGTAGCTCCCAAATAGTTGGACCGATTTGGATGCGGTTTTTTTTAAAGAAAGCTGGTGTTTTTCGGATGGTTCTTAGCTAGGTTTCATTGAAATCGGTTTTGCCGTTTAGGAGATATCAGCTCTGGAAAAAGGGGTCGCCTTTATATTGGGGGTTTTCTTTTATTTCTTATCATTACGTACCTGCTTCGTTTGTATGTCTGTTATTCCGTTTAAAATCTTGTCAATTTTGAATATCCAGCTATCGCAATGGTTTGTTTAAATGCTCCCATTTTTGTTTCCCATATTTTTTTTGGTCATTATGTCATTGTTGACATAATTATTGATGATCATAACCAAAACCCGAATTGACGGGGGCAAAAATGTACCAGTGCTAGTGATTAATTAAATATCGACTAAGTTTATCGACATCGATAAAAAGTATTTTTAACCATCACTATCATAAGTAATAGCCAAGTTTGAATACCTTTTAATCATGTGCAAACCTCTTTTATTTATACTAATCGCAACTATAAACAACCGGTATCTGACATTGACTCTGGACTCAAATAACTTTTGACAACCGTTGAAATTAGCTAAATTGAATAACAATTAATTCAGTACAACGATATTCTTTAGCATCCTTTTTGTTTTTTAAGTCGGTTAAAAATGCCTCGACAGAAAAAAGATCGTTTATCTTTATGGAAAGCTGATCATTCAGAAATAAAAGATGAAGGTACGACTTACCTTTGCATGAAAGTAAAATACATATGTCACATAATAAATTGTCGATAAACTTTGTCTATATTTAATGAATAACTAGTACCTATACATTTTTGCACCCGTCAATCCGGGGTTTGGTTTTAAGCAAAAAAACTCTATGTCAATATTAAACAAACGCTATTATAAAGAACTGCAAGGGATTGCGGCTGTCCCTCAGAGTGACATGCATGCGAATAGGTAAATTATTTATATAAGATTATCGCATCTCGTAAAACTAATTCGACGACGCGCTTCGACTTCAAACATCGATATAAAGACGATCGATAAAATAAACATTCAATCCCTACAAAAACGGGACGTCACTGTGACAAAAAATATGAAACAAAAAATATACTCAGCTATAAAATTTATCTTTTTTTTTTTGTTATTTATGAACTGTCATAAAATTAAATTTATTTTCTTTTACTTTAGAAACCGTAGAAGCAGACAATTCTCAGCAAGAATCCAAAGGTAGGTAAGCAAATATGTTTCATAAAAATAAAAAATATTAATTTCAATCTATTTATCATTAATCTTTAAAGTTAACGAGCCATAAAATCACATTTTATTCGTCATAGTATCATAATTGTCATTATAAAACTGTCAGGAAACTGGAGGCAATTCGAAGGGTACTGCCCCACCGAGTGTCCGTCACGTGACGTCATGATATGCGCGCGCTGCTGGCACGGCATATACCGCACGTTTATGAGCCCGTGTCACATGAGGATGTTCGCCTGCAAGAGTGACGAGAGTAAGTTCATCATGATTAAGTAATTGAGCAAATTAGAACACACATTCACGAAATATCAAGATCAAATTTCAAGGTCAGTACCAAATTTCAAGGTCACAAACAAATTTCAAGGTCACAAGCAAATTTCATGGTCAAGACCAAATTTCAAGGTCACAAACAAATTTCAAGGTCACAAGACAATTTCAAGGTTACAGGCTAATTTCAAGGTCAACCTAGATTTTTAAGGTCAAGGTTTGTGAGAGTCCTAGCTACTAACCTACGCACAAAAACACTACGTAGTAATAAACAAAACAGATGCAAGATGTTTTTGTTTCCTGGGAAAGGAGGCAAAAGATACGTGATTACGTCACGTATCTTTTGCCAAGGTCATTAACTGTGCACTCTCATTACGTTACGTATTAGCTTTTTGACTTTTAAGTTAAGGCCTACCTACTGCCCTCATAGGCCAATAAGCCGTATCTCAAATTCAATAGCCAAAGCAGATTCAATCCTTTCCTGATAGTAATAAGGTTGCACTTGCTACAGGAGTTTTGTCTGAGATATCGTCATTTTTCTTAGCAGGGGATTTCAATATTTTTCACGTCTCATGCTCTTAAAATGTTACTTTAGTCTCTGCATATCGGGACTAAAGCTCGTTATAAGTCTCTAGGGACTAATTTTTTTATTTACTTTGGATACCCCTAAACTACTAATTACGGTGTTTGTGAATGGAGGACTATCGCCATTTTCAGTGATTATACAGACAATTTTTAGAGCGTGGAAATAACCTCAAAATGACAACTGTGTAAAATTAAAAAGCTATTTAATTTCGTGAAACACGATTAATAACATTTAATTATACTAAGGATGAATTAATTTTATTATGCATGGTCCAATTAGTTTTAAAAATAGTTTATAGAGAATGTCGTTTTTTTCCTCGCATTCAAAGTGAAAAGTACAGTTTTTAACGCGAGACTAAACAACCATAATGATACTCGAACTATAACCACCCTCGCTCATCTCGGGTGGCTAAACATCTCGTCTCATCATGGCTTGTTTTAGTCCCTTGTTGAACAATCTACTATTATCTATTCATAGAACTGCAGCTGGTCTCCCGACTTCCATGTGCTGTATCTGCCCCCTACTTGGCGGAGCTGCCAGATCCAACGATACACGTGACAGACCCGCATGATGATGATACGGTACTTCGGTTCCTGTACTGCAGGACGAAAGGACTTCCCGAGCAGCAAGCCGACAACATTTACGAAGAGAGTAAGGCCAATTTGTTTTTTGAAACCCCGATATAATCTGTGTATGTCTATGGCACCGTAGCGCTAAAACAAATTCGGATACGGCTGGTTCTTCAAAGAAAGGTAGTTTAATCGGAACATAATTATTATATATCGGGTGACTTCAAATTAGGATTGTTCATATTTTTACAATTACTCCAATTCGAAAACCATTTCGAGGAATAGGGTTTTAAAGCCGTTCTGCATTATTAAGTTTTTGAAATATTTATCTATTTCGGATATTTCGACAAAAGTATATTTAACCTTTGTTTGACTTTCGTTTTTGGCTTGAAGCCATCCTAGGTGTATCTTACGGGTTAGGCGAAAACCGCTTGAAATAGTATGTTTTAATACACTATTACAATCACTTTTTAACATTAAATATAATTTAATTGTTGTAATTTATTAGAAAATGCCAACTCAAAATTAAAATAATCACGTCATCCATAAAATGTCTGCTAAATAAATAAAGATATTAAAACAAAACTATTTGGTCAACTACAAAATTAATGAAATTAGTTCCTTAAAATTACCTATTCTATCGAATTATAACGTAAAAACTATGAGTTATTTTTTTTGGTCTATCCCAATTGGTACAAAACCAATGTTTTACACACATCTCCTCTAAATAAACCCCTCTCCTAAGTCTCATGCTGCTAATATAATTAAAAGTATATTTTTTCTAAGTTTGAATTTATCCCAATTGTTTTGGCTTGATGCGGTTACCCTACCAATATGTTTAAACTAGGTTGATAACGAGTGACAGGTATGATAGTTGGGTATTAAATGTAGCGTAACCACATTTTAGGACTTTAGGAAAAATTACGATAATTAAAGAAGGCTACTTTAAACAACTGAGTTAGTGTAATACACTATTCGTCATTAACTGAGCCACATTCAAGTGTTTTGTATAACCAATTTGAAGTATATAGATAGTAGATTACAGAAATATATAGATTATTACTTAGTCTATGGAAGTCTTAACTGCTGAGATAAAGGGTGTTTTTCTGTCTGTTTTACCATAATTACCTAAATATCGTAATAACTATTAGATACCTAGATAAAAACCCCCGATATTATGGTGCCCCCTTCTTTCAGAGCTGATATATTTTAAACGACTAAACCGATTTTCATGAACTAGCTAAGAACCACCGCTAGAAAACCTGTTTTCAAAAAAAAACCGCATCCAAATCGGTTCACCCGTTCAAGAGTTACGGTACCTTAGACAGACACTATTTAACTTAAGCGCTTTCAAATATGTATAAGTACAATTATTACATTAAATCATGTTCTTTTCTTTTCAGCGAACGCGAGATGTAAGCTCGGGTAGCGAGATTTTATACAGAATAAAATATATTTGTACTCCCGTAGTTTTATTAGTATTCATAAAAGTCTACGTAAAATTTAGCTTACTTCACAATATGTGAGGGACGACAGTAAGCTGCAAACTGGAGCTTTAGGGTCAATTTACACCGAGACGCGACGCGACGCGACGCTGCGCGCACATGCCACTCAAAATATACTTTATTTATTACACGAAAAGGTAAAAGCATGAAATCTCACAATGAAATGTGTACCTTTTTGAGTAGTAAATAATAGTTATTTATGTGACTGGTGCATAATGAGAGGCATTATACACGAGTGTGGTTTTCATAATAAGATCACACGAGTGTTTTAATGAATAATTATGCGTACAGTCGCATACATAACTTTATCTACATACATATCATAAGTTTTCTACAATATGTGAGAAACCTGTATCCGTCGTTACCCTGCATCTTAATGTTCACATTAAAGTGCAGGTCACTTATACTGTAAAGTGAACATTAAGATTCAACTACAGCGATAACCGATACTTTATTGACATTTTATACTTTAATGTTAACATTACAGTGCAACCACAGATACAGGTAACATAATGTAGGGCATTTGCTTATCGCTTCTGAACATATTATATTGAAATTATGATATGGATGTAGATAAAGTATATTTTGAGTTGCAAGTGCGCGCAGCGTCGCGTCGCGTCGCGTTTAAAATCGGTCCACAATTGACGGAGTAATCGGTGAACATACATAAAAAAAACATACAGTGGAACGTATTTAACCTCCTCCTTTTTTGAAGTCGGTTAAAAAGTAGTCATCACGACTTATTCGTCATTAACTAACACTGAGTGCGACCGTTATTCTAGCGTGAGTCATTATACATACAAAAAACACTGTTATGGTTTTCTCACATATAAAAGTCAGGAAACCATATGACATCTGACTATTTAGAGTCTGACCAGCGAATCGTGACACTAAAAAAGGTGGCAAATTCAAAATAATCACTAGCTGGTAACACGAAATGCATAGCGACTGGATAGGTACTCAAAATTTGACAGCTTGTTTCATACGTAAAATTGTTGCCACATCAAGAATTAAAAAAAATGCTATTGTCACGATTCGCTGGTCAGACTCTAAGAGTCCTTGGCCCATATTATGGCTGCCTTTATCACCATGGGCAAACCATCCATCACTCACGTATTTACGTACTGGTCAGCAGGCCCGGATTATCCATAAGGCGGGTTAGGCATTCTGCCTAGGGGCCCCGCATCGGCTAGGGGCACCGCGCATCGGAAAAATACAAATAAAGTGTAATAGGGAGCCCCCAGAACTGTATTGCTTACCTGACCTGACATGGTTAATCCAGCCATGCTGGTCACAATGTGACACATGTTTTATTCATGTTTATCCCATCGATAAACTCATCTGCGGCCCTATTATGGTTGTGTTTATCGATGTGGTTAAGCGTTGATAAAACGTCTGTCACTTTCTGAAGTGCGAGAGTGACGGATGTTTTATCGACCGCGATAAAGGCTACCGTAATACGGGCCCAGAGGGCCCTGCCAAGATGCATTGCGCTAAGTAGCGTTTCTATTCGATTCGTGTTTAAACCAATCGCGTCACTGGTAGATGACGTGATACGAAAAGTCACGCGATTGGTTTAAAAAAGAAACGAATAGAAACGTTATTTAGCGCAATGCATCTTGGCAGGGCCCTCTGTTAGGAGTCCGAGAGACCATGCCCGTGATAACAGTCCCTGATGAAGCACTTCTAACGAGTCAAACCATGTCGGGACGTTTCCTGACATTATACGTGAGTAATCTTTAGCAGCCTTGTACTACTTTATAATACTGTTTTTTTCTGGGCTGATGATATTTACGAGGCGAGACGAGCGGCTACAGGGACGACAGCTCGTTGGTCTGAGGGCCCTGCCAAGATGCACTACGCTAAGTAGCGTTTCTATTCGTTTCGTTTTTAACCAATCGCGTCACAGGTAGATCACGTGACTTTTCGTATCACGTCATCTACCAGTGACGCGATTGGTTTAAAAACGAAACTAATAGAAACGCTACTTAGCGTAGTGCATCTTGGCAGGGCCCTCTGATGACATTCCGCAGACAGTGGGGGAAACATGATAGCGTTAGCATGAGAAAGGGCAAAATGGAGGCAAAATGAAAGGGCCTTGGATGTCGGCTGCAATGATGATGATCAGTAGTCGCCGCCCGCGGCCGACCAGAAATTCGCCACCCCCTATTTTTAACTGACTTCGAAAAAACCAGGAGGTTCTCAATTCTTCGGTATATTTTTTATGTAGGTAAATTAGAGGACGCCCGCGACTTCGTACGCGTAGAATTAGTTTCCCGCTAAATGAGGGGTCATTTCTTCCCGTTGGGGGTCGATTTTCGGAAAATCCTTTCTTAGTGCTCACTTACATCATGAAAGGAAGCCCTGTACCAAATTTCAAGTTTCTAGGTACAGTAGTTTCGGCTGTGCGTTGATACATCAGTCAGTCAGTTTAGCCTTTTATATATATGTATAGACTAGAGGACGCCCGCGACTTCGTACGCGTAGAATTAGTTTCCCGCTACTCCCCCTGTTTCTTCCCGTTGGGGGTTGATTTAATCCTTTTTACTTTATAATATAAACTATCTAACCTTTCTTTTTTCTATACTTAACATAATTTTGACTTTGGTAGTCAGTTTTTATGAACTTAGTAAAAATAACAAACCTCATTAATTTGCTTGCAGTACCTACAGACAGTAGGTAATGCAAGCATTTTCCCATACAAACTTTGCAACCCCCTTTCATCCCTCTAGGGGTTGAATTTTAGTAATCGCTGAAATACGTGTCTCATTATTTGCATTGAAAAGTATTTCTACCAAGTTTTAAGTAAATTTGACCAAAAATATTTTTTCCCATACAAACTTTGCAACCCCCTTTAATCCCTCTAGGGGTTGAATTTTAGTAATCCCTGAAATACGTGTCTCATTATTTGCATTGAAAAGTATTTCTACTAAGTTTCAAGTTAATTGGACCATAAATACATTTTTTCCCATACAAACTTGGCAACCCCTTTTTTTCCCTTTAGGGGTTGAATTTCGAAAAATCCCTTCTTAAAGGACGCCTACGTTATAAAATCAACTTACCCACAAAATTCCAAATCTATATCTTAAGCGGTTTGGGCTGGGCGTTGATGAGTCAGTCAGTCAGGACATCCTCTTTTATATATATAGATAATATTTTCCGTATGCCGCCCCCTTTTATCTGCCGCCCGGGGCCGTGCCCCCCCCCCCCCCCACGCTACCCCACTGATGATGATATTGATGATGAATGATACCTATTCATATATCATTCATCATCAATATCATCATCAGTGGGGTAGCGTGGGGGGGGGTAGGCTCATGCCTAGTGAGCAGATAACTTGAAAATTTAGTATAAAAATTGTATAACTCAGTCATTTCTGTATGTTACTTAGATTTGCCAATCCAGTACATTATTGTTCGGCTCTCCATGTGCTCGTATTTGGTTGGTTTTAAATTCACCGAGGCAAGAAAGTAAAAAAAAAACTACTTAAAATAAATTATGGATTTCATGCCGTGTCGCAGCAGTAACGGATTGAAGCTTAATTAAAAATATGGCTCGCCTCCTTCTATATTTACTGCGTAAGTTGCCAAGTGGTTTCTCGTGTTCAGTTGTGAAACATAACAGACGGCGTTCGTGCGTGTGTGATTTTTATTATATACAGGATGTTTCGTGTAATTTGAACTTTTTAAATTGTTTTTACCATTTGCAAGATCCTTTGTTTTTAATATAATTCGGTCACAGACGAGCAAAACAACCCTACCCTGCCGACAGGCACCAGTAATGGACCTTTTATACGGTGCTAAATTTAATTGTTGCAAAACAAATGAAAAACCCTTATCTTCTGTTAAATAAGAATCAAGTGTCCATCATTGGGTCATTGTCCATTACTGGTTCCACCAACCTATATTATATTTAAAATATCAAAAACTGATTGTTAGAAAAAGAAATTTAACAAAAAAGCGAGCGTTTTGTCATAAACGCCAATCTACCCGGTGATGCTCCGTTCCTTTCACCCGTCATTCGAACCTTAGTCGAGTGAAAGAGATCTAACTTGGCCGGACACACTGCCTTGTCTGTATGTAACGGTACTTGTATTTGGTTCTCAGTATTTTATTTTGCCTCACTTTTTAGTTGCTTCCTGTATCAATGTCCGATGTACAAGAAACGCACTCAACAAAAATTTGGAAATCTACACATTCCAATTTAGAAAAGCTTATGGCAACCCATTCCATCCGGAAGATGATCACATGATAAACGGTACGTTTCAATCTTCTTCTAGGGTGAAGCCAAACGAGCGTAAATTTTTGAGTTGTGAGTCGCATTAGTGTGGTATTCCACCTATCCAATTCTTTGTCCAATTTCTATATCCAATATTTGATCAAATTTCTTTGATGGAGCCCCATTCCACTTATACAATATCTTGGTCCAAGTTTTTATACTATTTGCGTAGCCATTTTGAATTAAATGTCATTAGTAATATTTGATCAAATGTAGGCGTTTCTAGAAAATTTGATGAAGTCATCCAATTTCTTTGATCAAATGCACATTGGACAAAGAATTGGATAGGTGGAATACCACCCTTAGAGTCTGACCAGCGAATCGTGTCACAAAAAAAAGGCGGCAAATTCAAAATACCTGGTAACACGAAATGCATAGCGACTGGATAGGTACTCATAATTTGACGGCTTGTTTCATACGTAAAATTGTTGCCACAATCAAGAATAAAAAAAAATTGCTATTGACACGATTCGCTGGTCAGACTTCTATTTTCGGTCGCGTAATTTCGGGAACCTCCTCCCTTTTTTGAGGTCGGTTAAAAATTATGGCTGCTCGGTTGCGCTCCGTTTATGACAAACTATGGCTGTATAAGCGATATCAACCTTCAGTGTATCATTTTTTTTTGTATGATTTCTAGAATTTACGAGCGACGAGGATGGCGACAACTTGCATGGCTCAAGGCAACTTGGTCAGTTAAGCGATTCAGAAAAAAGAATCGTCAAGGTTAAGCGTCTCAGAGTTAACGGACGGTATTTTAACATGTCAGAAGCCAACCAAGAGAAAGAAGATTAATTGTAATATTTTTAATTCGGCAAAATATTTCGACTGTTATTTTAATTATTAAAACTGCGTCGAACAAAACGCAAAAGTCGAAATAACTTTTCGTTGACGTTTGTCATGATTGTCAATGTCAATATTGACAACCAAGTGTCAAAAACAGCTGTTGTGTTGTTGATTAAATTAAAATTGTATTGAAAATAAATCATACGTTACGGCTTTTTTACAAGTTTATTGTCTGTGTTAATATTGTTTATTATTAAATTGTTACTTCAAGAAGCAAGATGCAAGAATTCTTATCGCTTGCGAGTGCTAACCTGGTAGGTAAATATTTATAGTACAATATCCGAATAGGAGACGACCTTCACCCAGCTGTTTATTCGATAAAAAGTATGAAGCCTATAGAATATGCCTATTTAGGTTGACTATTTTTTCCCATCGTAACCATTGGGTAGGCAGGTAAGTCGGTACTAATAATTTGCACTAAACCTAACGTTTGCAAATTTTATAGGCTTCATACTTTCGATTAGTATGTAATTGGTCTATTAAACAAGCAATAGCAATTTAAAAAAAAGTTAATTATTAGTTTTTTTTTTTAAATTATGGAATGTACTGGACTGAAATTTTTCAGTCTACCAATTCGCCATATATTACTTACCATATTAAATTTGATATAAAATACTTTTTATCGAATAAACAGCTGGGTGAAGGTCATCTCCTATTCGGATCTTAGACCATTAAGGGGTAAGGCCGATGAGCGTTCGAACCGCCCCGCTTTTGTGTTACGAAAAAAATATATGTATGTACAAAAAGCATTTATTTTCCAGGTATCATGTAAGAACCTAATCACAACTACCTATTGTAATTAAAAATAAATGCCGCAGATATAAATCTTTATGACTATTTTTGTAACACAAAAGCAGAGCGGCTCGAACGCTCCGCAGCCTTACCCCATGTCATTTGCTCGAGAACTCTCACTAACTATCCTCGTCTATCTTTATTCGAAAGGAAACTTTCAAATCTGTGTAGGTATTTAAATAAATAAAAAATATCAGTGGACTCACAAATTGACCTAGTCCCAAACTAAGCGAGGCTTGCACAGTCAAAGGTAGACATAAGTATCTGCAGAAAGGTGCGAAAACATGATCTTATACCTTACCTGGATCTTAGACCTTATTATGTTCTTTTTCTACTCGCGTACTATAAACCGCTAATATTGATATCGTTAATGGTGTCAGAATACCACCTATAGCGTAACCGAAGAGTAAAAACAATTCTTTAATGAGTGTTGCCATGGTAATAACAGTTCTATAATTTATTATAGCATTGTTATTACCATGGTAACGGTCATTCCGGATATCAGTCTTGAAGTTTAGTTAACACTTGACATCCTAATAATTTGTTTAATACACCGTTAAAAACATTTAACACCAATTACAATTACGTATATTAAAAACAAAATTAATTTTATGAGTAATTATGTGTTTAAAATAACATTTTTATTCAATTACTAAAAATAGATGGTTAATATCCATCGATTTGTTATTTGGTTACCATGGTTACGTTTAATATGGATATCAACAAAATGGCGTTTCGTTTGGCATTCCAACTTGTTTATGATAATTTGATAGAACTGTTTTTAGTATCTATTAAAATTCGCATGAAATTTGTTAACATTTATCAATAAAATTCACAAACTATTAACGCGCATCGGAATAGTGAAAATGTCTTTGATGACAAGTAATTTGTTAGCAGAAAAATCGAGTTAAGTATACGAGAAAAGTTAGCGATTGTTTATTTTTATCATTATCATTTTAAGCTTGTAGAAAAAGTTATGTATGCAACGGTTCATAATTAGCTCTTAAGGTACTCGTGCCTGTAATTAGAGCGCTCGCAAGCTCGCGCTCTAACTTCGGCTCTCGTACCTTAAGAGGCTTCATTATGTACCAGTTACATAAATAACTATTATACAACACAATGCAAATGTAAAAAAATGGTCAAATTTAGTCTAAAAAAAGTCAGACAGTACGGACACCGTCTAATTTGGCCATACGCACAACCAAAAAGCCTGACTTATAAGAATAAACAAGAGAGAGATAAAAGCCCAATGACCGTTTTAAGAGCCAAACTGTATAATACGGAGTAGAAATTGTAACAAAATTGGTTTGTGGTTTTTGACTTTATTATAGTAGGTATTTATTTCTGAACATAGATTAACTTAGGTATAAAAAGTAATGTCAATCTTTAGCTTTATTAATATTATGTGACTACAAACAAACAGTATTATTTTCTAGATATACCTACTCATACTTAAATAGAATCTGTTAAAATCTTATTACTTAATAATGTGTTAAAGACTTCATTGATTAATGAATTCCATTTATTTAGCTACTTACATTAAAAAAAAAAACTACTAGACTTACTTAAAATATTAGATTTCTAATAACCTGTTGCATTGTACATAATTTGGGGAATTATTATTATCAACTAGCGGCTTCACCGGGCTGCAAATTTCCGACTTTGCTAGGAGTTTTTTTTTAAAATACAAACACTCCCTTGCGCTAACAATAACGAACACAATATATATATTTTATCGAATTTGGTGCAGTCGTTCAGAAGTTATGCGTGTACACTTTCGGCGATTCATTTTTATTTATACAGATTTAGGCAACATTCACTCTTATCATAGAAAGAAAGAAAGATATATTTTATTCGTGACATACCTTACACACTATTTCTTCAGTCTTTACGTAGAAACACACTATACTTTAAAATTCTAGCAGAATACTTTCGCAATAAGTACTTAATGCAGAAAAAATATTTATAAAAATAAAATATGTAAAATATGTATTTATGTATGTATTCTACTCTATTCTATATGATGCTACTATGAAAAGCGTCGCAAAAGTATTTTCAAAACTTTGGAAATATTTATACCTTTATTTTCACTATCACATAATACATTCTGATGATGAACTCGGTAGTGGGCCGCAGGAATTCGGCTGCATATGTACACCCAAAGAGTTAAATACAGGGACAGCTGTACACATGTACATGTGTACAGCTGTTCCCAAAAATTGCCATAAACAAACAATTTAAAGGGTCATACACAGATTTAGGTTACTGTCTTTCCTGTGGACATACCCGAAGTTTTTTAAGGCCTAATTTTCTGGCTGGACCCACATCCGTATAAACGGCGTCAGGTATACTTTAGTCCTATAAAATAAATATGTAGCAGCACATATTGATTCTTGCACTGTATTTTTTGGAAAATAAATATTTTACTTTACTTTTAATATATAAAAATATTCGTTCCCAGGCTCTTGCAGGTAGGTACTTAACCTTCCCTCCCTTCCTTAATTAATGGTGTCAGAATACCACCTATAGCGTAACCGAAGAGTAAAAACAATTCTTTAATGAGTGTTGCCATGGTAATAACAGTTCTATAATTTATTATAGCATTGTTATTACCATGGTAACGGTCATTCCGGATATCAGTCTTGAAGTTTAGTTAACACTTGACATCCTAATAATTTGTTTAATACACCGTTAAAAACATTTAACACCAATTACAATTACGTATATTAAAAACAAAATTAATTTTATGAGTAATTATGTGTTTAAAATAACATTTTTATTCAATTACTAAAAATAGATGGTTAATATCCATCGATTTGTTATTTGGTTACCATGGTTACGTTTAATATGGATATCAACAAAATGGCGTTTCGTTTGGCATTCCAACTTGTTTATGATAATTTGATAGAACTGTTTTTAGTATCTATTAAAATTCGCATGAAATTTGTTAACATTTATCAATAAAATTCACAAACTATTAACGCGCATCGGAATAGTGAAAATGTCTTTGATGACAAGTAATTTGTTAGCAGAAAAATCGAGTTAAGTATACGAGAAAAGTTAGCGATTGTTTATTTTTATCATTATCATTTTAAGCTTGTAGAAAAAGTTATGTATGCAACGGTTCATAATTAGCTCTTAAGGTACTCGTGCCTGTAATTAGAGCGCTCGCAAGCTCGCGCTCTAACTTCGGCTCTCGTACCTTAAGAGGCTTCATTATGTACCAGTTACATAAATAACTATTATACAACACAATGCAAATGTAAAAAAATGGTCAAATTTAGTCTAAAAAAAGTCAGACAGTACGGACACCGTCTAATTTGGCCATACGCACAACCAAAAAGCCTGACTTATAAGAATAAACAAGAGAGAGATAAAAGCCCAATGACCGTTTTAAGAGCCAAACTGTATAATACGGAGTAGAAATTGTAACAAAATTGGTTTGTGGTTTTTGACTTTATTATAGTAGGTATTTATTTCTGAACATAGATTAACTTAGGTATAAAAAGTAATGTCAATCTTTAGCTTTATTAATATTATGTGACTACAAACAAACAGTATTATTTTCTAGATATACCTACTCATACTTAAATAGAATCTGTTAAAATCTTATTACTTAATAATGTGTTAAAGACTTCATTGATTAATGAATTCCATTTATTTAGCTACTTACATTAAAAAAAAAAACTACTAGACTTACTTAAAATATTAGATTTCTAATAACCTGTTGCATTGTACATAATTTGGGGAATTATTATTATCAACTAGCGGCTTCACCGGGCTGCAAATTTCCGACTTTGCTAGGAGTTTTTTTTTAAAATACAAACACTCCCTTGCGCTAACAATAACGAACACAATATATATATTTTATCGAATTTGGTGCAGTCGTTCAGAAGTTATGCGTGTACACTTTCGGCGATTCATTTTTATTTATACAGATTTAGGCAACATTCACTCTTATCATAGAAAGAAAGAAAGATATATTTTATTCGTGACATACCTTACACACTATTTCTTCAGTCTTTACGTAGAAACACACTATACTTTAAAATTCTAGCAGAATACTTTCGCAATAAGTACTTAATGCAGAAAAAATATTTATAAAAATAAAATATGTAAAATATGTATTTATGTATGTATTCTACTCTATTCTATATGATGCTACTATGAAAAGCGTCGCAAAAGTATTTTCAAAACTTTGGAAATATTTATACCTTTATTTTCACTATCACATAATACATTCTGATGATGAACTCGGTAGTGGGCCGCAGGAATTCGGCTGCATATGTACACCCAAAGAGTTAAATACAGGGACAGCTGTACACATGTACATGTGTACAGCTGTTCCCAAAAATTGCCATAAACAAACAATTTAAAGGGTCATACACAGATTTAGGTTACTGTCTTTCCTGTGGACATACCCGAAGTTTTTTAAGGCCTAATTTTCTGGCTGGACCCACATCCGTATAAACGGCGTCAGGTATACTTTAGTCCTATAAAATAAATATGTAGCAGCACATATTGATTCTTGCACTGTATTTTTTGGAAAATAAATATTTTACTTTACTTTTAATATATAAAAATATTCGTTCCCAGGCTCTTGCAGGTAGGTACTTAACCTTCCCTCCCTTCCCTCCTGAAAACATAACTTATATGGACAGAAGCCTTTAACTATTCTCGACAGGAGAGACAATTTTTTTCAAGTGTGTATGATCCAAAAAAAAACTAATATTTTATTTCAGAAATCCGAAAACTACTCAACCTTAAACCTGATCATAGGCAATGAGAGTTGCGACCTAGACTCCGCCGTTGCCTCTATAGTCTATGCTAATTTTTTACACTGGCAACATTATCAACTTCAGTGCAAAGTTTGTACCCGAAACAAGAGAGAGACAGCATCTAAAGAAGACATCTTCGTTCCAATTTTGAATGTGGATAGAGAAGATTTTGAACTAAAAACGGAGGTAGAAATGTGTTTAACTGAAAATAAGATAAGGAAAGAGATGCTTGTGTTTAGGTAAGTGTTTAAACACTGAACTCTGAGTGTATGAACATAATTATGTCTGATTTACATTGCAAATTAGCAAAAGCATGCCAGTAGAAGTACATTGCGTCGTTACAATAGCTCTCGCCTCAAACGTGAAAACCAACTCGTCAATGTACTTCTACTGGCATGCTTTTGCTTGACCAATGTAAATCGGCCATTACTGAGTATTGTAGACTAGAGGACGCCAGCGACTTCGTACGCGTAGAATTAGCCTCCCGCTACTACCCCAATTTTAAAACCTTAGGTTTCGTAACCAAAAATCTCTTCTTAGTGCACCTCTAGGATATCGAAGAAATATTCCCTCCAAGTCGAGTCCCTAGGTCCAGCGGTTTCGGCTGTGCGTTGAATTATTGTTTGTTCTTATATAATAATTATTATATTGTTTGGTCGAAAATGATTTTTATAATTGAAACGTTTTTTTTAATAAGAAAACTAACATAGCCTAACTTAACACAATTGATTTTTATTAAATTCTGTAATTTCTGCATAAGTATAAGGAAGGCGAAAAGAATATAGGCCAAATACAATAGGACAAACAGTTTCATGCTTTTTCAAAGGGATATCCTGTCTATCATTGTCTAGGGCTTGAGCGTGTATACCACATTTTTAGAAGCTTCTATTAAGAGGTTATTCCGGACAATTTTTTATGAAAATTGGTCAAAGTAATCAAGAGTTATCAGCTAACATGGAACAACTGAAGTAGGTGTCAAATTTACTTTTCAGTGAATTTAAATTTTCATCTAATATACTGAGTTTTGTGACATGTCGTTTACCCATAACATGGAGAACTCTGTTCTGAAGATCAGATGGAGTAATACAATCGCATACAAGACATCGGACTTCTGTCAATTCTTTAACGAAGGGATAGTGAATTTCATCCTCATCTAATAAGGGATAATCTTTAGCATCTAGACCGTTGTTTTGTTCTGATACACCTTGAGGATTTAGTTTTGTAGCAGTACTGTTAGTTTTAGATTTTTCGTTTTTATTGGACATAACTTCAGCATAACTCGGCATAGTGGGTTTTGCGTCAGACTTATCGCCAGTAATATTCTGATTCTTATTTTGATTTTGTACATTTGTAGCATTTTTAACTTTTGGAGCTTGATCATCGTTCAGTTTAACTAGATCATGATCAGCTATTTCATTATCTTCATTTACTTTCTGAGAATGTTCCTTTTCCACAGCATCTTTTGAATCTTTCTTCTTTTTCTTTTTCTTCTTTTGTTTTTGATCATTGTTAACATCATCAGAAGTTTTGATCGTTACGAGATGTTCTTCTAACGAGGTGCTAGCAGTGTCTTGGTGATTAACATTTGTATGTTCTGTAGTTATATTATTTGTTTCTTTTTTCACATTAACTTTAACAAGTTCGTTATTCATGACGAATGATTCGATATAACGCGGTGTAGCCCTTTTAGCATTACAAATGCTATCAATATTCTCCATCTTATTTTGATTTAGTATGTCTGTACCATTTTCAACTATTGGCAATTGATCACCATTAAGATTAACTACACCGACATCTGCTTTTGCAATGTCTGCATCTACGTTCCTATAATATTCTCGATACGTAGCATCTTTCAAATCTTTTTTAATTGTCTTTTCATTTCCTTCCTGATCATTGTTAACATCATCACCTGTGTAGATCATTACCAGATCGCATAACATCTTGTCCTGAAAGACAGAAAGCTTGTGTTCTTGGGTTTTTTCGTGATCTTTGCCCGCTATACATGTGCAGGAGTCGCAGAACTTTCCAGTTACGTGGGGGATGTGGGGAGGGGGGGTAGCAGCTATGAGTGCGCTCATGCGCTGCGCGGCCGCGGTCGCTATGCGCGCGTTCGCTCGGTGTTTGACGCCTACGCAGTGCGCCCTCCAAAATGCCGCCGGCACGTCTATTGCGCAGATGTGACACGTGTGGTTGGAATAGACTGGTGGATCTGAAATTTAAAATATGTCAAAGTCAATGTCCAATTGTCCATCCTGAGGAATGCGATAGTCACGTCAACGCCTCAAGAGCCGTAATAAATTATGTCATATATAGTAAGCTGTCACCTCAGTCATAGAAGTTGTATGCAGACAGTAGGTAATTATAACGGAAGGCGTCGGAGTGACGTATCTGTTATGAGGTAACTACTAGTTACTTTAATCTGTGACCATACCTTCGGCTTCCTTAGCGAGCAGTTGGAACTCGAAGAGTTCTTTCTTCAGGAAGTTGTTGCTGCACCTTCCAATGGGAAGCAAGGCGACGTCCAGGTCGTCCAGATGTATGGAGTACGTGGTCATCCTGCAAATTCATTATTACAAGTTTATATTTCACTTTTGTATGTCTACTGGGACTCTATTCCCGGCTGTAAAAACCATATCGTATTTGACCTGTTTCGGTATTGTTTTGACGTCAGCCGCCATTACTGTCAAGGAAATGAGAGCTATCAAAACGTTGACAATACGATAACAGATCGATATGGTTTTTAGCGCCTAGAATACCGGCCCTGGTTCTGATATTGCAAGTCAATATTGGACCACTTCTCGTTATCGTAAAGGGCTGAAATTTGGAATACATAAGTAAACCCAATGACATACAATATTTTATGGTATTTAAGAGCTGACCTGATGATGGAGTTGAAAGGTGGCAACATGATCTCCATTTAGTACCTAAACTTAGGCTCATAAAAAACATGAAACAACAACAAATGAGTGGCAATAAACTCCGTTCTTCTTCTTTAAAAATAAAATTTGGTGGCCATTTTGGACCTACGTTAGTTGGCAACAAAAAACTACAATTTACATCAGGATTGGTTAAGTATTTTTGAAATTATTCTCGGATTTAAGAAGTAATACTTATTAACAATTGTATGCGCAAGAGACGGGTGGGCGGATATTTTTGACGTTGAGTGTAATAAATAGATTTGATTGATTATTTGAAGGTACGAATAAGTTGTGAATTTATTATTTTAGGTTAGTTTGTTTACCCGATAGAAGTAGTAATTATAAACAGATTAAGAACACAAATATAATTAATTGGTCAACATAATAATGATAATGACAAAACAATATTAACTATAAGTACTTGGTCTTTAGAATGTCAATACAATTTACAAGTTTTTATTTAAATTTGGAATACATGTGTAAACCCGATGGCAAATGGCAATGCAATATGTTACCATCGAGCTGATCTGACGATGGAGTCGGAAGGTGGCGACGGGATCTTTCCTGTACTTTATATGTACGGTCACGAGCGTTAATTTGTGACCCATTTCAAGAAAAATATGCTTGAATTCGGCAATGTCATTAGAGATGTCAAGTCATTTGTAAATTATTATTGTAGAATGTCAGATTGACTTTGGACCTAAGGTGGGTACCAAATTTAATCTCGTGACTGTACGCCCCGAGTTGCGGCTCGTTATTTTCGTCAAGCAGATGACGTCAGAGCGGAAAAAGTATAGTCGGCAACAAAAGTTTGTCCCATTAGATAGATAAAAACCACTGATTTATTGGTGACCCCTTCTTTCAGAGCTGATATCCCTTAAACGGCTCAACCGATTTTTATAAAAACTAGCTAAGAACCATCGCTAGATAAACTGCTTTCAAATAAAAAAACCGCATCGAAATCGGTCCATCTGTTTAGGAGCTACAATGCAACAGACCGATACACAGATACACACATCAAAGTTATAACACCCCACTTTTTGGGCCGGGGGTTAAAAACTATATTTTTTTCAGAAATTTTTGAAAGAATGAAGTAACATTTATTCGTGACAAACAGACAAACAAAACTCAACAAATTACTGACATAGACAAAATACCTGTTGTCACGAAATGGTTCCAACTCAGCGTTATGCTGGCGTTAAAGCCAGCGCTGGTCTTCCGTTGGAACCATCCAGTTAAACCACCGAAGATTACACACACAGCACACACACACACGCACGCACGCACGCAGGCACGCACGCACGCACGCTCGCACGCACGCACGCACGCACGCACGCACGCACGCACGCACGCACGCACGCACGCACGCACGCACGCACACTAAACTAACATAAACAAAACAAAAAGAAAAAAAAGTTTCTGTCAAAAAATCATATATGGGTCAAGCTTTTGTCGCAGCCTACGTTTCTTTGCAGAATCATTATCTGCTTATCAAGACCAAACCAATGAATCCCATCACGGTGGGTCTACGTTAAGTATAGCGGAGATCCTGTCGCCACCTTCTGACTCCATCATCAGATCAGCTCCATGTCATAATAGCATTGCATTGTCATCCAATTTACACAAGTATGAAAATTTTCAGCTTCATCGGAAACCGGGAAGTGGTCAAATTTAACTTGCAAGATTTGACCCATACATACATACATACATACATTAATTGCAAGTTAAATAAAAGCTTGTAAAAACCGCAATAAAAGTGAACATGTCATCATGTGCATCAGTCTATTGTATTGAAAAAAACAATAGAAGTGTCAAGTGGGCGTGTAACGTGTGGCATGGTTATGCGGAGTTCCGCGCAACCTACCATACTTTTGCCGCGATCGCTTATTTCGATATTTCTAAAATAGGAAAGAAGCATGCCTTAGAGCGGTTGCGCACTACGCCGATCCGAATCCGATCCGAACCCGTGAAAATTCGGATCTAGACCGGATACATAATAAAATCGGATGACGGAATCCGGATCTAATGCGTAAACTACCATAGAAATAGTTCTACGACTACTCCGGACCGTATTTTCACGGGTTCGGATCGGATTCGGATCGGACGTAGTGCGAAACCACTCTTATTGTGCTATTTTGGAATGTAAAAACGATAGCCGCACCAAAAACATTTTCCATGGTGGCGTGTTGTGTTTATGATAGTTTTAGTATTGGCGACAACAGGTCTGATACTAAGCGAAGCTCATGCCACTTCCACTGTTTTTTCTATTCCGTGTTCTTCACTATTACGTTGGAACCCAGTACAGGAATAAAATAGAAGTTGTACCTACCTTGAAAGTCACCTTTAAACTTCACACAATCACTATTTTATACGATGTTTTGAATTTATTTTGTAACTAAATTGCTTAACAACACAGTATCGCAGCAATTCACTTATCATAAGCCGTTATCAATTCCTGTCACTCATCTACAAGTACGTAATTACGACTGAACTGCACAAAACTTCGCCGTCACTTATCTAAAAGCGTTCTCTATTCCGTTATCATAACTGCCCCCGTAATTAGCGAAGCTGCGATTGGTTGCGCGATGACGCGTTCGCTGTGATTGGCTGATTCGACAGCGCTGGTTCAAGGTAGCCAATCGCAGCGCCGCAAGCGTGTGCGCGTGTTTGATAAACAAATATTTTTGACGCTAATCATTCGGGTATTTCCCATGCGATGTTGACAGTTGTGAGTCGTTAGGTGTGTAGGTAGTAATGTTTTTTTTACTAGTGTTGCCAGTTTTTTCTTTTTATTTCTGAGGATTGTTATCGACGTTTTTGTTTATGTGTGTGTGTTAAATTACCTGATAAGAAATTCTGACATTGATAGTCTAAGAGGAAAGTATTAGACGTAGATACCTCGTCATATTGTTCTCCTAATCATCTATCTATATATATAAAAGGCTAAACTGACTGACTGACATATCAACGCACAGCCCAAACTACTGTACCTAGAAACTTGAAATTTGGTACAGGGGTTCCTTTCATGATGTAAGTGAGCACTAAAAAAGGATTTCCCGAAAGTCGACCCCCAACGGGAAGAAATGGGGGGAGTAGCGGGAAACTAATTCTACGCGAACGAAGTCGCGGGCGTCCTCTAGTCTCTTATATATCTCTCGTAATCTGATATCTCTTAAACGGCCCAACCGATTTCCATGAAACCTAGCCTAACCACCGCTAGAAAACCTGCTTTTAAATAAAAAAAACCGCATCCAAATCGATTCACCCGTTTAAGAGGTACGGTGCCACAGACAGACACACACACATAGCGGTCAAACTTATAACAAAAAATACAGACGGCAAGAATAGTTTGTCTCGAAAACCGTTTTGTTAATAAGAACAAATTTTTCTTACAGAAATGACTACAACCTCGAAGAATTAGTTACAAAAACGAAAACCAATGTAATTTTGGTTGACCATCATGTGTTAGCTAAAAAGGATAAGTTTTTAGCTCCTTTCGTGTCCGAGATCGTGGACCACCGGCCCATAGACAAGACGGAATGGGCTTACAAAGACGATACGAGGTAATTAAGACCTATATGTATAGGTATATATATACGAAGAAGAAGAAAAAAACTAAACTAAAGGGGACTAAAGGCTGTGTAGTGCTGTTAGGCGATGGGTTTGCAACCTGTCACTAATACACTGGATAACATCTTAGCCTGGTTGTGCAAAATGTGGTCACAGAATTATCAACAAGTTTTTGGAGTTGTTGGTGAGTCTGTGGCTCTGCCTACCCCACTGTGGGGATGAAGGCGTGAGTTTATGATGATGATGATGAGAAAAAAACATTTATTCGTGACAGACAAACATAAAGGAATGAAATACTGACATAGACAAAAGGCCTGTTGTCACGAAATGGTTCCAACTCAGCGTTATGCTGGCGTTAAAACCAGCGCTGGTCTTCCGCTGGAACCATAAAGTCGCCGTCAATAGAACTTGTGAACGACGTAAACGAATTAATACTGTTTGACACATAACCTCAAATATTCACCAAGCGTGATTTTATTAAAAAATAACGTATAATAGTTATTTCATCTTAAACTTAATATGAAAATAATGATCTAGTGTATAAATCATTGCAAAGACCTCATTTGATCTTTAAAAGTACGTGATTATCGAGTAATCATGGTGAATTGGTTCGTTTGGTTTTGTTTACATCTTTTGCAAGTTCTATTGACGGCGACTTTAACCACGTCATGGCATGGCGGTTTGGTTTGTATGTATGTATGAATGTATATATGTATGTATGTATGTATGTATGTATGATTCCCTCGTACACGCTGAACCGGTGGACCGATATCGACAAAAGAGGTGTCGCTAGATTTTTCTTAGCTTTCTGGGAACCACTAGCGAATTTTATTTAAAAAAATAGCAAGCATTTGGGTATTTAACAAACATTTATTACGACGATATTAAAATATGTATGTATGTAATTCTTGGTTAAGAAGTTCTACTAATACATTTTACGAGAAGGTCTACTATAGAAACTGTCGGATCCTGCTGCACCCTGGTGACCCAAAGGATCAGGGATCTGTCCACCCTGATGAGCAAGGAGCTGGTGTTCTACGATTCGTTCCCCATATGTCTTCAGTTACTGCATTGTAAGTATTTAACCGACTGTGCGAAGTCAAAACTAAATGAATTTTCTACTCTAGCCTTTAAACTATTACGGCGATTTTACTGTCATAGATTCATTAAGAACGTGTAAAAATCATAATCTATATAAAAGTTATATGGGTGGGTAGTCATACTAGTAGCTTAGAATGTAGTCATACTAATAGCATAGAATTTAGTCATACTAGTAGCTTGGAATGTAGCCGTAGCCTGAAATGAAGCCATATTAGTGACCCAGAATGTAGCCATACTAGTAGCCTAGAATGTAGCCATACTAGTAGCCTGGAATGTAGCCGTAGTCTGAAATGAAGCCATACTAGTGGCCCGGAATGTAGCCATACTAGTAGCCTAGCATGTAGCCATACTAGTAGCCTGAAATTAAGTTCTACTAGTAGCCTGGAATGTAGCCGTAGCCTGGAATGAAGCCATACTAGTGGCCCAGAATGTAGCCATACTAGTAGCCTAGAATGTATCCATGCTAGTAGCCTGGAATGTAGCCGTAGCCTGGAATGAAGCCATACTAGTGGCCCAGGATGTAGTCATACTAGTGGCCCAGAATGTAGTCATACTAGTAGCCTAGAATGTAGCCATACTAGTCGCCCAGAATGTAGCCATACTAGTAGCCATAATGGTAGCCTAGAATGTAACCATAATAGTTGCCTAGAATGAAGTCAAACTAGTAGCCTAGAATGTCGTCATACTATTCGTCATCATTTTAAGGATTCTTGCTCTGCATCATACATTTAATTTAATTGCCAGTGTATGTCTGTTTCTGACCGTCTGTCTGTTGTCGCTATTACCGTTTTAAATGCAATTGTGTTAATTTTAATATATACACATGTAATTTGTGAAAAGTTTTATTGAGGATTTTTTTTTTGTTGATTAATGTGTCGTTTTCACAAATATTGTACATAATTAAAGGCTTAATGAAAACCAAATCACGATTGCATCCTTTGTGTAAGGAAAGTTAGTCATACAAACTATATGGGTAACTTTCGTTACACAAAGGAATCAATTAAGTTTTGTTTTAATGAAAGCCCTTAACTATGTACATTTTTTTTGAAAACGACTCTAATGTTTTCTTTTCAGCAACAATTATTTTGGATACGGTAAATTTTTCGAAGGAGGTGAATAAGGCGACAGCTCACGATGTGGAAATTGTTTCGTATCTGGAGACCATTATTAAACCAGAACATGTAGAAAAAGAAAGGTAAATAATCTTTACATAGTATAAAACAAAGTCGCTGTAGGTATATCTGCTAACTCCTCCTAAACTACGTAACGGATTTCGATGCGGTTTTCACCATCAGTTAGATATTTTTTCTCGGAGGACGCCCGCGAGTTCGTACGCGTAGAATTAGTTTCCCGCTACTCCCCCATTTCTTCCCGTTGGGGGTCGATTTTCGGAAAATCCTTTCTTAGTGCTCACTTACATGATGAAAGGAACCCCTGTACCAAATTTCAAGTTTCTGGGTACAGTAGTTTCGGCTGTGCGTTGATATATAAGTCAGTCAGGTTTGCCTTTTATATATATAAGATAGATAAATTCTGTTTTATTCTCTCTATGTTTTTTATTTGTTACCAGGGAACAAAAATTAACCCGTCTACTGCAGGCCAGGACCGACGTGTCAAAACTGACGGCCGCGCAACTGTTGAAGAAAGACGCAAAAATAGTGGATTATATCTACGTACCGAGCTTCCCTATACTTGTTGAGGTACGGTACTTTCTTGTACCCTTTATATTATGGGCCGTTTATTTTTCACCTCTCCTGAAAAAGTATGGGTTTCTAAACCTCAATATCGGGAATAAAATTGCATTTTCATCCTTAGGGAGGAAAGTGATTTTGAAATAAGATTCTGTGTAAAATGTAATTTTTGGGACAAGCTTTTGTTGCCGACTGCAGTTTTTTTGCAAAGTCATTATCTGTTTATCAAGACCAATCGAATGAGGCCCAACACGGTGGATCTACGTTAAGTATAGCGGAGATACTGCCGCCACCTTCCGACTCCATCATCGAACCAGCTCGATGGTGCCATATTATTATACTAGAGGACGCCCGCGACTTCGTACACGTAGAATTAGTTTCCCGCTACTCCCCCCCATTTCTTCCCGTTGGGGGTCGATTTTCCGAAAATCCTTTCTTAATGCTCACTTACATCATGAAAGGAACCCCTGTACCAAATTACAAGTTTCTAGGTACAGTAGTTTCGGCTGTGCGTTGATATGTCAGTCAGTCAGTTTAGCCTTTTATATATATTATAGATATATAGATTGTCATCCAAGTTACGTAGGTATACCTCAGCTCAATCGGTTCACGGGAAGTGGTTCAAATCTTCCTTGCCAGATTTCTCCCGAACATACATACTTACATACATACATTGTAAGTTAATTAAAAGCTTGTAAAAGAAAGTTATCAACCACTTATCCATTTTAATTTCATACAAATTGATCTAGTCCCAAACTAAGCTCTAGGATTGTACTATGGGTACAGTACAGTATAAAAATATGGGAGAAAACAAAATCTTATTCCGAATTAACCTTATTCCAGTGTAATAAGAACTTCGTATCATATTTATGAGAGGATTCTTTCAATACATATTTTTGCACTTGACCACACTAAAAGGTCTCACCTTAATTTCAGCGCTCTCTAGAACTCGTCCGTCAATTGCGTACTTTTCAGCCTCTGCAACAATATTCTAGAGTTTATAAGTAAGTTTTCAACAGGAATTCCTGTCAAAACCTGGAGCCCTGGCGGCAGTCTCTGAAGGCCTGATAAAAAATGGCTGCTCCATAGCTCTTCTGCTTGGAATGAGCCTTCAAAATAATTTGAAGAGGGACGTCGCTATACGTGGGAGCGATGAGGGTAAAGCTGGCCAAGTAAGTCAATTTAAAAACCGGCCAAGTGCGAGTTGGTCTCGCGCACGAAGGGTTCTGTACCATTATCTATACAACATTAGACACTAGTAAAACTACACAACAATGGTCCTGGCCTACAACAATAGTCCAATTTTACTTATCACATTATTCTAAAAATATAGTAGCTTTAGCTATAGCTCGAGTTTAGAGCAATCGATTTTAGGCCAAACAGTACATATACCCAGCAATAATAGCAGTAAGGTATCATATTTTAAATAAATGAGGAAAATTGGACTATTGTTGCAGGCCAGGACCATAGTTGTGTAGTTTTACGGTACCAGTTGCCGTTATTAATAACGAGCAAAAAACGGCAAAAAAACACGTCTTTTGTATGGGACCCGCCTTAAATATTTATTTTATTCAGTTTTTAGTATTTTGTTGTTATAGCGGCAACAGAAATACATCATGTGAAAATTTCAACTGTCTAGCTATCACGGTTAATGAGATACAGCCTGGTGACAGACAGAAAGACGGGCGGACAGTGGAATAATAGGGTCCTGTTTTTACCCTTTGGGTACGGAACCCTAAAAACGGCATAATGACTTCGGCATTGTTTAACTAACCAATTTTTTCTGCATTGTGTTTCAGCTAGCCAAATTTCTGCAAGACTGGTCCAAGCCAACTCTAGAATTATCCAAAATAGATACCGTCACGGATTGCCACTACTTCCGACAACTCAATTTGGGTGCGTCGAGGAAACAGTACATGCCTGCTATAAACGAATTTATACGAACTGTACAATAAATATATAAATAAATTCTTAAACTTTGGTCTCTTTTTATCCGACTGTGTCAGAAGGAGGGTTATTTTATTCTAGTGAGTGTATGTTTATTTCTGTGGCACGGTTGCAGCCTAAACGGCTTGATGGATTTTAACATGAGATGTAGGTGTTGATCGAATAAAATCGGAGAAATACTGGAAAAGGGCTGAATCTTAATTACCCGAAACCGACGTGCGTGCATGACTCGATGTATGAATGTGGAAGAAGCGAAAGAGATTTGTCAGGATCGTAGCACGTGGAAAGAAGTGGTCTCTGCCTACCCCTCTGGGAAACAGGCGTGATTTAATGTATGTATGTCATTAGTGTCGTCTTGGTTGTGAAAATGATAAATAGGCTAATAGTATTTTAATCAAAATAGTAAGTTTTTTTTTATTACGGGCTACGAGGCTCATAGTTACAAATACCTTATAGCGTAATATACATAACAATATAAAACTTATTAAAACTAATACCGAGGTAACAGAACAGCGTGGTCCTGTTTCGCCAAAATTGGCGTCATGGTCAGTCGTTGGTCGTGATCCACCTATGTTGTCCACCTGGGCATTTTAGCAAACCTTAGCAGGTCGACCGAGCTCCGCTGCCGCGGAGCTCCTACTTCTACATTATTTCGGCCCTTCGGGCCCTCTGAAGACCTATCATAACCTAAACCTACCTATTGATTTTGTCCAGTTTACTCTCCGTAATCCACATAGGTAGACCAACATAGGTGGACCACGGCCAATGCCCCATCATGGTCGCTGCTGGTACAATCAAAAGCACTAATCGCGCCAAATATATGTATACGTAGACCTTATTATCAGTAGCATAGGGGTGTATAGATATTTTTGACGCTTTGGGAACGTATATATATTTATGACTTTGACTTTAGCAGATCCCACGTACCATCAGGGGCCTGTTTTATAAAGCTACAATTTACAATTTACAGGTTACAAGTTTCCATTTGACACTACCTCGACCAATGACGACCAGCCATTTGAGCAGTGTTGCCAGTTTATAAAACGTGCCCCAGGTTGTAGTGTACTCGTTTTCCGTCTCTATGGCAAAAAAAAACTGTTGCAAGTTTGCTTTTCCCATGCCATAAGGGATTAACAGGACCTTTTACTATAGAAAAGTGGTTTTAAAATTAAAAAGTATTCAGTACTTATTAAAAATATTTATTTAAAATATGTTAACAATTGTCATAGTAGATTACCGAGCTTCGGAGACAGAGTATTACGGTATTACTGTTGTGGGAATAACTTATTTTTGGCGTTATTTATGAAAAGGGACCTTATTGTCTATTGCGCTATCTCCGTTATTAACGATGCTCCGATATAAATACAACGTCGCGTGACGCAGTACGGCGTAAGCGCCATCGACAATAAGGTCCCTTTTCATAGATAACGCCACATTTACTTTTAAATGTGGCACGAATATTAGTGGTGGCAACATAATAAATAAGAGACGCTAGCGTTATTCCCATACAATCGCGTTTTATTTAAAATAAATAAAAATACACATGTTTTTTTAACTTATTAAATATTTGATCTGTCACTTTCCTAGTCAAGAATATTTTCTCTATTTATAACTTACACAACAATAAATTAATTATTAAAAAAATAACCGATTTATTTAATCTTCCAAAAGCTAAACATTGTCAATGAGGTGTTCTGTCTTTTTCTTTCATGTGGCAAGTTGATTAAGACAAGGACAAAACATATTTTCGACTTAAGTACATGTATAAAGCGTTTATATGAGCACTAGGATAAACACCATAGTAAAAGGGAGAAAAGAAGTCAAGTGACACCTGTCATTGTTGTAAAAATTATAACCTCAAACCGAAGAATAGGAAATATTCATAACTTTTTTTCACAGCTTCAATAAAAACTGATATAAGCCAACAAAAATTTGTTCCTATCTCTTTCTAGCAAAACAGAATTTAACATGGAGTTATCGGATCTCTCTGTTTAATCGCTGTCTAATTACCAGTTTAAAATGCTTGTATCATCCATAATTCTAAGGCCGATTTTAATTTTAATTTGTTTTGATGGTCTCTTTTACGGTATTTTCATATTTTGATGAGAAATTCCGATTTATAAAATCTATGCATATTCCCTATTGGTTATAAACAGGCGTCTGGGTTGACTTGTTTTTCCTATACATAGTACGCGCGCTTCCCTTCCCTGCTACGCAGCTTAGCCTAACTCCTAGCTTGAATCCCTTCCCCCCCACCCCAACGCCTGTTCCCCCGCGGGAGGGTCGAGCAAGAACTTGTCGGACTATAATTAGTAGTAATAACTTAAAATTATACATATTTTTGTGATGTCATTAATTATGTATGAGTTTAGATTTGTTTCAAATTCATCATTTTGTTCTATACAATGGAGTCGCATATAAATAAAATATTATGTTTATTCAAAAAGCAAGTTGATGTTAAAATGTTATTCTAAAATATTTGTAAAAAATAAATCAATTATTTTTTGAAAAACATTTCTCTTACTTAACTTTTTAAGCGTAAACAAAAACTCTTTAATATAAACTAAAGTCTTGTCTTCTATGCATACTAATATTACAAAATGTAAAACTCTTTATGTGTGTCTGTATGTTACCTTTTTACGGCTAAACCGCTGTAGGCTAAACTTAAGTAGGTATCTCGATTCACTCATAAAAAAAAGAAACGGATTAACTTGCAAATGAATTCGTCAATAGCTAAACCACGCATTTCATAACACCCTAGGCATTTCTTTCCTACTTTATTCGTTAATCTTAAATTTTATAATAACTGCATATAATCAACCGGTTTTTTAAAGCTGGCATCATAAAATCTGGTCAATTAATCGTGACAGTAAAATAGGCTACAAAATTAAAAGCACCAACTGGCAACACGAAATGCATGGCGGATAGGTAAAGTACTCGTAAAGTGACAGCTTGTATGATAGGTAAAATTGTTGCCATTTAAAAAATATAATGTAGGCCACGATTGGTTGGCCAAACCATTCCATTATGATTACGATTATAGTTTAGGAAAAATGATTTGACGTGGCAACAGGAGCGGCAACAAATAAGCATTTTTGTTAGTGAAAAATTGAATCATGTTGCCAATTTCTCTTCGAATCTTTTTAACCCCCGACGCAAAAAAGAGGGAAACTTATAACAGTTTGACGTGTAAGTGTGTGTGTGTGTGTGTGTGTGTGTGTGTGTGTGTGTGTGTGTGTGTGTGTGTGTGTGTGTCTGTCTGTGGCACCGTAGCTCTTAAACGGATGAACCGATTTGGATGCGGTTTTTTTTATTTGAAAGCAGGTTTTCTAGCGGTGGTTCTTAGATATTTTATATTGAAATCGGTTCAGCCGTTTTTGAAGTATTGAACTTTGAAATTTCAGTGTCGGGGGTTTTCCAACTTTTTGTTGGTTAGGTTATTTAGCCAAGTTGAAATATAAGGCCGGATCACATTTGCTGTCGGAACATGGCTGAGATTTCCTCGACTGTCTTATTTTTGGTCTCTGGAACTTTAAGGCTGATGAAGCAGATGAATATGAGCTGGAACACGGCGAAGATGATGAACACGTTGGCTTTCATGATCAGCTGTGGGACAGATAAGATTTTTTATAACAATTACTCGAGGACGCCCGCGACTTCGTACGCGTAGAATTAGTCTCCCGCTACTCAGTGGCGTAGCTAGCATGAGTGGCACCCGGTGCGGATATTGTAGGTGTCACCCCAAAACTCAATTACATTATTTTATTGGTGGTGGTTATGCAATCTGCCACAGTTTTATGAATTGTTATAGATGGCAATGGCACTCACTACTGATATCACGGTCGGGTCGGGTGTCACCCCTAAGCGGGTGACACCCGGTGCGGGCCGCCCCTGCCGCCACCCCCTAGCTACGCCACTGCCGCTACTCCCCCCATTTCTTCCGGTTGGGGGTCGATTTTTGGAAAATCCTTTCTTAGTGCTCACTAACATCATGAAAGGAACCCGTGTACCAAATTTCAAGTTTCTAGGTACAGTAGTTTCGGCTGTGCGTTGATACATCAGTCAGTCAGTTTAGCCTTTTATATATATAGATTGAACAGTGCTGCAGTGTTACTAACACCCGTATTAACAAACGTCACTATGAGGTCTCACAGTGCTCACGAACGCACAGGTTGGTTCAACTCGTCTCATAAACAAAAGGTCGGTCAAAAAGGACCAATCACAAAGCTGTATTGAACGCAGTGCGTTTACTCAGTGAAGGATCCCTTAAGTATTGTTTGTGAATACGGGTTGTGAAGACTAAGAAAAATGCAGGTCGAGTCATTAATACACACTTAAATACATAAAACATAAAACATAAAACACATCCAAGACTCAGGAGAAAAAACTCGCGCTTATCACGAAAAATTGACGTGGCCTAGTTGTTAGTGACCCTGCCTATGAAGCTAGCGGTCCTGGGTTCAAATCCCGGTAAGGGCAGATATTTGTGTGATGAGCGCGAATATTTGTTCCTGAGTCATGGATGTTTTATATGTATCATTGTCTAGTACCCATAGTACAAGCCTAGAGCTTAGTTTGGGACTAGGTCGATTGGTGTGACGTTGTCCTTGATATTTATTTATTTATTGAAAGTTTTGCTCATACCGGGAATCGAACCGGGACCTGTTAGCTTCGTAGGCAACTTCACTACACTACCAACTAAGCTAGCCTAGGTTAAACACGCCGTCAAAAATACATAAGCCACTATGACGACATTATTATCGCACTGAATTGGGCCCATAACCTATCTATATGCAAAACTCAATGCTAATACTTACTTGTAGTGGTAAGAAGCTAAAGCTGACGATGAAGTTGGCTGCCCAGTTGACAGTGACCGCCACAGACGCCGCCGCCGGCCGCGAAGATTGGTTGAACAGCTCTGAAAGACACCATATTGATCATATCACCTAGTACTGATGAAAAGTCATGTTGTGCTCAAAAATACTGACTAACACTAATCTCTGTAGAGAGAGTTGGTGGTTAGACAGTCGACCGTAAGGTACCAAGTTCAAACCCACGCGGTCACCACGTATCAATAAGTTATTCTAACTTAAGTACATTACTCGTTACTCTTACCGTGAAGGAAAACATCGTGAGAGATGATGTGAGAATCCTTAAATTTCCCTCACTGTATGAGCATCGAATAATGTTTGTTTAAAGCTTTTGCGATGTTTACACAAACTGTTAAATATCTAAAACAGGATTTCACTGTGTAAAACATATATACACCGTGCCCGGGACGTACCTGAAGGATTTTAACCATCGATTCAAGACCCTATTTGGAGTATATAATGTGGTATAACACGTAGTCCAATATCACATAATTTCCGAGATTTTTATTATTTAAAAAACAATTCCATAGTTCATTTAATTTGAACTCTGTCACCTTAACCTAAAGCATTATTTACCTTGGACGTTAACACTTGAATCCCTCACTACGCTCAGGATTCTATTTTAGAATCCCTTGTTACGCTCGGGATTAAATTATAGATTCCTTCGCTTCGTTCAGGATTCAATGTACACCCTCGGCATAAATATGTCATTTTGCTCCCTTGTGACACAATAGTAGATTGTTCAACAAGGGACTAAAACAAGCCATAATGACACGAGATGTTTAGCCACGCGAGCGAGCCAGCGAGCGAGAGTGGCTATAGTTCGAGTGTCATTATGGTTGTTTAGTCTCGCGTTAAACACTCTACTTTTCACTTAGAATGCGAGGAAAAAAAACAACGTTCAGTGCGGGATTAGCCATGTAGCTAGCAAGAGTAGCAAATGCTACGGGCCCCGCGCATCCACGTCTAAACTCTAAAATGCTAGTACTTACATCAGTATGCGTATGCGTGTACTCATATTATTATGCATCAGGGTTGACGATAAGATGAATAATCCAGTCGATATTCTCCACCAGAATAACCTAAAACAAACACCCACGCAAAATAGGTGCATATCTAAGTCGCTCAGTTGCGGAAAAAAGCCCGCCACAACCTGTAACCTAAAACAAACCCAGGGGTCTCTTTATAGAATTTGCTACGGACCCCGTGCTTGCTCAATCCAGCACGGACGAAGTTCTATACACATTTTTATAAAATTGATTATAAGAAAGTTTCTTACAAATTTGTTCCGCGGTTTTTTTCTTTTCTTTTGTCTTTTTTTTGTGAAGTGCCGCTTTAAATGCTTGCATATTTAGCCAACGGGTTCAAACTTGAAAACTATTTTAAAACTAATTGGACCAAGCATAATAAAATGAATTCATCCTTAATATAATTAAATATATTCATATTCGTAATCATTAATCGTGTTTCACGAAATTAAATCATTTTTATTTTATATTTTTTCACAGTTGTCATTTTGAGGTTATTTCCACGCGCTAAAAATTGTCTACACCACAGAATAAAAACTAGAGGCATAGAAACCGTACTAAATAGACAGAAAATACATTATGGTTGACTTCTTTTTACTTATGGTTTTCATAGTGAGTTGGAAAGAGATCGTCATAAGGCGTGATTTGGACCTTTAAGCACCAGTGTGGAAGAAAGTAACGCCAAAGAAGACCGGTCGTTGATTTGACGTTTCTTCACCTTCTGATCATGACAGATTAAAGAAGAAAAGACACCTATGTTTTGTTTCTTTTCCTCTTATCAAAATGTAATCTATAAAGTAGAGACAAGTAGCTAGTGCAACGTTCATCTTATTGCACGGCTTCTATGCCTTTAGTCTTTATTGTGTGGTCTGTACAAAAAGACTGAAAATAGCAATAAATCCTCCATTCACAAACACCATGATTGGATGTTTAGGGGATTCCAAAGTAAATTAAATCAATTTTAATTTAATCCCTAGAGATTAAAAAAGGAACTTTAGTCCCGATGTGCAGAGACTAAAGTAACATTTTAAGAGCATGAGAAGTGAAAATAACTATTGAGACCCTCCAGTGGCTCGTAACTCGCTTGAGGTCTTAGGCCATCCAACTCCATCCAATCCTCCTATTAAACACTTAAACTGTCGGTGATGATGGACTCACCAGTAACGAGGAACCAGGGTATGGAGCCAGGTCCGACCGCGAACATCACAACGAACAGGATCACCAGCGCTATGCAGAGGTACGGCATCCAGGTGTACGATTTCTGAAACATTTGAGATCATCAGTAAAATATCGATAGAACGGAGTGAATTATACATTAAAAAAACAAAAAACCGCCTTCAAAAAGCAAAAAATAACTTCATTTAAAATGGTCGGTAATAGGTCAGTCCAACTGAAGTCTGCGTTTGGTTAAAATATTGTAGGACGCCGACTTCAGTTGGACTGACCTATTACCGACCATTTTAAATGAAGTTATTTTTTGCTTTTTGAAGGCGGTTTTTTGTTTTTTTAAACTTTTATTTTATTTTGTACTTTTTAGTGGTCATAATTATGCTGTTTTGTAGTCCCACTTTAATTACCTAATAAGATTTAATAAGAAACTATAGAACATTGAAATTCAATCTCGCCGCAAGCAACGCCGTGGGAAAGTCATAGTCATATATTTAAACGTACATATGCTTCGTCATAGTCGCTCTCTTAATCGAAATATCTTGTCGCCACCCTTGAAATATATACCGTTTAGGAGTTCCGGTGGCCATCTGTGGTTTTCATCATCAGTTCCACTTTACCAAATAGTGCTTTCCAAGAGCAAATACACGAGTTACAATGAAAAATACCAAAATCGCTATAGGTGTGCCTATAAATTTTGAAGAGTTCCGTCGATTCCTCATGGACTCCATCATCAAATCTTCATTTTGAAAAAAATGGGACCAAATGGGAAGCACCAGCTTTCAAATAAAAAAAAAATCATCAAAATCGGTTCACCCAGTCGAAAGTTCTGAGGTAACAAACATTAAAAAAAAAAAAAAAAAAACATACAGTCGAATTGAGAACCTCCTCCTTTTTTTGAAGTCGGTTAATAATATTATAATATAGATAGATACCTGTGGCCAGTTTTGCAAAGCTACAAATTACAATTTACAGGTTACAAGTTTCCATTTGACACAACCTCGACCAATGACGACCAGGCATTTGAGCAGTGTTGCCAGTTTAGACCTGTAAAATTGTAACTTGTAGCTTTATAAAACGTGCCCCTGAATGATGAACCGGGCCAAAGCATGTCGAACCATACTTAGTGTAGGATTCCGAATAAAAACAACTGAGTGTTGTATTACTGAGTAATATCCTTTTTTTGGGTTCCGTGGTCAATAAAGAACCTTACAATTTGTATTCATAAGGCGTTCCAAAGGTTAAAGTACAAACTCAGTAGGTACTCACCACATATAGCAAGGCAACGTTAAGCAGCACAGTGCACAAACACATGCCGCAGAACCCAGCGAGGAGTAGCGTCTTCCGGCCCGCCTTCTCCACCAACACCAGGCTGACCAGCGTCATCACCACATTCATGGCGCCCATTCCTGGAACCACACCGAGACGTTATTAAAACTGAAGATAAAACGCTGGGGAATTATTTGGCGAGTTTCCGATATGTCCACGATGTGATACCGTAAAACTACACAACAGTGGTCCTGGCCTACAACAATAGTTCAATTTTACTTATCACATTATTTTAAAAATATGATAGCTTTAAGGCTCCGGCAAACCAAACGCGTGGCAGCAGCAGCGCGTAGCGTCGCGTGGCGTCAGGGAGTTGTAAAACAACAAAACAAATGACACCCCGGCACACCGAGACGCGCGTCTCGCGCGCTGCAGACGCGCCGCACACGCGCGTCTCTGTGTGCCGGGGTGTCATTTGTTTTGTTGTTTTACAACTCCCTGACGCCACGCGACGCTACGCGCTGCTGCTGCCACGCGTTTGGTGTGCCGAAGCCTTTAGCTATAGCTAGAGTTTAGAGCAATCGATTTTAGGTCAAACAATACATATACCCAGCAATAATAGCAGTAAGGTACTATATTTTAGAATAATGTAACGAGGAAAATTGGACTATTGTTGCAGGCTAGGACCATAGTTGTGTAGTTTTACGGTACTGTGATGAATTTTCAAACCTAATACCATCAAGTTTTTTTAGGAGCTCATCGTTATCTACCTACACGATAAATAAAGGACATGCTGCGCCACCATCACCATCATGGCGATCAGCAGTCAGCAGTAGACACATGTTACTAACTCAGAGTAGCGTACTGAGAGTACGGCGCCACTAGACCAGCCTGGGTAAAGATATCCGTGGAATGATGATGACGGCTTGATGCCCGAGAGCTGCTGCGTCACCATCACTGTCATAGCCATCAGTGGCAGACACTTAACACTTGGCTGGATTGAAAAGGAGTATGTTATCCAAACTCCACCGGACAACCTAGTTGACGTCCTCTTGCAATGACTCGAATCCGCCCTTTGCTCCACACCGAAAGCCAATTTTAGATCATCCGCATAAAGAAGACATAAGAACCGATTTAAGGTCATTTATCATAATTCCGAATAAGTAAGGCCCAATATAGAGCCCTGAGTGACGCCAGATCGAGTTTAATACGCGGCCGAGACGAAGCATGTTACTGACTCACCTAAAGTGGCGTATTGTGAGTACGGCGCCACCAGACCAGCCTGGGTGAAAATATCCGTGGAGTAGAAGATGACGGCGTTGATTCCCGAGAGCTGCTGCGCCACCATCACCGTCATGGCGATCAGCAGTCAGCATTAGACACATGTTACTGACTCACCTAAAGTGGCGTATTGTGAGTACGGCGCCACCAGACCAGCCTGGGTGAAGATATCCGTGGAGTAGAAGATGACGGCGTTGATTCCCGAGAGCTGCTGCGCCACCATCACCGTCATGGCGATCAGCATTCAGCAGTAGACACATGTTACTGACTCACCTAAAGTGGCGTATTGTGAGTACGGCGCCACCAGACCAGCCTGGGTGAAGATATCCGTGGAATAGAAGATGACGGCGTTGATTCCCGAGAGCTGCTGCGCCACCATCACCGTCATGGCGATCAGCAGTCAGCATTAGACACATGTAACTGACGCACCTAGAGTGGCGTATTGTGAGTACGGTGCCACCAGACCAGCCTGGGTGAAGATATCCGTGCAGTAGAAGATGACGGCGTTGATTCCCGAGAGCTGCTGCGCCACCATCACCGTCATGGCGATCAGCAGTCAGCAGTAGACACATGTTACTGACTCACCTAAAGTGGCGTATTGTGAGTACGGCGCCACCAGACCAGCCTGGGTGAAGATATCCGTGGAGTAGAAGATGACGGCGTTGATTTCCGAGAGTAACTGCGCCACCATCACCATCATGGCGATCAGCAGTCAGCAGTAGACACATGTTACTGACTCACCTAAAGTGGCGTATTGTGAGTACGGCGCCACCAGACCAGCCTGTGTGAAGATATCCGTGGAGTAGAAGATGACGGCGTTGATTCCTGAGAGCTGCTGCGCCACCATCACCGTCATGGCGATCAGCAGTCAGCAGTAGACACATGTTACTGACTCACCTAAAGTGGCGTATTGTGAGTACGGCGCCACCAGACCAGCCTGGGTGAAGATATCCGTGGAGTAGAAGATGACGGCGTTGATGCCCGAGAGCTGCTGCGTCACCATCACTGTCATGGCAATCAGTGGCAGACACATAAGACTTGGCTGGATTCAAAAGGAGTATGTCATCCAAACTCCACCGGACAACCTAGTTGACATCCTCTTGCAATGACTCGAAATCCGCCCTTTGCTACACAGCGAAAGCCAATTTTAGATCATCAGCATAAAGAAGACATAAGAACCGATTTAAGGTCATTTATCATAATTCCGAATAAGTAAGGCCCAATATAGAGCCCTGAGTGACGCCAGATCGAGTTTAATACGCGGCCGAGACGAAGCATGTTACTGACTCACCTAAAGTGGCGTATTGTGAGTACGGCGCCACCAGACCAGCCTGGGTGAAGATATCCGTGGAGTAGAAGATGACGGCGTTGATTCCCAAGAGCTGCTGCGCCACCATCACCATCATGGCGATCAGCAGTCAGCAGTAGACACATGTAACTGACTCACCTAAAGTGGCGTATTGTGAGTACGGCGCCACCAGACCAGCCTGGGTGAAGATATCCGTGGAGTAGAAGATGACGGCGTTGATTCCTGAGAGCTGCTGCGCCACCATCACCATCATGGCGATCAGCAGCGGCTGCCGCAGCCGCCGGTTGCCGAATAGCTCTCGGAGGGTTATCTTCTTGCTGATCTTGTTCTTCTCTGCTTCCTGGAAGACAGAAGAGAAGATTTAGCAGAATACATGGCATAGTTTTCGTCACAGAAAAGTTGGTTAGTTTGCGAATTAATAACGATAAACGAGGAGGAGAGAAAGACATGGGTAAAAGCAAGAGTCGTTGTAAGGAATCAGTGATAGAAGTAGAGTTGGCCAAATTGAGCACATCACTTAACTTCAAAAAAATATAGTCTATATCTAAACCATGTCAAAAATATACCTAGCATTATTTTCGAAGGAATTATAATTTAAATAATCGTAAAAATAAGCGAAATCACGCGGAATCTAGAATGTTTCAAGTTTTCCGCAAGCAACGCTGTCAAAGTTGTCGAAGAGCAATTTCAGAAGTATGTACGGGAATTGAATTTCAGAAAGAATACGGGTCAAACACAAGGAACCTCCCTTTTTGAACTCCCTTAAATTATCTGAATTACAAAACACATAGGTACCTGATGCATTTCTTCCATTTCACCATGCACAGTGGCGTCGCCTCTCAGCCAATTTAGTGCTGAAAAAAAAAGTAAATACAATATGGGCAAAATTTTGGTTTCACTATCCGGACGAGTCCGCAGCAGTGTTCGCATTTTTGTGTTCCGGTGTGGGAATAAGACAACCAGTGGTATTACTAGCATAGAGGCATTCCATCTTAGTTCTCAGGGTTGGCAACGCGTTTGCGGTCTTAGGATTGCAGTCTTTAGATTGTAGTCTTGATAGTGGCCTGTGTGCTCGTTTTAGTCGTTTTTAGGGTTCCGTATAAAAAAATGAAAACAACGGAACCTTTATAGGATCACTCGTGCGTCTGTCTGTCAAAGCCAATTTGCTCCGAATCTAGTGGACCAAATCAGGTGAAATTTGGTAGGATGGTGTAATCCTATGACCCAAACACAGATGTGCAAAGTTTTTTTTTTTTAAATAAGGATTTATCCTGGAATTGATTTCGGGGGACAAATTAGGAAATTGAAAAAATAGTTTTGCAAGCCTTACTGTGTCATATCATATATCAAATGAAAGGGCTCGTTATGAGGATCTCAAATATGCTTTTTGTTATTATTATACAATAACCATTCCCCCCTGATGTCCGAAATTACAGGGCCTAAAATTTTCAAAAAAAACAAAGTACATATAATTCATTGCTTGTAGATTACAGGAAAACCTATAAGAATTAAAAAAAAAACCTATGTACGGAACCCTCTCCACGCGAGTTCAACTCGCACTTGGCCGGTTTTCATGTTCACTGACCTCTTTGCGCATGGAGCTCCATCCCCTTATTGAGCAACAGATACTTAGGGGATTCAGGGCATAGAGGCAACGTAGCGCACTGGATCAGAGCTGGAATGGTGCAGAGAGCCAGGAGCCAGGGCCAGCCGTCTTCCGTCCCCAGCACCGACTCCAACCCAAGGCCTTGTGAGAGGAGGATGGATATGGTGATCACCAGCTGGTACACTGTGCCAATCTGGAAAGATATTAGAAGGAAGTCTTTAGCTTTTTTAGGGTACAAAAAATGAAAAACGGAACCCTTATAGGATCACTCGTGCGTCTGTCTGTCACAGCCAATTTGCCAAGAAACTACTCGACCGATCGAGTTGAAATTTGGTACACATAATATAAATTGATGACCCAAATACAGTGCAAAGTATTTTTTTTTAATAACGGTCTTATTCAGGGGACAAATTAGGAAATGACAAAAAAAAGTTTTGCAAACCTTACTGTGTCAAATATCAAATGAAAGGGCTCGTTATGAGGATCTCAAATATATTTTTGTTATTATTGTAAAATAAATAGTTTTGATTTTATTTACTACAGAAGACGAAAATTTACCATTCCCCCACCCTCCCCTGATCTCTGACAACTTTTCAAAATCCATAGTAGTAGCAGCATATATTTTTTTGATCTTTTAGCTGTTTCGATTCCCGGGTGAGTCAAGCGAATTTTAGAAAATCTTTGACACAGTTTTGTTTCTTTTTGAAAGTAAAATGATCTAACTTAAGAATTTAAGGTAGTTCCCCTCCAGGGCCCACCTTTTTTTTCCACTCTGTATAGGTACTGAATTTACTCACTGATCCTCTGAGTGAGACAGGGGATATCTCCGCCAGGTACATGGGAGCGAGACCGGCGTTGAGTCCACTGTTGATGCCGATCACTAATCTGCCTAAGATCAGCAGTTCAGCTGACTTGGCCACCTTGGAGGTGCCCTGGAAGGCTGCGGCAATGAAGACGAGGGCGTTGTTGAGGAGCAGGCCGCCTTTACGACCGAACCTGCAATAAATTGGTTATATTATATTATCAGACATAGGAATCCAGGGGGCAAAATTTTATGACAGGTAGGGAGTTTCTATATCGATAAACTCAGTTATCGATGCTTGTTCTATATACTAGTGATCACTCCGAGTTTTGTTTGTAAAAATATAATGTTATTAAAATTGTAAAAATTAAACAAAATAATAGCATAATGGTCTTCTTTTTTAAACCGATTTTTGAAAATTGACTAGTCATAATTTTTTTCTTCGTTTCTGTCCCATCTACTAATGTTAAAATAAACGATCAGAACTTCTTTCAAATTTTAGGACGTTAAACGTCTGCATCGGGGCTGATAAATCCATTTCAGGTGGCTTTTTAACCGACTTCAAAAAAAAGGAGGAGGTTCTCAATTCGTCGGAATATATTTTTTTTTTATGTATGTTCCCCGATTACTCGAAGACTACTGGACCGATTTGAAATTTTTTTTCGGTGTTCGAATGGGTATACTTTCTAGTTGGTCCCATTGTCAGCACGTCACGATCTGATGATGGGATCTTGGAGAAATCAAGGGAACTCCTCGAATATTGTAGGCACGCTTATAGCGATTTTGTTATTTTTCTCTGTAACTCGTGCATTTGCTTATGAAAAGTACTATATGGTGAAGTGGAACTGATGATGAAGACCACAGATGGCCAACGGAACTCCTAAACGGTATCTATTTCAAGGGTGGCGACAAGATATTTCGATTAAGATAGTTGAGCGACTATGACGAAGCATATGTACGTTTAAATATATGACTATGACTTTCCCACGGCGTTGCTTGCGGCGAGATTGAATTTCAATGTTATATAGTTTCTTATTAATTATTATTAATTAAAGTGGGACTACATAACAGCATAATTATAATCACTAAAAAGTATAAAATAAATTAAAAGTTAAAAAAAACAAAAAACCGCCTTCAAAAAGCAAAAAATAACTTCTTTTAAAATGGTAGGTAATAGGTCAGTCCAACTGAAGTCGGCGTCCAACAATATTTTAACCAAAAGCAGACTTCAGTTGGACTGACCTATTACCTACCATTTTAAAAGAAGTTATTTTTTGCTTTTTGAAGGCGGTTTTTTGTTTTTTTAATTGATTGAATAGTTTAGTTTAGTTTAGTTTAATATTTTATTCATCAATGTAATTAATGTACTTATGAGTCTTGATACTTGAAATAAAGAATTATTATTATTTTTATTTAAATGACTTTTCAATTTGTGTGGGGGTAATAACATTTTTTTTAAATATGCCGTGTGAATTTCATACTCGTCTTCAGAACAATACTTACAAAAAAACAAAAAAACCGCCTTCAAAAACGCAAAAAATAACTTCTACTACTAGGTACTTAGTAGTAGGTACCTATCCTATTAGGTTAGTCCAACTGAAGTCGGCTTTTTGTTGAAAATATTGTGGTCGCCGACTTCAGTTGGACTAACCTAATAGGATAGGTACCTACTACTAAGTACCTAGTAGTAGAAGTTATTTTTTGCGTTTTTGAAGGCGGTTTTTTTGTTTTTTAAAACATTTATTTTATTTTACACTTTTTAGTGATCATAATAAGCTTATGTAGTCCCACTTCTTAGTTGATATATGAAACTTTAAGACATTTCAAGCTCGCCGCAAGCAACGCCGCGGGAAAATCATAGTCATTTTAAAACAATTAAATGTGCTTCGTTGTAGTCGCTCAACTATCTTAATCGAGATATCTTATCGCCACCCTTGAAATCGGTACCGTTGAGGAGTTCCGGTGGCCATCTGTGGTCTTCATCATCAGTTCCGCTTCACCAAGTGACACTTTCTGAATGCAAATGCTACACTTGTTACTAAAAATACTAAAATCGCTATATGTTTGCATACAATATTTGAGGAGTTCCCTCAATTCCTCACTGATCCCTTCATCAGATTCAGATTTGCTGACAATGGGACCACCTCGGAAGTATACTCTATCAAACCAAAAAAGAATTTTTAAAATCGGTCCACAATTGACGGAGTAATCGGTGAACATACATAAAAAAAAAAAAAAAAACAAAAAAAAAATACATACAGTGGAACGTATAACCTCCTCCTTTTTTGAAGTCGGTTAAAAATACAAACAATGCTGGGGGCGATCACTATATGGAAAAAGTATCGATAATTGAGTTCATCAATATAGGAACTCCCTACTGGTCATAAAATTTTGCCCCCTGGATTCCTATGTCTGATTATTATTGATGTACATATATTTCAGTGTGTATAAACTGGTGGTTAATGACATCTACGGGAAGAAGCCAAGTATATTTATTACTACTGGCCCGCCAGCGGCTTCGCTCCGCTGCAAATTTCCGACTTTCTTGGTGGATTTTTCAATTATTTTCTTTCATACAGACCTTGTCCCGACAATGACGAACACAACAAAAAAGAAATCAGCCAAATCGGTTTAGCCGCTCTTAAGTTATAGCGTGACCAGGAGAAATAGGGTTTCATTTTTAGGGTTCCGTAGTCAAACTAGGAACCCTTATAGTTTCGCCATGTCCGTCCGTCCGTCCGTCCGTCCGCAGCCTAGCTCAGAGACTCTTAGTACTAGAAAGCTGTACTTTGGCATGAATATACATATTTATTAGTCACGCCAACAAAGTGGTAAAATAAAACCTCGAAAAAAAAAAATTGTGTACCTCACCTATATGTAACGTGGGTATGTATTTTTTCTCGTATCGTTGGATAGGTCTTTCAAAAATATTGCGGGTTTGTGAAAACCAATTTTCCAATTAAGGGATCCGTTTTTGAAATAAGCTTTAAAACGCTAATTTTTGCTAGAGTAAAGTGTCCCCTCCCCCTACAGCAGAACTACAAATACTAAAAATAAGAAAACTGGATTGTCACGTGGCTAGTGTGCTTAAACAATTGTCTAGGTATATAGGTACCTGTCAGCGATGACTCCCGTCATGATCCCCCCTATCATCCCCCCCACGCAGTACATGGCCACGGCCACCGACCAGATCGTGGCCACCTTCGGGTCCTCAGTCGCCTCCAGCGTGAGGTTGGTGCCTTTCAGAGCCTCGAGTTGCAACCATTCGGACATAACCTAGAAAACAAGAAAATATTGATACTAGCGACATCTTGTGGCAAGTAGGAGAACCATTTACGACAGCGCGTCAGTTAAGGATGATTTCCACCAAACGGCTCGCATCGTATCGAATTGGAAAGGATACGGAAGGATGCGGTGACAGCCGATCGCGTCTATCAAAATGATTATTGTCTATTTATGACGTAGCCGATCGCGCGTCGCAGCATACTTTCGGCTACGATCGCGTGTCGCAGAAGACGCCCGCGGTCAAGTTGCTGTGCGCGGCTTGGTAATATAGACTTTAAATATTGTGAACATGATTTAATATCGTTTAAAGACCATAAAATTATTTCCGTTCCGATCCGTTACGGGCCGTTTGGTGGAAATAGTGCTTTAGTGATATAAATTGAAAGCGTATCTATCGCGCTGTCAAAGTTTTCCCAGTGCTTTATTAAACTTTTAAACGCCTTACGTCAAATACAAAATGTGTCACATGCCGAACATGTTTGCTATGCTATAAAAGGATAACATTTTAAACGCCACAGATGGCTCTGAGGGCCTAGAAAAGATGCAAACGCCGCTAACGTTTTTCTATTCTATAGTCTTGAAATGTATGGGATCATAAATTGATCACGTGGTTTATCTAAACGAATAGCTAAGTGGTAGCCAACGTCCTTATTTTCGATCGTCTTAAATATATCGAAACGAACAGAAAAACGCAACGCTCAGAGCTGTCACAATGACATAATCCATAGCCGTCAACTGAAAGTCGCGCTACAAGGGCTACAGCCTTCACAAGTTCAAGATGAAAAGAGGCTTTGTTTCGTATCATTAAGGTGTGATTTGCATAGCATATCAAACATGTTTGGCGTGTGAGTACATTTTGTATTCGACGTAAGGAGTTCAAAAGGTTAAAGCCTGTTTTTTACCGGAAATCCGGCCCTTTGCCTCGCTAGACCCCGTTCACACGGAGACATCCGATTTCTTGCAGGAACTGTTTATTGTAGGATCCGATTTCGTAGCTATAGGATTTTAATGCAAGCGTTCACACAAGCGGTACGGTTCCAGAATCCGGCAATTAAACGGATCCTGCAAAATGTGTCATCCGATTTTGCGACTACAAATCGGTCCGGTCGTCCGATAAAATGCCGGATCCGATTTAGTGGCAACAGTATTTCTATATTTGCATTCACACAACCTCGGAACAAGAATTCCGCAAAAAACCAGATCCGGTAAATCGGCTAGCCAAAAACAGATAGTGTGCTCACACGGACTCCGGTTTTACAAGACCGGAGGATCCTACAAAACCGGGCGGCCATGTGAATACACTATCCGGTTTTGCAGGATCCGATAGTTAGTGGATCCTACAAAACCGGACGTTGTGTGAACGGGCCCTTAGTCGGGTATACTCACTTGTTGAGGTGCATTCATAACGCCGGTGCTGTAGCCGTGCTGAAAGGCAGACCAGCATGCTGAGGAGACAACGGCGAACGCCAGCCGCGCGTTCATACCCTGAGCGAGACAAACACGCATAGCTATTTATTAGTGTTGAATCTAATCACATGATTTATACAGGTAATTGGGCACGTGGGAACATAGTTATAAGGTACTAGAAGATTTCCGCGACTTCGTACGCGTAGAATTAGTTTCCCGCTACTCCCCCCATTTTTTCCCGTTAGGCGATTTTCGGAAAATCCTTTCATAGTGCTCACTTACATCATGAAAGGAACCCCTGTACCAAATTTCAAGTTTCTAGGTACAGTAGTTTCGGCTGTGCGTTGATATATAAGTCAGTCAGGTTTGCCTTTTATATATATAGATGTAAAAAACATAGTAAAACATTAATATCAGGAATTAACATAACATAAAACTTCTACAATATTCATGACAAATTCAACATTCGCTATATTTTAAACCTCCGACGCAAAAAGCGGGGTGTTATAGGTTTGACCGCTATGTGTGCGTGGTGTCTGTGGCATCGTAGCTCTTAAACGGATGAACCGATTTGGATGCGGTGTTTTTTAATTGAAAGCAGTTTTTTTAAAGTAACCTAATAATGAGCGTGGCTAGGATTAATAAAAATCGTTTGGGCCGGTTAACAGATATCACTCTCGATCTCTCGCTCTATCGGCGGTTTTTATCTATTTCTTCCCATTTGTACCAGTTTCCTCATAATGAGCTAGCGTGAGCAAATGAACTTAGTAGAGACAGTTTTTTTTACGTAAATGACATAATACGACGCAGCATGCGAAACCTATTATGAGGCTATTCATATGTATGAGTCATTGTATGACTCAAGTTGCGTAAAGGTCTTCTCGACTTGTTTTTAGGGTTCAATACATTAAAATAATTGCAGTAAACCATTCCAAAAAAAAGCAAGCTTTGAAAACCCAACTGCATTTTTTTATATTGTACTAGAGGACGCCCGCGACTTCGTACGCGTAGAATTAGTTCCCCGATACTCCCGCGATTTCTTCCCGTTGGGGGTCGATTTTCGGAAAATCCTTTCTTAGTGCTCACTTACATCATGAAAGGAATCCCTGTACCAAATTTCAAGTTTCTAGGCACAGTAATTTCGGCTGTGCGTTGATATATAAGTCAGTCAGTTTGCCTTTTACATATATAGAAGATTGGGCGCAAAAATATCTGACACGCTCTTATACGTCTAATAATAAAGACGTGTCAGTTATTTTTGCGCCCAATGTTGGATAATATGTTATTGCTGGTGACTGTACAAAGGCGAACTAATCCCTTTAAGGGATCTCTTCCAATTAACCTATATTAAATCAAATTACCTCCCTCCTCCTCAGCAGTTACAATGACCAATGACGACACGTTACTCTAATCTACGAAGCTAGCTGTCCCGGGTTCGAATCCCAGCAAGAGCAACTATTTGTATTTGTATCTTAGATGTATTGGAGTATTTATTTGTCTATATAAGCAAGTTTATCGTTGTTAAGTACCCATATATAGTACAAATCAAGAGCTTAGTTTGGGACTAGGACAATTATTGTTCTCTGATCTTTATTTTGGGTGTGTAATGTTTAGCGTAAAAACAAATGGTCTAATGATCATTTTACATAACACTAATTGCATAATTTCAATATGCATAATAAACCATCGATATAATAGTCATGATGCATAAAACGAAATGCATAATTTCAAAAACTATAATGTTTATAAATTAAAAAATAAATATTTCTGCTTTTTTTACTATTAATGTGGTCACAGTTCTAACCCAACCAACCTAGTTAGAAGAAATTGACTTAAAATGCATAATAACAAGAAAATAACAGTTATGATAAATTAGTGTTATGTTATTCGATCGTATGCCAGATAAAATTATACAATTGGTTTGTATGCTAAACGTTCATTATGCTTTTTGTGGTTAGTTAAATGAAATTATACAAAATGTTTGTAACGACCCGCCCGCTACAGTATTCAACAGAAGGACAAAAAGTTAAAAATTACATTGGTACCTAAGTACCTAATTAATTAAAAAAGTTACGGAACCCGAATAGCATCCTAGCCCGACTTTTTTAGCTATACGCGAAGGAACGATGTAATCTATTTCACGGCGTTTTAGTAACGTATTTTATGTTTTTTTTAAAGGTTCTTAACCTTTTAACGGTCAGCGGTTACAATTTTAAACGTGCTTATAGCCATCTCTATCACAATAGAGAACTCGAATCGTAATAGCAAAAACCTAACCGTATTTTTTGTGGTAGATAGAACCTTGTGCGTGGTGGAGGCCTTTTTGTCTAAAGCACTCGCAATCGCAACCGGCTTCAAAGTGGAGCAATTGTTTTCATTTTGTATACAGACAAGCCTTCGATTTTCAAAATGAAAACGATCGTGATTGCTAGTGCGTTAGACAATAAGCCCTCTGGTCCGTCCGGATATTGAATATCGAATTGGAAAAATGACCAACATAGAGGCATCCACTAAGTCCTCAAGGTTGGCAACGCTGCATGCGTTGAAAACAGAAAACCGGCCTCAAAAACTCAAACAAGTCTAACGAAAAGCAAACTTTAAAAAAACCCAACTGCTGTTTGGATAATGTCGTCAACGTAATTTTACTTATCATGTTTTTTTTTTCGCCAATTTCACATTTAAATAGTTTTAATATAGCCTATGACACTCTAATGGTTAGAACGAATCTAACCACGTATAATTAATTAAAATCTGTTTAGCCGTTTAGTAGTTACGAGCGGACATTGTGTCGGACATATATACAAGTCAAACACATAACCCTCCTTTTGGGCTTTGCCGCAGTCGGGTAAAAATAAGGTCAGTCAAATCGAAATCGTCGTCGCGCAATATTTTAAACCAAAAGCCGGCTTCAGTTTGACTGACCTACTATCTACCATTATAAAAGAAGTCATCTTTGCGTTTCTCAAGGGATTTTTTTGTATTTTAATTAGCATAATATACGAGTAGGTACCTATCTATAGGTATATTGTATTTATGTACACAGCCTTATCAAGGCAATAAATAAACGGAGTGACACTTTTAAAGTATTATTTACAATTTTAAACGTACTCATAGTTTATTATCGCAATAGACAACTTGCAATACAAAATAACTACATTTACTGTGGCTTAAAGATGCATTAAAATGTGAATATCCGAGGACAATGGTACACACATTGACCTAGTCCCAAACTAAGCTCTAGTCTTGTACTATGGGTACTAGACGACGATTAACATACTTCTTTGACCTAGTCCCAACATGCTCTAGCCTTGTACATACTACGGGTGGTTTAGGAAATATGACTTGGCCGTCTGTAACCTTCACTTTACTCGAAAATCTAATTCAAGACCAAAATCCTAACCTCACCAGGCTCACATTCGCTGTGATTACTGCATTTTGGTTTAAGTGTAGGTATTTTTATCAATAAAACTTACCCTAATTACTGGTTACACGAGTTCTCATTCATGTTTTTATGAAATAATGTTAATTTAGTTAAAATAACGAAATAATCAAGATGGGAACTGTCAAATATTGGACTTGAATTAAATTTTCGAGTATAGGTAAGATCTTTTTAACCCCCGACGCAAAAAAGAGGGGTGTTATAAGTTTGACGTGTAAGTGTGTGTGTTTGTGTGTGTATGTGTGTGTGTGTGTGTGTGTGTGTGTGTGTGTGTGTGTGTGTCTGTGGCACCGTAGCTCTTAAACGGATGAACCGCGGTTTTATTTATTTGAAAGCAGGTTTTCTAGCGGTGGTTCTTAGACATTTTATATCGAAATCGGTTCAGCCGTTTTTGAAGTATTGAACTTTGAAATGTCAATGTCGGGGGTTTTCCAACTTTTTGTTGGTTAGGTTATTGTTAATATCAAACAAAAGGTAATCGTAAAACTGCCCTCGTTCTACAAACAGCACAGCGGGTTGAAAGGTTAAGGTTAAGGTTAGGTCCGGTAAGTCTGAACGTAGAAAAAAAGATCGAAGTAGATAACAGAGGCCAAATCATAATTCGTGAACAACTAGACAACGAATAACATACTTATTTGATCTAGTCCCAACCTATGCTATAGGCTTGTACTATGGGTACTAGACAACGATTAACATACTTTTTTGACCTATTCCCAACTTATTTTCTAGGCTTGTACTATGGGTACTAGACAACGATTAACATACTTATTTGACCTAGTCCCGACCTATTCTGTAGGCTTGTACTATGGGTACTAGACAACGATTATAACATACTTATTTGACCTATTCCCAACTTATTTTCTAGGCTTGTAAGGTAAAAGCACCTATTATGGACAATGCTCCAGTGATGAACATTTTCATTTTTTTAATGAAAGCACTGCAATACCGAACATTTCATTGTAATAGTGGTAATCCCGAATAATTTAAATATAATGTAATGGTTACGCTAAAAGCATATCAATCTCGGAAGCTTATATTTATGGGATTGTTCATAACTGGAGCACTGTCCATAATAGGAGCTTTTACCTTACTATGGGTAGTAGACAACGATTAACATACTTATTTGACCTAGTCCCAACCTATTCTGTAGGCTTGTACTATGGGTACTAGACAACGATTAACATACTTATTTGACCTAGTCCCAACCTATTCTCTAGGCTTGTACTATGGGTACTAGACAACGATTAAGATACTTATTTGACCTAGTCCCAAGCTATTCTGTAGGCTTGTACTATAGGTACTAGACAACGATTAACATACTTATTTGACCTAGTCCCAAGCTATTCTCTAGGCTTGTAGTATGGGTACTAAACAACAATTAACATACTTATTTAACCTAGTCCCAACCTATTCTCTAGGCTTGTACTATGGGTACTAGACAACGATTAACATACTTATTTGACCTAGTCCCAACCTATTCTGTAGGCTTGTACTATGGGTACTAGACAACGATTAAGATACTTATTTGACCTAGTCCCAAGCTATTCTGTAGGCTTGTACTATAGGTACTAGACAACGATTAACATACTTATTTGACCTAGTCCCAAGCTATTCTCTAGGCTTGTAGTATGGGTACTAAACAACAATTAACATACTTATTTAACCTAGTCCCAACCTATTCTCTAGGCTTGTACTATGGGTACTAGACAACGATTAACATACTTATTTGACCTAGTCCCAACCTATTCTGTAGGCTTGTACTATGGGTACTAGACAACGATTAACATATTTATTTGACCTAGTCCCAACCCATTCTCTAGGCTTGTACTATGGGTACTAGACAACGATTAACATACTTATTTGACCTAGTCCCAACCTATTCTGTAGGCTTGTACTATGGGTACTAGACAACGATTAACATACTTATTTGACCTAGTCCCAACCTATTCTGTAGGCTTGTACTATGGGTACTAGACAACGATTAACATACTTATTTGACCTAGTCCCAACCCATTCTCTAGGCTTGTACTATGGGTACTAGACAACGATTAACATACTTATTTGACCTATTCCCAACCTGTTCTGTAGGCTTGTACTATGGGTACTAGACAACGATTAACATACTTATTTGACCTAGTCCCAACCTATTCTGTAGGCTTGTACTATGGGTACTAGACAACGATTAACATACTTATTTGACCTAGTCCCAACCTATTCTATAGGCTTGTACTATGGGTACTAGACAACGATTAACATACTTATTTGACCTAGTCCCAACCTATTCTGTAGGCTTGTACTATGGGTACTAGACAACGATTATAACATACTTATTTGACCTATTCCCAACTTATTTTCTAGGCTTGTACTATGGGTACTAGACAACGATTAACATACTTATTTGACCTAGTCCCAACCCATTCTCTAGGCTTGTACTATGGGTACTAGACAACGATTAACATACTTATTTGACCTAGTCCCAACCTATTCTGTAGGCTTGTACTATGGGTACTAGACAACGATTAACATACTTATTTGACCTAGTCCCAACCTATTCTGTAGGCTTGTACTATGGGTACTAGACAACGATTAACATACTTATTTGACCTAGTCCCAACCCATTCTCTAGGCTTGTACTATGGGTACTAGACAACGATTAACATACTTATTTGACCTATTCCCAACCTGTTCTGTAGGCTTGTACTATGGGTACTAGACAACGATTAACATACTTATTTGACCTAGTCCCAACCTATTCTGTAGGCTTGTACTATGGGTACTAGACAACGATTAACATACTTATTTGACCTAGTCCCAACCCATTCTCTAGGCTTGTACTATGGGTACTAGACAACGATTAACATACTTATTTGACCTATTCCCAACCTGTTCTGTAGGCTTGTACTATGGGTACTAGACAACGATTAACATACTTATTTGACCTAGTCCCAACCTATTCTGTAGGCTTGTACTATGGGTACTAGACAACGATTAACATACTTATTTGACCTAGTCCCAACCTATTCTATAGGCTTGTACTATGGGTACTAGACAACGATTAACATACTTATTTGACCTAGTCCCAACCTATTCTGTAGGTTTGTACTATGGGTACTAGACAACGATTATAACATACTTATTTGACCTATTCCCAACTTATTTTCTAGGCTTGTACTATGGGTACTAGACAACGATTAACATACTTATTTGACCTAGTCCCAACCCATTCTCTAGGCTTGTACTATGGGTACTAGACAACGATTAACATACTTATTTGACCTAGTCCCAACCTGTTCTGTAGGCTTGTACTATGGGTACTAGACAACGATTAACATACTTATTTGACCTAGTCCCAACCTATTCTGTAGGCTTGTACTATGGGTACTAGACAACGATTAACATACTTATTTGACCTAGTCCCAACCCATTCTCTAGGCTTGTACTATGGGTACTAGACAACGATTAACATACTTATTTGACCTATTCCCAACCTGTTCTGTAGGCTTGTACTATGGGTACTAGACAACGATTAACATACTTATTTGACCTAGTCCCAACCTATTCTGTAGCCTTGTACTATGGGTACTAGACAACGATTAACATACTTATTTGACCTAGTCCCAACCTATTCTATAGGCTTGTACTATGGATACTAGACAACGATTAACATACTTATTTGACCTAGTCCCAACCTATTCTGTAGGCTTGTACTATGGGTACTAGACAACGATTATAACATACTTATTTGACCTATTCCCAACTTATTTTCTAGGCTTGTACTATGGGTACTAGACAACGATTAACATACTTATTTGACCTAGTCCCAACCTATTCTGTAGGCTTGTACTATGGGTACTAGACAACGATTAACATACTTATTTGACCTAGTCCCAACCTATTCTTTAGGCTTGTACTATGGGTACTAGACTTCGATAAACATACCAATTTGACCTAGTCCCAACTTATGCTCTAGGCTTGTACTAAGGGTACTAGACCCTGCAGAAAATCTTACCATGAATTTTATTTCGAATTCGGACGACGCGCTGGCCTAGTTGATAGTGCCCTGCCTACGAAGCTAGCGGTCTTGGGTTCAAATCCCGGTAAGGGCGGATATTTGTGTGACGAGCGCGAATATTTGTTCCCGAGTCTTGGATGTTTTCAATGTATTTAAGCATATTTCTCTATATAAATATTTATATCGTTGTCTAGTACCCATAGTACAAGCCTAGAGCTTAGTTTGGGACTAGGTCAATTGGTGTGACATTGTCCCCTGATATTTTTATAAAATTAATAAATTCAACTTATAGTTACAAGTAATACAAGGCGAAGCTAACATAATATAAGCTAATAGAATAAAAACTTTAAATACTTAATTTATTATCCTCCATTCCGTTACGCACTCGATAAAAACGACAAAATTCCTTAAACGGTGAAACCCAGTTGTTCAATACTGCACTATAAAAGGCCTGGGCCTGACACTCCAACCAAATAACAAGACCCTAACTACCAACACTTACCACGTCATTTTAAACCCTAAGCAAACAAGATAGGGTTAAATATAAAGCGGTCGGTATGCTTCTTATAAGGTTCGGTTTGTCCAACGGGTTCCTTTTACGGAAGTAAGTTTATGTTAATTTGAGAACAAAGTACAAGCATTGTATTGTCACAGTGGCGATGAAAAACAGTAAGCCAATGTTATAAGTCAAGTCAGTCAAATTGGGGTTATCAGCAGAAAACGTAGATTTTCGATGAAGTTTAAGTTCGATTTTGTTAGTTAAATCTCAATGTAAAGATAATCTCAATGTAATGTATTATTGGTTTTTTTTTTTTTTTTAATTTACCTGCTTATATAGTTATAAGATCAATGTTATTAACACTCTATGGGCAACGCCTGAAATAAATGTTTTTTTTTATTTTATTTTTTTAAAGGAAACTATTATTCCCTTTTTAACAGTTTATCTGTGTCACATGCATTTTTGTATCAAATAAGAAATCTACTTCTTCTTCATTGAAACTATTCTACAGGAGTTTTATCTGAGATACTACCTATTGCCTTAGAAGGGCAGTGCCGCGGTCGGTGGGAATCGTACATTACTGCAGGGCTCGGATACCGGTAAAATTTTCAAACCGTTATTATGTACTTGACGCAAAACCTTTTTATTTCAGGTTCCGATCGCATAAACCGAGTTTTAACCGCTTTTTGAGGAACCTTTATATAAAGTTATTTTCAAATTAACCGGTATCGAGCTAAAAAACCAGTTAATCCAGACGCATACGGCGCGCCTCTTCGCGTCACAAGTCAAAACAACAAATTGCAACGAACGCGTTAGTCTCTCGACTCGCCGCTCGTGGATTAAACCGGTTAATTAATGTTAACTTAAAGTTCTCAAAACTTTCGCGTTCCTTAGAAAACTTCGGAGCAAAACCGAAATAAACCGGTATTAACCGGTATTTTTTAAACCGGTTCCTAGCCCTGCGTTACTGTTCTACCGCGTACTGTGGTATTGTTGACAAAACTTGTCACAGTTCTCAGAAGCATTGTACCTGCGTTTGCGGCGGTTGAATCGCATCGGTGAGAGCCATAGTTAGCTAGGTTGTTCTTTAAACAAACTCACTTGTGAATTCGTTAACGAATATACACGGTGGGGCCTGTAACTAAAGCAAAAAATTAAAATGTACATTCTTCTCCTCAAACTACGCAACGTTTGTTTCACGACTTTGAAAAAAAACTTGCGGTTTGAATTTTATTACATTATCAAGTTAATTCGAACACGCAATGTACTATGAAATTGGTTATGTCTGTAGAGTGACTAGACTGACAGGCGATGTCAATTAGACGGAGTTTTAAGTACATTGAAAATACTATTTACTTTGTTTGAAAAATGAACAATCTAAAAACTTTATGATTTTAAAAAGTTGCTAAACAAAAGTTGTCTAGTTTGAGGAGTACAATCTACGTTTTAATTTTTTGCTTTAGTTACAGGCCCCACCCTGTATAACATGAGGGCTTATTGTCTAAAGCACTCGCAATCACGATCGTTTTCATTTTGAAAATCGAAGGCTTGTCTGCATACAAAATGAAAACAATTGCTCCACTTTGAAGCGGGTTGCGATTGCGAGTGCGTTAGACAATAAGCCCTCAGCTCCTAAACAGATAGACCGATACAAACGCAGTATTTCCAACCAGGGTGGTTCTTAGCGAGGTTCTGTCAAAATTGGTTACTTTAAGATTTTTATCTTTTTAATAGTTATACGTAAAAAACCGGTCAAGTGCGAGTCGGACTAGCGCACCGAATGTTCCGTATTCAAGATAATATGCTTGGTAACCGCAAAGGAACATACTCATTTTGTTACGAAATTTATTTTCTATGCAATAAGGTCAATAAGGTAAGGGTAAGGTTTGACTAGCCTAAATTTTAATACAGATTTTGAAAGTTTTTGTTATTTCTCAAAAACTGTAAATAATTAACACTTCATTTTATTTTTCCCATAAAATATAAATAACTAGAGGACGCCCGCGACTTCGTAAGCGTAGAATTAGTTTCCCGCTACTCCCTCCCCATTTCTTCCCATTGGGGGTCGATTTTCGGAAAATCCTTTCTTAGTGCTCACTTACATCATGAAAGGAACCCCTGTACCAAATTTCAAGTTTCTAGGTACAGTAGTTTCGGCTGTGCGTTGATATGTCAGTCAGTCAGGTTTGCCTTTTATATATATAGATTAATTAACTATACTGACGTCAGGATTTTTTCAGATTATTTGATTCATAAACTTCGGAGAAAAGAGGCGGGAACTAATATTTTTTAAATGGAATGTAAAGCAAAAGCAAAACAAAAGGAAGGGAGTGAACACTAAGATGACGGCTGCTAGGGATTTTTCAGCCGTCATCTTAGTGATCATTCCCTCAAAAAGAGCCCAAATGATTGGAATATGGACAAGATGACTGGATGATGATGATGAATAGTTTTACGTAGGGTTATTAACTGTTTTTCTAACATGGCTTTAACTGCGTAGGAGGCATTCGCTTCTGTCAGAAAAGAAGTTAAGTCAACATTTACCTATTATCAGAGACCAAACAATCAAGATTAGAACTGACACAACCAGGTTGACAAAAAGCAAGGTTTAAAACCCGACTGCATATTTTCATACTATCGTCAATGTATGTTTAATACCATACACTTTCGAATCCGCCATTTTCATTTTGTTTTTGCCCCGACAAAAAAAACAAGACAAGTTTCACGTAATCTGTGTATTTGTTGGTGGCGTCGTAGCTTGCAAACGGATGGACCGATTTGGACGCGGTTTTTAGGGTTCCGTACCAAAATGGTACAAAAGGAACCCTTATGGTGAGACTTCGTTATCTGTCTGTCTGTATGTCACAGCAGGTTTTCTCAGCAACTACAAATGCTATCAACTTGAAATTTGGCATACTTGTACAACTTGCTTGCCCGCATCTATTTGTAGTAAAAAAAAAATGAAATTAATTTTATTAATAATTGAAAAGGGGTCTAGAATAGGGGGTTCAAAAATGAAAGTGGTCCGATTATAGCAAATGGGGTGTCATATAAAAGGTCTTAATATGCACATTTCAAAACTAATTTTTTTTTAAATTCTGTGATGTACTTTTTGATTTATAGCCAAAAATGTACAAAAAATGACCGTTTCCCGACCCTTATCTCCGAAGTTTAATAATCAAAAATTCTGAAAAAAAATCTTGACGTAATTATCTATAATTACTTATATTTTCTGGGGAAAATAAAATAAAGTGTTCATTATTACAGTTTTTGAGAAATAACAAAAACACTAAGAAAATCTGTATTAAAATTTAGGCTAGTCAAAATCGACCTTATTGCTTGGAAAATAAAGCTTATAACAAAATGAGTATTTTCTTTTGCGGTTACCAAGCATATTATCTTCAATACGGAACCCTCGGTGCGCGAGTCCGACTCGCACTTGACCGGTTTTTTTTTTAATCAACTGTCTTAGTAAAATAGCATAAAGTTGTTTTTTCCATACATAGTAAAAGACAAACACTAGGATACCTAGTATGGAGAAACAACCTTTAGTTTATTACTTAAAAAGTTGATTAAAAAAAATCAAGCAAATAGGTTTAAAAACTACGCTGATTCGTAATGATTCTTATAATGTAAGATACCGCTGAAAACTTTTTATTTTTTGTGACATGGGTATAAGGGAAAATTACAAAAATTCAGACTAAAATGATCAATATCTCCGAAACTAGTAACAATCGCTGAACATACAAAGGGATTAAATCGATAGCTTTTTAGCTGCTCTATCAGCCCCAGGCGGGTTAACGTTGAGTTTCGAGACACCCAGTATTCGTAAAGGTCAAAATACCTTTCTTCGGCAGGCGAGTAAAAATAAACACGTAATTCTATTTCGGTTTTATTTATATGCACAAATGTAATAAAATGCCAAGAAACACACGCGACCCATTTAGCCGCGTTACGACTGTAAGATCTTTCCTCGGATCGTCTTTTTTGTCTTATAACGATATACAATAAAGTCCATATTGAGATAACCAGTTATGTGTTTAAAGACCGTTTTGAATTGACGCAGTATTAAGTTATTTCGGGATTTTAAGGAGTGAATATTGATTTCATTATGTACCTTATTATAAAGTACGCAGACTGTACTTCAAAATGCCTTTTTGCGAAAAGCGATCTACTTAAGGGTATCTGCGTCACAGAACAGAAAAACAGTAGAAGTGTCAAGTGGGCGTGTAACGTGTGGCATGGTTATGCGGAGTTCCGTGCAACCTACCATACTTTTGCCGCGATCGCTTATTTCGATATTTTGATATTTCTAAAATAGGAAATAAATCCAAAAGCATGCCTTATTGTGCTATTTTGGAATGTAAAAACGATAGCCGCACCTAAAACATTTTACATGGTGGCGTGTTGTTTTTATGATAGTTTGAGTATTGGCGACACCAGGTCTGAGGCGCTAGACAAGATGCATTACGGTAACCAGCGTTTCTATTCGTTTCGTTTTTAAACCAATCGCGTCACTGGTAGATCACGTGACTATTCGTATCACGTCATCTACCAGTGACGCGATTGTTTTAAAAATGAAAGAAATAGAAACGCTAGTTAGCGTAGTGCATCTTGGCAAGGGCCTCTGATACTAAGCGAAGCTCATGCCACGTCCACTGATGTTTCTATTCCGTGATATGCGCTAGCCAGTATACCTACTCTTCTTCTTTTTGATAGAAAAAAAAATACTTCATATTAATGTGCTATATCACAATTATCCAAACAATAAAATTACCATTTTGTTGAAATACGCTAAACACATTTTCACAGAACGTACTTATAGTTGCTTCTTGTTAAGTTTTCCATGGGATCGAGTTATCGTAAACTTTTATATCATTTTCCGGAGATTACTGTTTAATGAATACTAGTTAGTGTGAGAATGTTTATATCGCTACGGCACTAGATTCATTTTCACAATACGCTTTCCGATTTAATGTGTCAAAAACCGGGCAAGACCATGTCGGACCATGCTCAGTGTAGGGATCCGGAAGTCGTTACTACAAACGCATAAATGACAAAATAACAATTATGAACTAATTAGGTTTCCAAATCACGTTAATAGTAGATTATACACCGAGGGGATAAAGCACTGTTTTATCTCACGGGCGCGATATTGAATCCTGAGCAAATGAGGGACTCCAGATTTAACTTCCGAGCGTAGGGAGAATTAAAACGGAGTCCTGGGTGCAGCGAGGGATTCAAGCTCGCCCAAGGCGAAAACAGCTTTATCCCAAAGAAGAATACTCTACTTTTCTCACCTTTTGCGAGACAATAAAAAGCAAGGCTACTTACTAGACACAACGTTTTATTAAAACTTGAAGTACCTTATTTAAAAAAAACGTACAAATTGTAATTTTTCAAACGAATTCAAATCTCATTATTATTCAGCGGGTTATAACGACATTCAGTACCATATTATAACCCGCCGGGTCATAATATGGTACTGAATCTCATTTGCACCTATTTTGCGTGGGTTTTAGGTTATTCTGCTGGAGAATATCGACTGGATTATTCATGCTATCGTCAACCCTGATGCATATGAGTACACGCATACGCATACTGATGTAAGTACTAGCATTTTAGAGGTTAGACGTGGATGCACGGGGCCCGCAGCATTTGCTACTCTTGCTAGGTACGTGGCTAATCCGGCACTGAACGTTGTTTTATTTCCTCGCATTCAAAGTGAAAATTAGAGTGTTTAACACGAGACTAAACAACCATAATGACACTTGAACTATAGCCACGCGAGCGAGCTAGCGAGCCAGTGGTTATAAATTGTACTGCGATGACAGCTGTCAGGATTGACTTCCTAACGGCCGGGCACTATAACTAGACTTCCATTTGGGCCTAGATCCTTTCGTGTAGGTTATCCCCTAATAACTAAATGAAAAGCAAACTTTAAAAACCTGACTGCATTTTTTGATATTGTTATTAAACCCCTTTATTAATGCTAGGTACTATATTCGTATATTTTGAGATGGTCACATTAAGACCTTTCAAATGATAAGTACCTATATGTAATAACTAGAGGACGCCCAAGACATCGTTCGCGTAGAATTAGTTTCCCGCTACTCCCCCCTATTTCACCCCCTTAAGGGTTGAATTTCTAAAAATCCTTTCTTAGTGCTCACTTACATCATGAAAGGAACCCCTGTACGAAATTTCAAGTTTCTAGGTACAGTAGTTTCGGGTGTGCGTTGATATATACTTAAGTCAGTCAGTTTTGCCTTTTATATATATAGCGCACCTTCAGAACAATAGTAACCTAATTGAGAAATTTTAAATTTCGATTTAGGTCTCTATAATAATAAATTTATGACTTAAAGTTCTAAAGCTGAAATTTTGAATTAGGTCACTTTTGTTCTGAAGGTGCGATAGGTTAGAAGACGTTTTTTGTTGACATAAATTAATTGTAATTTTGCCATTGTTGTTATTTAAATTTTGTCAGTTTAGGTATCCTATGTCACCCGGGATGGTGAAAGGATTCTAACGATACCACACACATTTAAAATGGCTCAAGCAGAAGTTATAAAGGAATAAAAAATCGTAAGATACATACATACGTGAACCCTGAAAACATACTCCTTTTTTTGGGCAGTCGTGTAAAAATTATGAAGTTCGGATCATTTCAAATCAACTTAGACATAATGGCTCTACATTTACGTGTGATTGTGACTGACTGCATCGCACACGCCACGATACATGATTGTGTGGACCGGGGATGCGCTCGCGCCGATTCCAAACGGTTTCGCGGCAAGCATGCGGAAACGCTCACCGTTACGTCTATTAATAGTAACTTAATGTTCGAGTTTACTTCAGTTTGCAATGAAAAGCTTGCCGAGTAAGGGTATGGCTCGAATTGTTTAAAAATGTTATTAAAGTCGCCGTCAATAGAATTTGCGAACTATGTAAACAAAACCAAACGATTCACCATGATTACTGGATAATCACGTACTTTTAAAGATCAAGTGACGTCTTTGCAACGATTTATATTACAACGATTTATAATACACTAAATCATTATTTTCATATTAAGTTTAAGATGAAATAACTATTCATTATTCTGAGACTGAAATTGACCGCGAATTTTAAAATTGTACCTATGGTATGCCAGTGTGCGCGAGTTAGACAATGTTGATGCTTTTGTCATTAACTTATAACTTAATACTTAATGACAAAAGCATCAACATTGTCTAACTCTAGCCCATACAGTCATACCATAGGCACAATTTTAAATTTCGCGGTCAATTTCAGTCTCAGCTTTCGTTAGCCAGACTCTATTCGTTATATTTCATAAAAACACGCTTGGTGAATATTTGAGGTTATGTGTCAAACAGTACTAATTTGTTTACATAGTTAACAAATTCTATTGAAAGCGACTTTAGCTTAACGTGTACATTTGTCTGTATACAGGGTGATTTCGAATTGGTAATACAAATCACTTTATTGTGGCTCAGTTATAACGAATACTTGTATACCAGTAAGTACCAGTATAACTTAACTCGTTTCTTTAAAATCATAAAATTTATAATAAAACTAATAATGAAAGTCCTAAAATGTGGTTACCCTACATTTAATACCTGGCAGTCATAACATAACTGTCACTCGATGTTATCAATCTACAGTCTGTTCCTATTCAGACTACGAATGACAATAACAAGTATACCTGACTGTAATTGTCTTTAGATAGAGGATGAAATAGCGATGAGGACATTGTTACCTCCAATTAGAAAATTAAAAAGGTTGAATCATCGTATGGTGGGTGCGACAGAGACGAAAACCTCTCTTATCTAATTAATCAATCAAATCTATCAAAACGTCACTACATTTCATGTCAAATATATACAGTGTGTAAATGGTATACGGGCGTTCCTTTTAACTGTGGTTAGTATAGCCCCTAATGAGCACATTTAGGCAGCTTTTGATAAAATTAAATTAAAAAAAATTAACCATACAAAATAATTTAACACGCAATGTATAACAAATAATGCAATTAATTAATGATGTTTCAAAGTTATGACAGATGGAATTAGATGTACATTGCGGGTCGATAGTATGTTCAAAAATTAATAACGGTGTATACGTTAGCGTAATCAAAATAATTCTTTCTGTTTGTGATTATTGGAGTCTTAATCTATGTCCATTTTTAATAAACGCCCGTATACCATTTACACACTGTATAGAAAAACAAATTGTATATGACAAGCATCAGTCAGTCTGATTGTATTTTCACTGAAAGTGCATTTCATCAAAAAATACAAGATTAAATAGAGATTAATAAAAACATAAAGACAATGATTAAGTGTATAAATAAATAACATGACCATGCTCAAACATCAAAAGTACGCGAATATGGAGTAATATTGGTAAATTGATTTGTTTATATGAGAGGCGGAATGAAAAGGTCCCGACTATAATTTAAACATAGTTGTAGGGTAACCGCATTGAGCCAAAAAATTGGGATAAATTAAACTTTCGCTAATTGGGACAAATTGACAACTACGCTAACGTATCGTCGACATTTGTGTATCTGTATGTCTGTCTATCTGAGGCATTGTAACTCCCAAACGGATGAACCGATTCAGACGCGTTATTTTTTAAAGATTAATTGGGATGTTAATTACCAAGAATTCATCAAAATCGGTTCGGCCGTTTAAGAGATATAAACTCTGAAAGAAGGGGTCACCAATAAATCGGGGCTTTTATTTATTGAACCGATGAGCTTAAATTGTAATATATTAAAATTGCTTTTCGATTCGTCGACGAAGAATTAAATAAATTCCCGAATTCCAGAGCTCTTTTGAGTGTTGAACCTCGAAACACCTCGATAAAATAACGAAAAACAAGTTTTAAAAAACCCAACTGCAGTTTGGATAATATCGTCAAAGTAATGTTACTTATCATGTATATATTTTTTATTTCGCCAATTTCACATTTAAATAATTTTAATATAGCCTATGACACTCTAGTGGTTAAGACGAATCTAACCATGTATAATTTGTTAAAATCGGTTTAGCCGTTTAGTAGTTACGAGCGGACATTGAGTCGGATATATACAAGTCAAACGCATAACCCTTCTTTTGGGCTTTGCCGCAGTTGGGTAATAACAAAGAAACGAATAATCGCATCGCGGAAAGTATACCTGCTACTTAGTTTCGGCGACGAAAGTTATTTGTGCTCTACATTCGAGCAAAACACCAAAAAAAATCTTTCTTGTGACTGACATTAATTTAAATCACTTGAGTCACGGTTTAGTAGCTAAGTAGGTATGTGCTTTAGTTCATGCTTAAAAATCGACTGTTTTTAGGGTTCCGTACCAAAATGGTGAAAAAGGAACCCTTATGGTGAGCCTTCGTTGTCTGTCTGTATGTCACAGCATGTTTTTTTAGCAACTACGAATGCTATCTCGTATAGTTGTACAACTTGCTTGCCTGCATCTGTTTTTAATGAAAAAAATATGAAATTAAATTTATAAATAATTGAAAAAGAGCCTAGAATGGGGGGGTTGAATAATGAAAGTGGTTCGATTATAGCAAATGGGTTGTCATATGAAAGGGCTTAATCTGCACATTTCAAAACTATTTTATTTTTATTTTTCTGTGATGTACTTTTGAATTTATAGCCAAAAATGTACAAACAATGACCGTTTCCCCCCTTATCTCTGAAGTTTATTAATCAAAAAATCTGCAAAAATCCTGACGTACATGACTTATATTTTATGGGAAAAATTAAATTATGTGTTCATTATTTACAGTTTTTGAAAAATAACAATAAACTTTGAAAATTTGTATTAAAATTTAGGCTTGCCAATTTTGACCTTATTGCATAGAAAATAAAGTTGATAACTAAATGAGTATTTCTTTTGCGGTTACCAAGCAAGCCGGTTACCTCTGTGCGCGAATCCAACTCGCACTTGACCGGTTTTTTATTTAAATATATTGTTACCAATTTCTTCTTCTGTTTGGGTAAAAAAAATACCCTAGTCGTAAATATGGCAGAAAAACTATAATACAATGTAAATTATTTATTTAAACAATATTTTAAATTACCTCTGTTGACCCATCTAATTTTTTAGGCTTACTTTTATGCAATAACAAACAATACGGATCGTAAACAACCTCTGTATAGCCCATGCGGTGAACGCCTTGCGCACATCGCCCGAAAAAAAAAAACAAACGAAAAAACTTACCGCCATCCCGTATTATTCTAGCAAAATCCAAAACCAACTCAATGACACTGGCGTATTTAAATACAACACACACTTTAAACAATAATCTATTTTAGTATTAACTTCACTTTTTAATCGTGTTAACGCAAAATGTTATTAAAAAGTCGTTTTATTGTCTCTGTTATGCCATGTCGGGCGCGCGTTCCGAAATGCTTCGAATTTCAAATGAAGTGACGCGCGCTTTGGAGCGGACCGACGGGAAGGCTGACGTCATCGACAACCGGTCTTCGCAGACAGACGTGTGCGTGTGTAATTCAGCGAAAAAAGCGCTACTAAATAGAGTCAACAGAGAGACTCACAGAAACGCTGCAGTTATTGGGTAAAGTCGTATGAACTTGGTCTGCACACTGCTGTGCATATTTAAAATGTTGCTCTATGACGTTCCGAATAGCTCCCGAATTTTATAGTAAGTATTCTATTTTCAAACAAAAGGTACTAATTTACTTCGAACCTTTTACTAAACCTAATAATATTGGGTTTTAAATATACAAAATGGAGGTTCGGTGTTAGACCCGTATATTTGTAGTATGTACCCATAGAGTAACTTTGTATATACTGAGATATGTACCTATGCATGTTTGTTTCTTTACGATTCTCGCAAAAACTAAATACTTATAACAAATTTATAAATACTTTATTTCGATAAATTGTTTGTTTAGAAGCAATAACGAGTTGTTTTGTGAAAACACTGACAACATTGAAAGGTAAAATAATTCAGACTAAAATGACTCATCTCATAATAGCCATGTATAGGCGGACTAAAGTGATGCATTTAATACCTAGGGACTAAAGTGACACTTCATTCCCTAGCTACTAAAGTGCTTTTTCTTTTTAATTTATTGATAAGTAAAAGCCTTGGAAAACCACAAACAGCCAGATACATGTTGCCTTTTGATGATGTTGCCCTTGTCGTCGGAGTGCGGCAGGCTGGGCATAGGTATTACAACTAGGGAATGCAAATAACCGGTTATAACCGCTTTTAACCGGTTATTTTGTTTTCTAATAACCGCTTTTAACCGGTTATTTTCATACAAAAACGGTTAATAACCGGTTAAATTGCATTCCCTAATTACAACCTCCACCGCCTCAATCTTCGTTTCGGAAATGTTGTCTGTGGACTATTTGTTATGTTCCAACCCCAAAAACAACCTTTTAGTCGTCTCTTTCTGCATTACAGTGACGGGTTGAGAGCAAAAATTAGAGCGCTATTAAGTTGTAATTAGAGTTCCGTACCAAAATGGTAAAAAGGAACCCTTATGGTAAGACTTCGTTGTCCGTCTGTGTGTATGTCACAGCAGGTTTTCTCAGCAACTACAAATGCTATCAACTTGAAATTTAGCATAGTTGTACAACTTGCTTGCCCGCATCTGTTTTTAGTAAAAACAATATTAAATAAATTTTATAAATAATTTAAAGGGTCTAGAATGGGGGGTTGAATAATGAAAGTGGTTTGATTATAGCAAACAGGGTGTCATATGAAAGGGCTGAATCTACATAAGTATTTCATAAAAAAAAAAAAAAAAAAATCTGTGATGTACATTTTGATTTACTTATAGCCAAAAATGAACAAAAAATAACCGTTCCACCCCCCTTATCCCCGAGGTGTATTAATCAAAAAAAAATACTGACGTATCGATAATTACTTATATTTTAAGGGAAAAATAAAATAAAGTGTTCATTATTTATAGTTTTTAAGAAATAACAAAAAAAACTAAGAAAATCTGTATTTTTTTAAATTTAGGCTAGTCATATAACAAATGCTATTGGTTAATATTGGCACAGCTCTTCTCCACTCCGCTCATCTCCGCCTCAGTGGAGCCGCACCCTAAAGCGCTTGTGGCGCTGTCTGCGCACGACCAGAGAGGGCGTGAGGGGGCTCGTCGCTGACGTGCGCGCACGCAGTCGTCGGTCGCTCTGTGACCTCGCGCCACGTGCTCTGCAGGCGCTATATACTTATATTAGGTAAAAGATGTTTTATTTTAATACTGGTCAAATACGAGTCAGGCGAACGAATGTTTACATACCACCTTAAAATTAAAATCGAGCAAAAGTTTTTTAAGGGGTATTTTCTTTAATTTTCAACTCTATTTTCAAAGGGTAAAAACGGGACCCTACTACTAAGACTCCACTGTCCGTCTGTCTGTCACCAGGCTGTATCTCATGAGTCATGAACCGTGATTGTTAGACAGTTGAAAATTTCACAGATGTATTTCTGTTGCCGCTATAACAACAAATACTAAAAACAGAATAAAATAAATATTTAAGGGCTCCCATACAACAAATGGGTCATAAGCACTCAAAAAAACAAAAGTTGTCTCTCCTGTGGTCAATAGTTAAAGGCTTGTGTGCATATAAGTTATGTTTTTATCTGATAGGACTAAAGCAGACCTGACGCCGTTTACGTGGATATGGGTAAAGCCAGAAAATTAGGCCTGCAAAACGTTAACTTTGGGTATGTCCACAGGAAAGACGCTAACCTAAATCTGCGTTTGACCCAAACGCGATTTTTTTCCCGTATTTTGCTAATGTTGTATAGATAATGGTACGGAACCCTTCGTGCGCGAGTGTAACTCGCACTTGCCCGGTTTTTTTGGTACCCACTGCTGAAAGTTTCAAGTGTCTAGCCTATACTGCCCGCTGACAGACAGATAGACCGACAGCGGAGGCTTTTCTAATAAGGTCCCGCTTGGCGCCCTTTGGGTACGGAAGTTTATTTAATCAATAATAATGTAACATCTATTTAGTCTGAAAAAACCCTCGATACAATGGCGACCCCTTCTTTCAGAGCTGATATCTCATAAACGGCCCAGCCGATTTTCGTGAAACCTATCTTAGAACCACACTCCGATTAAATCGGATTCCTTTTTAAAATAGTCAGTCCGAATCAGTTTATCCGTTTGGTAGTTACGACGCCACTCACAGACAGACATAAACTTAAAATTTATAACTTCCTCTTTTTGCGATGGGGGTTAACCTCTCGTCTGTGTCGCCTCGCATAATTTTGTACCCGTCGTCTGTGGGACTATGACGTCATCGGTGTCACGTGACAGAGTTTAAACGCTCCTGGCTCTCAATCGCTTCCATGTTTCGAACTACTGAATATTATCTATGGAAGATTGATATTTTTCGATTTTGTTAAAAGAAAATTAAATCCTATCTTCAAGTCAGTAAGTCCATATTTAAATAAAAAACAAAAAAACCGCCTTCAAAAATGCAAAAAATAACTTCTACTACTAGGTACTTAGTAGTAGGTACCTATCCTATTAGGTTAGTCCAACTGTAGTCGGCTTTTTGTTGAAAATATTGTGGTCGCCGACTTCAGTTAGTAACCTAATAGGATAGGTACCTACTACTAAGTACCTAGTAGTAGAAGTTATTTTTTGCATTTTTGAAGGCGGTTTTTTTGTTTTTTAAAACATTTATTTTATTTTACACTTTTTAGTGATCATAATAAGCTTATGTAGTCCCACTTCTTAGTTGATATATGAAACTTTAAGACATTTCAAGCTCGCCGCAAGCAACGCCGCGGGAAAATCATAGTCATTTTAAAACAATTAAATGTGCTTCGTTGTAGTCGCTCAACTATCTTAATCGAGATATCTTATCGCCACCCTTGAAATCGGTACCGTTGAGGAGTTCCGGTGGCCATCTGTGGTCTTCATCATCAGTTCCGCTTCACCAAGTGACACTTTCTGAATGCAAATGCTACACTTGTTACTAAAAATACTAAAATCGCTATATGTTTGCATTCAATATTTGAGGAGTTCCCTCAATTCCTCACTGATCCCTTCATCAGATTCAGATTTTCTGACAATGGGACCACCTCGGAAGTATGCTCTATCAAACCAAAAAAGAATTTTTAAAATCGGTCCACAATTGACGGAGTAATCGGAGAACATACATAAAAAAAAAAAAAAAAAAAAAAAATACATACAGTGGAACGTATAACCTCCTCCTTTTTTGAAGTCGGTTAATAAAACGATTAAATCCGTTCTATACTGATCCTTATCATACACAGACGACGGGGACATTTAGGATCCTTATCATACACAGACGAGAGGTTATTAAAAAACAAAAAACCGCCTTCAAAAACGCTAAAAATAACTTCTACTACTAGGTACTTAGTAGTAGGTACCTATCCTATTAGGTTAGTCCAACTGAAGTCGGCTTTTTGTTGAAAGTATTGTGGTCGCCGACTTCAGTTAGACTAACCTAATAGGATAGGTACCTACTACTAAGTACCTAGTAGTAGAAGTTATTTTTAGCGTTTTTGAAGGCGGTTTTTTGTTTTTTAAAACATTTATTTTATTTTACACTTTTTAGTGATCATAATAAGCTTATGTAGTCCCACTTCTTAGTTGATATATGAAACTTTAAGACATTTCAAGCTCGCCGCAAGCAACGCCGCGGGAAAATCATAGTCATTTTAAAACAATTAAATGTGCTTCGTTGTAGTCGCTCAACTATCTTAATCGAAATATCTTATCGCCACCCTTGAAATCGGTACCGTTGAGGAGTTCCGGTGGCCATCTGTGGTCTTCATCATCAATTCCGCTTCACCAAGTGACACTTTCTGAATGCAAATGCTACACTTGTTACTAAAAATACTAAAATCGCTATATGTTTGCATACAATATTTGAGGAGTTCCCTCAATTCCTCACTGATCCCTTCATCAGATTCAGATTTGCTGACAATGGGACCACCTCGGAAGTATACTCTATCAAACCAAAAAAGAATTTTTAAAATCGGTCCACAATTGACGGAGTAAACGGTGAACATACATAAAAAAAAAAAAAAAAAAAAAACATCCAGTGGGACGTATAACCTCCTCCTTTTTTGAAGTCGGTTAAAAAAGGATAACTGTCGTAAATAAAACGCTCACATAAATCAATCAATTTATTAACCAGGGCCTCTATCCTACTCAGAACCATATTGCAATGGACGTTTTATCGTATTGTTTCTAACTCGGCCGCCATTAATGTCAAGTAAATAAATGCTATCAAAACGTTGACAGTACGATACACGTCAGGCCCTACCCAAGATTATAGTTCGTTCATTCAAATAGTTTGCATGCTTTGATGTGCCGCTACATTTGCTACAAAGAAGCCGTCGCGGCGCTCACAAAGCGGCGTCGGCGAATTCAAAGATTTGTAATGCACACTATTTGAAGGAATGAATTGTAAGGTAACCATAATCTGTTTCATCTAGGATGAGTCCTGTGACAGCCGTATTTCGTAATTTCAATCACTTACTATACTCACATGCGAGGTACTTAAAAATAGGCAATTAATTATTTAAGTTCCTGAACGGCGTCGCTATGTGTGTAAGGTTACCATCCGTCCGGAGTAGTCCGGACATGTCCGGACTTTTAGACTGGTCCAGACTTTGTCCGTCTCTTCAAATTGTCCGGATTTTCCGATCATCCTACCCCCTCGCAATGCGAGCGTCTGCTACCATGCCTACCATACCACTGTAACTAAGTAATGTTTCCATTTTGTGACTAAAGTCCGGACTTTTATCGAAATAACAGGCTTTTTGTCAGGACTTTTCAAATTTATAAATGGCAAACCTATAGTCTGTACTTTTAGGTATTTAAAAAAATGTATACAAAAAACCCACGTGATATAGTTCGTCAGCCAATAGAAGTAGAGCACTGATACGTCAAAGTTCGATTAAACGGTTTTGATTGGCTGTCCAACAATGCCACGTGGTTTGGATTGTTTACATTTTTTTAAATACCTAAAAGTACAGACTATAGGTGTATCAATGTAGTATTTGTGTAAATTTAGAGAAACAAGTGTAATACGTGTTTATATGATCTGTCACAGAACTCATCTTAGATGAAACAGAGTGTAGCGTTTCTATTCGTTTCGTTTTTAAACCAATCGCGTCACTGGTAGATCACGTGACTCTTCGTATCACGTCATCAACCAGTGACGCGATTGGTTTAAAAATGGCTAAGGGGAATATTGTTTTACGGTGTAAAATAGACGCTGTTATATTATGTCACAGATTTTCATGTCGCATCTCCATGGTCAGTTTTTAGGTGATTCTTCAAAATTGCATTCGATTCAAAGCTCTGAAATGCAAAAAAAAATATTCTTTAAAAAGCAAGCTTTAAAAACCCGACGGCATTTATAGGGTTCCGTACAAAAATGAAAAAACGGAGCCGTTGTAGGATTACTCGTGCGTCTCGTCTGTCTGTCCGTCCGTCTGTCACAGCCAATTTGCTCCGAATCTACTGGACCAAATCAGGTGAAATTTGGTAGGATGGTGTAATCCTATGACCCGAGCACAGATGTGCAAATTTTTTTTTTTTTTAAATATCTGTCTGTTTTGGGAACCAATTAGGGAATTTAAAAAAAAAGTTTTACAAACCTTATTGTGTCAATATCAAATGAAAGGGCTCATTATGAGGATCTCATTATATATTTCGTTATTATTGTAAAGTAAATAGGTTTGATTTTATTAATGAAAGAAGACGAAAATTTACCATTCCCCCTTGATCTCCGAAACTACTGAGCTTAAAATTTTGAAAAAAATGCGAAACATAGTTCTTTGTAGAGCAGCTTGTAGATTACAGGAAAACCTATAAGAGTTATATAAAAAAAAATATATAACTTTAATTATATCTTTGAAGTAATATCCATACTATTGCGAGCAATGATGCCAATTTGTCTGATCCCTGCCTATAAGATACAAATGACTTGGCATCTCTAATGACATTTACGACTTCAAGCATATTTTTTTGACATTGGTCACAAATTAACGTTCTTGACCATACCTAAAATTGAAACAAGTGACTTATCAAATACTTGAACAAATCTAAGCTACAGCTAAAGTCGCCGCCAATAGAACTTGTGAACGATGTAAACAAATTAGCACTGTTTGACACATAACCTCAAATATTCACCAAGCGTGTTTTTATTAAAAATAACGTATAATTAATAGTTATTTCATCTTAAACTTAATATGAAGATAATGATTTAGTGTATAAATCGTTGCAAAGACCTCACTTGATCTTTAAAAGTACATGATTATCGAGTAATCATGGTGAATTGGTTCGTTTGGTTTTGTTCACATATTTTGCAAGTTCTATTGACGGCGATTTTATTTGATATTCGAATTGTTGCAAACTGTACCTTATTGCACAGAGTACAAGGGTTATCCTTGGTATGTGCTGCGCTGATGTGGGACGCGAGAAGTATCTCCGAGGTAAAGTACTTCAGGCAGAGGTGGCAGGAATGGCTGCGGAAAAAAAATATTACAAAAAAAACTATTAAATATTCATATTATTCGTCTAAGCGTCGCAACTAGTATAATTTATAAAAAAAAACCAGCCACGTGCTAGTCGGACTCTCGCACGAAGGGTTCCGTACCATTATAAACAACATTAGCCAAAAACAAAAAAATCACGTTTGTTGTATGGGAGTCTTAAATATTAATTTTATTCTGTTCTTAGTATTTGTTATTATAGCGGCAACAGAAATACATTATCTGTGAAAATTTTAACTGTCTAGCTATCACGGTTCATGAGATACAGCCTGGTGACAGACAGACAGAGAGACAGACGGACAGTCGGACAGCGGAGTCTTAGTAATAGGGTCCCGTTTGGCTAAAAAGCAAAATTACATGTATTTACTATAAGTTAAACGTGTGTGTCTCTCTGTGGCTTCATAGCTCTCGAATGGATAGACCGATTTGAACGCGCTTTTTTTTAAAACAAAGCTAATTTAACCAGGCCGGTTCTTAGCTAAACTTCATCAAAATCGGTTAGCCCGTTTAAGAGATATCCGTTCTTGAAGGATCGTGGAGATTTTCTATTTTTTTTTAATTTTAGCAGAATTCTAAGAACGACGACTTTTTTTATTTTCGCTTTAATATAATTTTCTATTTACTTCAATACTTACACCGACGTCCCGAGATGCATAGCGCCCTCCAGATGGCGCCTCATGGCTTTGCGCGTTTTGTACGACTTGTCGCACTCGACGCAATAGTGCGGTCTCGTTTGCGCGTGCGCCGCCATGTGGTTGCGCAGGTTGGAGTTGGCCGCGAAAGAGCGGTCGCAGATGTCGCAGTGGTAAGGCTTGTCGCCAGTATGTGTCCTGGAATTACAGTATTAATAACCTAACCAACAAAAAGTTGGAAAACCCCCGACATTGACATTTCAAAGTTCAATACTTCAAAAACGGCTGAACCGATTTCGATATAAAATGTCTAAGAACCACCGCTAGAAAACCTGCTTTCAAATAAAAAAAACCGCATCCAAATCGGTTCATCCGTTTAAGAGCTACGATGCCACAGACAGACACACACACACACACACTTACACGTCAAACTTATAACACCCCTCTTTTTTGCGTCGGGGGTTAAAAACCGGGCAAGAGCATGGCGGGCCATGCTCAGTGTAGGGTTCCGAAGCCGTTACTACAAACAAATTAGACCTCGCGACAAACTTAAGTGTGCCGTTGGAAAACTGTTATCCCCATACATCGACATAGGTCGCGGTCAGTTTACCAACACCGCAAATAAGCTTTCGATAGGTACATTTAAACCGTTTGTAGCTCAAGAACCAATGATCTACTTAGTCGTGATAGTTTTCCTATTAAATTCATTATATTATATGTGCTTTCATTTAAGATATTTATCAGATTTTTTTGTATTTGTAGTTTTGGCTGTAGTGGGGGGGACACTTGACTCTAACAAAAATTAGCGCTTTAAAGCTTAATATTTCATAAACGGATACCTTAATCGAAAAATATTTTTGAAAGACCTATCCAAAGACATACTATGAGGTAGACGAGAAAAAAAAATCGGAAGAATCGAATCTAATCGGAATTGCGCACCGAGGGTTCCGTATTTAAGATAATATGGTTGGAAAACGCAAAAGCAAATACTCATTTTGTTATGAATTTTATTTTCTATGCAATTAGGTCTATTATTAAGTTATATACCTAACTATGCCAAATTTCAAGTTGATAGCTTCTACCTCTATAGTTTTAAACTGTTGCGACATACAAACAGACACCGTAGTTTCACCATAAGGGTCCCTTTTTTACCATTTTGGTACGGAACCCTAAAAACCCCCAATGTAATGGCAACCCCTTTCTTCCAGAGCTGATATCTACATAACGGCTCGACTGATTCTCATAAAACCTAGCTAAGAACCACCGCTAGAAAGCCCTCTCCACCAAACTCCCCTCTTTTTGCGTTGGGGGTTAAAAACAATGAACACTTCACCTAGTATGTATGGCGAGACGCTGCTTGCTCTGGAACCGCTGGTTGCAGTAGGAACACACGAACTTCTTCTCTTTCTTGTAGTGCACCCCTCTCACGTGCTCCCCCAATGAGCACTGGTTACTGGAACAACGATCAAAACCTTAAATGAATCTCTCCTTCTCACTATCCTGTGAGCCACTGGACTGTCGCAGACGGCCGCGACACACTAGCGGCGTGCTCACACTCACCTGAATATCTTGCCGCAGTGCGGACACACGCCGGGCGCGGCGCTGCCGCACTTGAGCCGGTGCCGCTCGCAGTCGCTCACGCGGCAGACGGCCATGCCGCACAGCCGGCAGCGGAACCTGCGCGCGTGCGCCAGGAGGTGCTGCGAGAGCACCAGCGAGGTCGTGAAGCGCAGGTGGCATATGCGGCACTCGTGCGGGCTGTTGGACTGCACACGGGATGTCAAACGCAGCGTCCTACGTAAGCGATTCGCGTCGCATCGCATTCGCGCGCGAAAACTGGCAAGGACTGAATGAAGCAAAATATAGAAAGAAATGTGGCTATGAATTTTCAATTAATTACTTTGTTTTCTCATCTAAGTCGTTAAGTATGTATGTTAGAGGTAACTGTGTATAGTTCGAGTCAAGTAAAAAGGCCGCTGGCGATGTACCTGCGAAGTCGCGCATTTATTGATCAAATTGGTGGTGTGAAGGGGCGGGAATAAATATCCAAAAACGGCATCAAAATATACGCCCAATTCTTCAAAAATTGTCCAGATAAATGAGGCGGTTGAAACGCTCGAAAAATCACCCGGGAGCACTCCACCGGTATGCTTAAGCACGCACGCTATTGGTTGACGACTATGCCGATGCGCAACCACATCCCCGGCGGCCTTTTTACGTGGATCGTAAACCAAGCAATGATGCCGAACTATCATTTAAGAACTCACTAACCTCTTGATGTCTCTTGTTGTGTTCCTCATAGACTTCCTTCGTTACAAATCCAATGCCACAAAATTCACATTTATATTTTTTGCTCAAATACTTATCAGCCTTTTTCTTTTCTTCCAATTCCGCCATTTGCTCTTCTAAAGTCAAAACTCTCAAATCAAAGTTATTCTCCTCGCATTTGGCATTTAATTTTCTAAGATATTCCTCTTTCCTGGACTTTCTTACTTTAATATTGTCATCTCGCTCATCGTGTGAGTCATCTCTATCACCATATCCTGGGATATCTATTTCTATTTTCACCGCATCAATGCCTATATCTTCCATGGGTTCATCTTTAATAATTTCGCTATCGCTTGATTCATTTAGGTTAACAAATTGTATATTGTTTTTGGATTTCTTATTGCATTTGGCCTTGTTGTTATTAGTTTTTCTAGATTTTGGTGGTATATCATTGTGTTCGTTGTGTTGTATGGAAAGGGAAAGGAAGCTGTTTTTGTGTTGCTTGTCTATACGTAGAGCACAGTCGGTCTGAAAAAATAAACAATGCTATATTTTATATTAGGCTTGTTATTTATATAGGGTGTAATAAGTTCAACTTGTGTATCTTTGTGTCTGTCTGTGACATTGTAGCTGCTCAATCGATCAATCAATCAATCAATTTGGGAGGGTTATCGAGGGTTATCTTATAAAAATCATATGAGCTGTTAACATATTAACTCTCTAAGAAGGCATCACCATTATATCACAGGTCATCTTTTTGTAAGTTTTTAGCAAGTTTCGAAAACCTTATAAAATCTACCAACATAGAAGAAGAAGAAGAAATACATTTATTCACCAACCATAAGACACACAAATATACAAATGGTACAAGAAAACAATGAGGGTAACAGGCATAGCACGCAAATGTGTGTCCTCGCGGCAGTGAAACGGACACTGGCTCAGCAAAATGCTGAGGTGTCAGACACCTACAGCGCTGATTTTCAGCCAGTACCGGCAGTGACTCACGGAATACTGTACAAACATACTACACTATACGTGTAAACTACTTACATAATACTTACATATAGCGGAAAAAAAAATGGGAAAATAATTAAAAAAAAAACGCATACATAAATACCGATATACAGCCTCGATAAAACTGAAAATGAATTAAAGGTTCAATTTAAAAGCAACAGGTTGAAATAATAATGTGCGTAGTAAGTGCTGGATGAGGGCTAGGATTTCTGGAGTGTCAACAAATAGCCCTTAAGCTTGCGCTTAAAGGTGGACCTGCTATAAGATATTAATGATGTCACATGTTTTTGTTATGAAAAGTTACCTGTTTGACTCCAGCTAGGAAGGCCTCGGACTTTTCTGCGAGTTGTATAAACTTCACAATCTTCCTCAGGATAGATTTGCACCAGACACATAGCCATAGTTCCACAGGAGGTTCCTAAAATGTACAGTCAAGTTCATATATATGTGTACACTTTAGTACCTCGTCTATTTAATGTCAAGTACCTCCTGAGGGTTCTTGTACTAAAAATAGGACAAAATACTGTCATTGAAATAAAAATGTAGTGCAAAGGAAGTAAAATAAAATTTCTTTTGTTTTTAGAACTCGCGATCAAATAAGAAAATTGACTTTATTTCATTCGCAGTAGATTCATTATTCCATTACCAAATTTCGTTGTATGGTGGGCCTTAGGAGGTTATGCAATATATAAATTGACACAGCAATTAGTTTTTTTTTTTCTCTTTCCTTCGTCATGGCAATCTGTTGAACACAACAATAAACCATTTCGATGTTTGATATGTTATGTCTGCTTGGGTTCTTTAGCTTGGTGAGACACTGCTCAGTTGGGTGTCTCATTCCATCCTGATAAATCTATCTATTAGAGTTGGAACACTATCTCTTTTCAATCTCCTATAACGTGTACTTTTATCTGCCCACAGTCCAAGGGCAAGTTCATTTTTATGATTCGCAAGTCTTTTCTGATAGTTAATGCAATTAATGACAAGGTACTAAAATGTACACATATTGATGAACTGGACTGTACATAGCATTATTATCCTAGTCCCACTATTCAGCCCTTGTTAGACAAAAGGGTGTATGTCTCATACAATCATCAATGTATTAGTGACCTTAGACACAGGGTTCAGTTTGGTTTGCCTATCAAATTGCGCATGTATCCTTTTCATTTAGAAGCACAATAGCTTGGCATGATATGCTATTGTATTAGAAAGGACAAGAAAAAGAAGGAGCTGGACCTGTCTACAAAACTCTAGGTTCCTTCTTACACTATGGTAACTCAACATGTTGCTGTAATTCAGTCAGTGTAGGGTGATCCCTGTGAAAGTCGTATTTTGTTACATCAATGGGTAAATTACAGCCAGTAATAAACTATAAGAAGATAGTTATCTATATATATAAAAGGCAAACCTGACTGACTAATATATCAACGCACAGCCGAAACTACTGTACCTACCTACCTAGAAACTTGAAATTTGGTACAGGGGTTCCTTTCATGATATAAGTGAGCACCAAGAAAGGATTTTCCGAAAATCGGCCCCCAACGGGAAGAAATGGGGGGAGTAGCGGGAAACTAATTCTACGCGTACGAAGTCGCGGGCGTCCTCTAGTCTAAAATAAACAAACTTATTTCGAAAGAAAGCAAAACTTACACGTACGCCAAGAACGAGACCAAAAAACTTGTTTAGTGACGAATTAGCATACAATCCATGCTCAGCATTACTGCTCAAGCATATTTTGCACAATTTGGAATAAATTTCAGTCATATTTTAACGTAAAACCTTAGCTAAAGCTTTCGTTTCGTGAGAATTCCGACTTTCGGACTTTTTTTGTTGTGCTTACAAGCTAACAATAAATGTCATACGTCTGTCTGTCTATGCCTTTACGATCTGTCAGGCCACAGAGTACTTAATCAAATCACTACGTTTAATGCCCTGGCCACACTCTCGCGCGAGTCGACGCGAGGTCGAGATACACTGCCGTGTTTAAATACGAGACGGACTGTAAAACTTTTATAATAACATCAATGTATCTCGGCCTCACGTCGACTCCCGCGAGAGCATGAGAGTCGGCACTCTCAAAGATAGCCTCGAACCGAATTATGAACGTACTCTGTGCCAACCCACAGATATTAACAACCACAGATTATAAAGGGTATTTCAAAAAAATAAACGCTAGGGCTTGACACCATTACCATTGCCATTACCTACTGTTTATCGATATCGATAAACGTGCGATACGTGCTAAGGTGGTTCGCTATACCAGTAAATTTGAGTATTAATAAAATGAAAATAAACCAACTGATAGGATAGAAATGCTTAACTTTATTAACGCACTCACTTAAACCGTTACAAACAATTATCGCACAATAAACTTCGAATAGGTACTTAGATGATCGCTAGGCTCTCTTGTTCGCACTGTTTGCAGTCCAAGTAAAGAGATCCCTGTAAAGTCCCAAGAACATTATATTAACGGTGCACCGTACGGTTAGTCGGAGTTCCGCGGATTCGATAACAATTGAAAGGAGTCGATAAGGAATCGAGTCCGTTTGCGGATGCGAATCATTTAAATCTTCAAGCCCGGATTCACCCATCTCTAGTTTGTTGCACAGATTATATTGATAGTGTAGTGTAGTGTGTTGCTAGTTTGTTTTGTTGTGTTGTGCGCGACGTGACGTGCGGTGCGTGCGCATCGATCGATGTTTACCTACTTCCGAAACATGGCAGTAATTTCTAAAAGATAATTTTTAGCAGAAACTTACGTCATTCCCAGCAGGTAGGTAGAAATGTTAATATTTTTCATAAAACAATACACCTATGTCTAATTTTACGTCGAATATTAACCAAGGAAAGTATGATACTACTTGAAAAGTTGTCGGCGTAAAATTTAAGGAAAATGGTATAGGTAATATTAAAGGATATATGATTAATTAAAACAGTTTTCCACCCCAAAGGGAAGAAAACAGTTATTTTAGGTCTTGCCGAGGCTTGACCTTTCGGAGATTATCTATCTATTCTTTCATGCACATGTCAACTTACCGAGCGAGATTAGTCTGCGAGAGTAGGACAGCACGCGCGGGAGGGGCGTCTCCCCGCGCGGGGGGTGTGCCGGCAGCCGCGGCGGCGCTATGCGAGCGCAAGCCGTAGCTCCTCAGTACTTCTCCCCATTAGGCCAGTATAAAGCCTAATGCAGGCCTTTGGTGACGGCAAGGCCTTGCTCAGGTCAAGCCTCGGCAAGACCTAAAATAACTGTTTTCTTCCCTTTGGGGTGGAAAACTGTTTTATTTTAGTTCTGTGCCTTCGGCTTGACCTTTCGGAGAAATGTTTATTATCTGCCGGCACGAGCAGCGTACTGTGACTAGTTTTAGATGTAGCATCTATTAGTTGACAATACCTTGGCTCCACTCGATCTATCACTGACTTAAAACCCCAATTCATCTAGGTACTTTTAAATAAAACAAGACGAATTAAACTCCAATCAAATGTCTATATTTATTAAATTATTTATTGGAGCCACTACCTCCAATATGTATTAACATATTTGCAATCTTCGCAAATAAAAACAATCAAAAACATAAAAAACTATGCGTCCATAGCAACTAAAGAATAACGAGTAACTTTGTGTTAACAATTAACAAACAAAACTTAAGAATCAGACTCTTATGAGATCATTCAATTTACATAAGAATAGTATCACAATCACAAGTGAACATTATCTTGTATGAGACTAGGTCATCATCTTAACCTACTATAATTAATATCTTTAAATCGCCTGAAAAGAAGTAGATAATACATTCTTGTTTAACTCACGAGGCTTTTCAACAGTCTTGCAATAGTATTTAAAAAAATTATCTTGGCCACGCCAGTTCCCACGCTGTAAAATAGCATCAAGAGGGACATTCTGATTAAAATCATACGAGGCAACTGCTGATCTGATTGAGCCTGGCCCGTCACTAATACCCAAATCCTCAAATGGCTCCTTCAGCCACCCAGCTATAATGGATCTAGAAGCTGGTTTAACTACACCGCGCGTAGTTATAAACAAACTAAACAAATCGTCGCGAGACTTCCTTCTGTGGGATGATATATCAATCAAGAGTTTCACCCACAACACCAAATCAACTAACTCATCTCCTGAGCTAAGCAACAACCACCCGGATTGACGATATTTTACCTTATCGGTTTTAGAGCCGAATGACGGCCAAAGAGTTATAGACGTTTCATCTACTGTGCAATGATCTGAATCAATATTTAAGAGCGTCAGATCATGAATTCTGCGACCAGAAGCCAGTAATAACAAAATTGCCACATAACGCGACACCTGGAAGATGCTTTGCCTATCAGGAGGATGGGTCTTCAGCCATGTAAGTAAATCTTCTATGTTCCAGATCTTTGGCGGCTTAATAACCAACCTCTGTTTTCTTAGACTAATTGCTTTCAAAATCGATGTAATAAGAGGATGCCCACCTATTTTGTTCTCACCTTGCGGATCGGCTAATGACATAACTACTGATTTATGCACTAAAATAGTTGGATAAGCTAATTTTTTAATCCTGAACAAAAATCCCAAATAGGATGCCACCTCATGTGGTCGAGGACTATTGGTTTTTACCCCACACTGTTTGCACCACTCGACCCATGACTTCCATGCCGATCCGTACGTCTTCCACGTAGATTCACGCCAAGCTGACTGAACTAACTCAATATCATCAGAATTTAATTTTGACATCAACGGATCCCACCCCGTACCTTCCAGACCTCTAAATTTAGAAGGTCCACTTTCGGAGGTGGAAGGTTGGTGCTCAAGTCCACCAGATTGTGTTTCAAGTCGTCGATTGGAAGGGGTGCATCCACAGCTCTGTGTTTCAAGTCTCCCCTCCAAAATACGTTTTCCCACCTGGGGACAATCAGCAGGTAAAAGCCGGTTGCCATATTCAAGTGCTGTAACACCTTGGGAATCAATGGTGGTGGAGGAAAGACCCATGCCAGTTGCCAATGCCATATCTTGCTGAACGCGTTGATGAATTCCGCTTCTTGATCCTTCGCATCTATCGAAACATAACGGGGAACGACTCTTGAACGATGGCTTGCAAACAGATCTATCTGAGGGGTGCCCCACTTCTGAAATATTCTTTGTAGTATCGTTTCGTGGAGATGCCAATCTGGTAAGTCTGTTTGTCTTGACAAGCGGTCGGCTATGGTGTTGTAGCGGCCGGGGATGTAAAAGGGAAGAAGATAAATGTGTAAACGATGTGCTAAAACCAAGAGCTTTCTGGTGGCTTCCAGAAGTACCCGGGATCGAGTACCGCCCTGATTTCTCAGGTACGCTACAACAGTTTTGTTGTCTGATTGCAACATTAGGGAACGGTTCTTTAGTTTTCCTCCGAACTTTGTGAGTGCTAGATACACAGTATACAACTCTTTCCGGTTTATATGCCAATCTTTTTGATCTTTGCTCCATTTCCCTGACAAAAGGTTGTCGTCTATCTGTACTCCCCAACCGTTGTCCGAAGCGTCCGTAGTAATGAATACCGATGGTTCGGGACTGAAGATACTTCCGCATTTCCCCAAACTTTCTATCCACCATCGACAGTCTTCTAGTGCGTCCTTGGGTATTAAGAATTGTTTTCTTGGCATATTTTCGGGAAGCGACATCGCTGCTTTCTGTAAGTGACGCGTAAATAGGCGACCTAACGGGACTACGATTGACGCAAAACCCAGCCTGCCTATTAAAGACGTGCCGTCCTGCCAACACCATCGACCGCTTTCTATGGTCCTTCGTAAGTCCTTTGACAAACGATCTATCTTTTTTACTGGGAGACTGATCTTGTTTTCTTTTGTGTTCCACTCTATTCCTAAAAATTCTATCCGTTGGGAAGCTTTTAGATTGCACTTCTCTAAATTCACCGACCAACCTAGACTTTGAAACAGATGAACAGTCTCTTCGAGATGACGTTTCAAAACTAGAGGGTCTTGATGGGCTAAGAGAAAATCGTCCAGATAGACCAAGACCCTTATTCCTCTCGCTCTCAAGACCCCTGCCAACCAGTTGCTCACGCGAGAGAACGCTAAGGGGGCGCTGGACAAACCAAACGGAAGAGAAGTCATCTGATACAGCTCGTTTCCGTAAGAAAATGCCAGGAATCTTCGATGACTCGGCTTTATTGGGACATGAAAATATGCTTGCGAAATGTCTAAAGTCCCCATGTAATCGCCCCGTTGAAGGAAATTCGGTAGCCTTTTCTGATTTATTAACCGGAATTTGCGAGGATTTAGGTAAGCGTTTAAACTGCGCAGATCGAAGATTTGCCTTACTTTTCCGTTGCTTTTCGGAATTAGGAAAATTCTGGACAAAAACCCCGTCCGGGCTGTACACTTTTCTATGACACCCGATGTTAGCAAACTTGCTATTTCTGTTGACATCGAGGATGAGTCTTTTGTCGCAAATTTTTCCATCATAGCTCTGTTGAATGGGATACATGGAGGTCTTTTTACAAATGGTATTGAATACCCTGAAATTATTTTTAGAATTACATTTGGCGCCCCTAGATCCCGCCACAAATAATCGTAGATTTTCAGTTGCCCCCCTTGGAAATTGTCAGTTCTTCTTTCGTTGATTCCTCCTTTCGCGATCGTCTCTACGACTTTGAAAATTCTGCTTACGCGGGTTTAATTTATGGGCCGTGGAACGGATCTGCTGTTGATTTGGTTTTGGCCGAGCACGCCACACTACGTTTTTGGACTTTTGTGTGTTAATTCTCACCGCCGGCTTGCGAACAGTACGACCTGTCACAGACCATCCCGTCCTCGACGGTAAAACCTGTCCAACGCCACCATTGTCTTTAAGGAATGCCGTCAGCCTCTTTTCTTGAAATAAATGTGTATCTGAAGGCGGGATTGCATGCAACGCTTTATTTAATGTCTCATTCTTGGCCTTGAACACCCGGCGTCGTGTCTCTATCGTTTCCGCTCGATGAGCACAAACAAACTGCAAAAGGTCATCCGATGTAGCCTGAAAGGAGGATGATTCAAGAAGGTTCTTTAAGTCCCCTTTAATTTGCGGAAATGTCATCGCAATCCTGTTTAAATCTCCAGCCAGAAGTCTTCTTTGAAGAAGTAGACCATGGCAGATAGTTCCGAGCATTGCATCCTGCCGTTTAAAGACTGTCATTGGACGTTCCGAATTTCCCAACTCCGTATTTACCTTTAATGAATCAAAAACGGGTGATGCGTGCAATCGCTTTACGACATCCTTGTATCTAATTCTATTCCATCTCTCCGTTCCCAATCTTTGAGACCGAATACCATCTTTCTTAATTGGAGATAATGGTTCAGGAATTAATGGATCAGCTTCTTTAACGTGTGGAAGGAAATTCAGGTCTTTTTCGTCTACTACTGACTCCGCTACTAACGCAGGAGCTTTCCAAGAATCCAAATCCGACTCTGAACTTTCGGAGTAAGGGTCTGAAGCAGGCTGTTCATTCTCCTTATCTTCTTCTTCAGAGTAGTCAGATACATTATAGTCTTCTGGTGCACTATTTTTATGAGCTATAGTCTCTATCTTCTCAAGCACAATTGAGAACATCTCATTCATCTTAGTTTCCAACTCCTCCACTTTTGATCGTTTAGTCTTTGGTTCAACCGAAGTGGAATGACTCTGCTGTCTCTTTTTTCCCCGATCTTGTTCTTCATCGTCGGAACTATTAATTCTACCTGACAATATCCTGTCCGCTTCAGACCTAGACACCAAGAGAGACTTTATTGGGGTTACCGCCCTATTAAATAACTCAGTCTGCGCTGCTGAACCTCGAATTTTATTCGCCAAAGCGGGCGGCCCCATTATCAGGGCTCTAGTGAAAGCCCAGTCGAGCAATTTAACTTTTATTTGCCTGTATGACTTCTCCGACAGTCGCTCCGCCTCTGGGTCAAACACCCTCGCTAACTCCACCGTCGGTAGGGCGAACCTTAGCTTATTTAAGACCTGAGGGTCTAACTTTTCTCCAAGGACCTCAGCCTTCGACAAGTGCACGACCTTCCATTCGGTCCAGCCCTCGGGTAGGTACTCCTGAGCCAACAACTTCAGGCGCTCCAGGATTTGTTCCTCGTGCGTGTCCTCCTCCTCCAGCAGATCGCCCAGGGTAATAAAACTGCCGTAGGTCGCCATCTATAAGCAACAAAAACTCCAGTCAGAAGCATGTAAAAGCTTGTCTTTTTAATGGAAGTGGACTTGATCGCATTTGGCCAAGTAATGGACATTGTATAGAAAATTAAGATACAAGTCCCTCTTCATGCCGTTGGCTGTGAAAGCTCAACCACCTATGGGAGCGAAGAGCCGACTGATACACAAAAACAGCGAGCCGACGTTTGCCACGGACGAGCCGTCGCGTCGGTTATAGGACAATGATTCGACGCATGAAACAATGGGCCGTCGATAGATGAAACGACAGCGACGGCTCGCTGACGAGTCAATGAAAAACCGAAACGAGCCGACGGCTTGCTGTTTATCGAGCTGTCGTACGCAAACGACGAACCAACGTCAAAGTGAATCGACACAAGACATGACAAGACGACGGCTGGCTGTCTAGTGAGCCGTCGCCTGCCATCGACGAATCGATATTCAAAATAAATCGAGACGTCACCTGGCTGTCAACTGAGACGACGACTGTGAATGACAGGTCGCTTCAGAATAAATTGAGGCGTCGCGTCAACTGGCTGATACAGGGTGAGTCGCTGCGTGTGAACGAGTCGACCTCAAATGTTTTGTCAGCTGTCTTGCGGACAATGCAACGAGCCAAATGACTATCTAATTGAGCTAAGAGTGGCTGCAATTAGTATAACAGTCCATTGCAGAAAGCAAATCTGTTTGCAATGGAACCCATCGCTTAATTTATCGAGCCGTCGGCTCCTCAGTTCGACCCGTCGCCTCCGACCTTCGAGCCTGGTCGGCTCCTGAAATCGGCCTGGCGACTCCGCAGTTCTAATTCAAACCACTAAACATCTTCCTCATCTAAAAATAAAACTAACATGTTTTAAAATCAATTAAATGATACGATTTACGTATTCCGAGTGAATATTCAACACCCTGAATAAAAATAATCACCTTCGATTATCTCCAAACATTATTTTACTGCTGTCACCAAAAAATTTACTCTCACAGACATAAATCACAGCAAAAAAGTAAGAAAAACACTTACCGGATAAAACGAAAACGTTACAACAACGTTGCATTCACTGGTAAATTACACCTGTGCACTCCAAGAATAATGACAGCGTACTGAGGAGCTACGGCTTGCGCTCGCATAGCGCCGCCGCGGCTGCCGGCACACCCCCCGCGCGGGGAGACGCCCCTCCCGCGCGTGCTGTCCTACTCTCGCAGACTAATCTCGCTCGGTAAGTTGACATGTGCATGAAAGAATAGATAGATAATCTCCGAAAGGTCAAGCCGAAGGCACAGAACTAAAATATACCATTTTCCTTGTTTGTAAATACCTTACTTTCCATGTACTTACTTAAAATACCAAACGTCATATAACTATCTTTTGGAATTGTTAATAAGTAAATGTGTTACTGTGTGCCCATAATACCTATTTCTTAATACAGTTGCTTAAAAAGTGCTACATTTCGTAGCGTATATCGTGCAAAAAGTTGGGTTTTTCGAACTGTGCTTTTTACTTTTCCTATCTGCATATCGTGCGGAAAGTTGGATATTTCGCACTAGTGAGTTTTACTTTTCCATTTTTTTTAAATATATTTTTTTTCCAAGCTTTCCATTAAACCAAAGAGTCTGCATGTTGATCCACTTCTTTTTTTTAATTGTAAGTACATACATCAGACTTCATTTAGCATTGAAACTATACATATAGGTAATATAATGTAAAATTACATACTTACACACCTACACACATACACAGATACACACATGCAAAGATACACACATACAAGCTCTTGCCAAGACAACAGAACTCAGAACTGTAAAATGACATACCTACTTTCCACACTTGCATTAAATGTGCTATTTTATTTAGTTTATTTATTGAATGATAATTTCTTTTAGTACAATTTATGTTTGTATAATATGTCTTTTTCAATTTCAGCTAAACCAGTATTAAAACAATAAGAAATCATGAGTGCTATTGAAAATGATGGTAAGTCAAAATACTTCTAAAACTATATTTAACCCCATGATGCTAGAGATGTTACAACTTTAATGTGGCTCTATTGTGGCATGATAGCTCCCATACAGATGTACCGACTTGGTAAAAAAAACTAATCAGGGTGATTTTTAACATGGATTATTAATGTAACTGCTTTGAAAAAAGTCCAGGTAGTTCTATTAAGGAAACCCTCTTCGTTGAATGTAACAACAGGGAAAAACAAAGTCAAACTAGTTCCATCAATGAAACTAATAAGAGGACTAGTCGAAATAGACCAAAAAAATTATGTTTGTTGTATTGGAGCCCCACTTAAATACTTATTTCATTCTGTTTTTTAGTATTTGTTGTTATAGCGGCAACAGAAATACATCTTCTGTGAAAATTTCTACTGTCTAGCTATCACGGTTCATGAGATACAGCCTGGTGACAGACAAACATCGTCCCGTTTTTACTCTTTTGGGTACGTAACCCTAAAAACCAATTAACAATACAAATAATATAAAAATATGTACAGAGGCGAACTTATCCCTTTAAGGGATCTCTTCCAGCTAACCCTTATGGCGTGACCAAGGGAAATAGGGATTCATTTTTAATTTCTGGAACATTCTAGATTATGTACGAATGTTACAGAAAACTCACATAAACCGGAGCGAAGCGAGGGCGGGTCGCTAGTATCATCTATAAGTCAGTGTTGTTTTCACAGGAAGCAAGGTTGCCTGTCAGCTGTGTCGTGTAATGTTCAGTTCCGTAGCGGAGCACGTGGGCGGCGCCCGGCACCAGGCGGCGCGGCGGCTCGCCGCGGCAGCCCTGGACCGCCTGAGGGCCCATCTCGCCCCCCCAACCAAAATTAGGGGTATGTTTCCATAGATAACTAAATTAAAAGCAAGCTTTAAAAACCTGTCTGCATTTTTTATATTTTCGTCGATATGCCTATGATAATAATTGACGTTTTGCCATTGTTGTTATTTCAATTTTAACAGTTTATGTATCCTATGCACGGAATAGAAAAAACAATGGAAGTGGCATGAGCTTCGCTTAGTATCAGACCTGTTATCGCCAATACTCAAACTATCATAAAAACAACACGCCACCATGGAAAATATTTTTGGTGCGGCTATCGTTTTTACACTCCAAAATAGCACAATAAGGCAATCTTCTGGATTTATTTCCTATTTTAGAAATATCGAAATATCGAAATAAGCGATCGTGGCAAAAGTACCTATGGTAGGTTATGCGGAACTCCGCATAACTATGCCACACGTTACACGCCCACTTGACACTTCTACTGTTTTTTCTGTTCCGTGATCCTATGTCACCCGAGATGGTGAAAGGATTCTAACGATACCACACACATCTAAATTGGCTCAGGCTTTTAAAGTTACAGGCAAATAAAGAATCATGCATACATACATGAACCATGAAAACATTACACTCCTGTTTTTGGGCAGTCGTGTAATAAAACGGTGTCACAGTGACATTATAATAGTTATTTATGTAACTGGTTCATAATGAAGCCTCTTAAGGTACGAGAGCCGAGGTTAGAGCGCGAGCTTGCGAGCGCTCTAAATACAGGCTCGAGTACCTTAAGAGCTAATTGTGAACCGTTGCATACATAACTTTTTCTACAAGCTTAAAATGATAATGATAAAAATAAACAATCGCTAAATTTTCTCGTATACTTTACTCGCTTTTTCTGCTAACAAATTACTTATCATCAAAGAAATTTTCACTATTCCGATGCGCATTAATAGTTTGTGAATTTTATTGATAAATGTTAACAAATTTCACGCGTATTTTAATAGTTACTAAAAACAGTTCTATCAATTTATCATAAACAAGTTGGAATGCCAAACGAAACGCCATTTTGTTGATATCCATATTGAACGTAACCATGGTAACCAAATAACAAATCGATGTATATTAACCATCTATTTTTAGTAATTGAATAAAAATGTTATTTTAAACACATATTTAGTCTCAAAAAAATTTTTTTTTTAATATACGTAATTTTAATTGGTGTTAAAATGTTTTTAACGGTTTATATACAAATTATTAGGATGTCAAGTGTTAACTAAACGCCAAGACTGATATCCGGAATGACCGTTACCATGGTAATAACAATGCTATAATAAATTATAGCACTGTTATTACCATGGCAACGCTAATTATAGAATTGTTTTTACTCTTCGGTTACGCTATAGGTGGTATTCTGACACCATTAACGATATCAATATTAGCGATTTATAGTACGCGAGTAGAAAAAAACATTTTGTTCGACTCTTCTTGCGGCTTGAATCATAACGTCACTGTGACACAGTTCTATGACGGGTCAGGGTGCCATTGGGCTGATAGTACAGTCAAGGACTTTAATTGTTATGCCACTACGGAACCCTGTCATAATGACAGCGTCAAAGTCAAACCACATGAAAGAAATTACACCAAAATGATTAACGTTATGCGACAGGGTTCCATAGTGGCATAACAATTTCGACGACGCGCTGGCTTAGTTGGTAGTGACCCTGCCTACGAAGCTAGCGGTCCTGGGTTCAAATCCCGGTAAGGGCAGATATTTGTGTGATGAGTGTAAATATTTGTTCCTGAGTACATGGATGTTTTCTATGTATTTAAGAATATATTTCTCTATATAAGTAACTAGAGGACGCCCGCGACTTCGTACGCGTAGAATTAGTTTCCAGCTACTCTCGTTGGGGGTCGATTTTCGGTAAATCCTTTCTTAGTGCTCACTTACATCATGAAAGGAAACCCTGTACCAAATTTCAAGTTTCTAGGTACAGTAGTTTCGGCTGTGAGTTGATATATAAGTCAGTCAGGTTTGCCTTTTATATATATAGATTATATCGTTGTCTAGTACCCATAGTACAAGCCTAGAGCTTAGTTTGGGACTAGGTCAATTGGTGTGACATTGTACCCTGATATTTATTACTTATTTTATTAATTTTTGAATTAAAGTCCTTGGCTGTACAGTCAACCAATTTGATTTCTAGGCAACTTTGGACTATGTTAAAGTGACGTTGACAACCAAACGTTACAGACTTCTTATGATTTGGTTTACAACGTCACATTGACAAAGTCCATAGTGGCCTAGGAATCTTTGTTGACTGTACATACACCCGAACAACCATTCTTTTTCTTTTAGATGAAATAACAGCCAATGCTTCTGATGGTAACACAAATATGGACCAAGTATTTTGCGGCTCGTGCGCCACAAATGTTCCAGTGTCGGAAAAGAATCACTGGCGATGTAAGGCGCATCTAACAGAAGCCTTGGATGAACAGGTCTTGGACGAATTGGTACGGGAGTATGTTGAGGATGAGGACCTTCCCCTCATGGAGGCACCTTCGAAAGATCCTAGCGATGTGGACACTGAGAAGGTTGTCAGGAATCATGAGGGTAAGTCAATAATGCCGTGAGTTTTAACCAGCCTATCCCATAAACATTGATAGAGAAAATATATTTTCAAATTGTTATAAAAACTGGTGGAATAACTAGCATCGAGGCATTCCATTCCATCTTAGTCTCCAGCGGCAACTTGGTCTTGTGATTGTCATCATATGATCACAGAGCACACGACCAGGAGGCCTGTGTTGTTACTCTTACCATGTCAGAAAAAAAACATTTTTCAAGTTTATACTGGAAGCGGAAAGGCGCAATGATGAAAGGCCTCCAACAAGGTGGATGAGGCTATTCGCATTTGCCACCGTTTAGTCCAGTGGGGACAAATAGGAAAAACTCCCATACCCCCTCTTCCCCCCTGGGGATAACTGGGAAAAAATAATACCAGACCTGGTAAAACTGGATAATTTACCTACACTTGGTTATTTCCGGCGTTGTAATAACTCATAAATGGTTACCTATCGATGTTTCGAAAAACTTTTGTCCGCTATTTCGTTTGTCCGAAAATCCCTTTTTCTCTGAAACCGTTTAACTTTCCTGGATTGTTATAAAACTAACCTAACCTAACCTAACCTACAGAACCTGTAGGTTAGGTTAGGTTAGGTTAGTTTTAATTTTTAATTTGTTCCAAAATCATTTCTCTCTGAACCCATTAACTTTTCAAAATTTATAAAGAGATATATATTTTCGGACAAAAGAAACAGGGGACAAAAGTTTTTCGAAATATCGTTAGATTATCCTCATAAATAAATAAGCATTTGTTTCAGTTGCAGAAAAATATGAATGTTACCTATGCGACGTACCAATACCGACTGTGTTTCGCACCGAGCATGAGCTTAGCGTACGTCACCGCGCGAACCTAGCGTGCGCCAATGCCGCATCCAGACGCATCAGTGCACACCTAGCTGCAACTGCAACGACCATCCTACCACCTGAAACATCTACAGCAGACAAAATAACCCCCTTGCTTAAGGTGTACGTGAAACTTGATACGAAAGATGAACCGGAAGTTGAAAAAGACAAAGAAAAAGTTACAGAAACTGAGGAAAGCGCGACTGCTAAAAGCCGTTCGACCGCCAGAAAGTATTTCACAGAAGTACAAAAGCATCTCAATAATATTGGGGACCTTTGTGCAATCATTATAGATGATACTGAGTATGTCACTGTGAAAGCTGGCAAAAATACGCTGAGAGTTCACGTGGCGGATTTCAACGGAGTTTATAATGTGGGTGACGAAATGAAATGTAGGATGTGTGATTCTAACAACTTTTATAAGTCCTATAGCTCCGTGACACAACAAGATGAGTTGCACGTGATGAGTTTGGCACATATCGCTCATGTATTGACTCCTATTCATAACGTGCATGGTATTAGAAAGGTTTGTATACTTTTTTTTCATCCGCAAGTCCTAAATTTCTGGAGCCGATTTAATGAGTTGATATAAGAACTGATCTATTTACATATGATGCGATTGCGTCTTTAGCTATCTCACAGATTATGAAAGTTAGCCTCGACCTTTCTTTGATTTAGTGTCATTAGGTACAAATTGAAAATCGTCCATACGTCAGTTCAGAAAAATGACCATTTGAAATACAGCAAAAAGGAAAATTGTCCATCCTGAATAATGTCTAAAATGGAATCATGTCCCATGGTAAAATTGTCCAATATGATATTGGTTGAAAAAAATATGTCTATTTGTATTTACATACTCAGAAATACGACCAATTGTAAATACGTCCTACCTGAAATATTTACAATTTATATTATATTTATATGGTCTTAATTCATATTAGACTACATTCATTCACTTGTGCATATTTCATTTTGCTCATAATTTATAATGGACTTAATTAATTTACAACGAAAATAAATTTGGTTATAAATATTGGGTCCTTACCTATGAAATTGGCGTTATTTTTACGTGTTATATTTCGTACGGAATTTATTCATTTCAATTTTAACTTCCAAATTATTTTGAAATTCCATTAATACAGTATGTTACAAAGGTTTTAGATACAAATATTATGGTTCAATTTCTTACTTAGTGTTTAAAATTAAAGTGTGAACTCAACTCTTTTCATGTGCTGTGAGTTCAAGTGTTTCAATTACGCAGAGTTTTATGAAGCTAACAATTTTTAAAGAAGAAGTGTCCAATATTCCTGACAGAATTTTGTTTGGTTTGCATTTGACGTTACTAAATAATCCGCAAAACAAAATGTATGAAAACCACCGTTTTCATAAAATTCTCCATATAAACCGCCAATTTCATAGGTAAGGACCTAATACAATTCACCACAATTACATTTTGACTAAATTCACTTTGGATACTATTACTTTTGACCCAACTTCAGAATGGTTATTTCTTGTGGACGATTTTCCATTTGTACCTAATGACACTAAATCCTTTCTTTGTTAAAGGCTTATACTTTCATCCACCGCACTATGTGTCAATAACATTATTTTTTTCAGATTGACAACACAAATTATTTCTGCATTATTTGCAACGTCTCTTTGCCATCTGGTAGTGCTGTGAAGAACCACATTATGACGGATATCCAGCATACAGCACTCCTTCCCAAGGCTTTAGAACGAGGTAACGCTTTTAAAGAAAGCAAAGACGACCTGAAAATTATTGTATACAATCAAGGAATAACTGAAACTCAGACAGTAAAACCACCAAATTTTTACGTTAATAAACCAACATTATTTGGTGGTGCTACATATAGCCAAGCTGATCAAAAGTCTAACCTCTTTGGTCAATCTTCTAACAATACCAATGATACTTTTGGTTCTAGTAACCCGCAAACCATAAATTGGCCCCATTTTAATGGGGCTGGACAAACAAGTTCACAACACCCAACAGGGAACGCCCCATTACCAAAGGGTTTTGGTACAACTGCTACTGCATTTGGCACTATTCAGACAGGAAATCTGCCCAACCAAAATACTCCTACCCTCTTTGCTCAATCTTCTGACAAATCCAACACGCAGCTGGCCAAAAGTAACAACGCTAATTCTACTTTTGGTTCTAGTACTCAGCAAACCATAAGCCAACCTATCCAATTTGGTTTTAAACCTAATTCACATGGCGCTGGCCAAACATTTTCAGGACAACCAACAGAGAAGGTACCGTTACCAAATTTTGGTACAACTACTACTCCTTTGCACTTCTCAGACATGAAACCTACCCAACCAAAATAACCGTTATTTGCCATAAAATCTATGGTGCTTTAATTACTTTTTTTCTACTCGCGTACTATAAACCGTTAATATTGATATCGTTACCGGTATCAGAATACCGCCTATAGCGTAACCGAAGCGTGAAAGCCATTATATAATGAGTGTTTCCATGGTAATAACAGTTCTATAATAATTATTATAGCATTATTATTGCCATGGTTACGAGCATGAGCAATGTCAGTGATGGCGTTTGGTGATCAACTGACATGTTAAACAAGTGTGATTTAAATGTATAAAATACGAAAAATATTAAATTAATTACCATAAAAGGAGCTTTAAAAGAATTAATTATAGAGAACACATCAATAAAATTGATATGGCGGCTCCAGAAATGGCGTTTGTTGAATAAAATTGACATTCTATATAATTATTATACTTTATTGTCCGAAGTATTAAAAAAATGTGACAACATCTCCATAATATTAAATTAATAAGCTTAGCAAAGAGCATTCCATTTAATAATCACGAAGAAACGATAAATAATAATATAAATCAACTAGCCTGTATGGCGTATGACGCCATAGTTATTCTCTGTGATCAGCTGGTCGCTATCAATATAGAAACCGCCTGTAAGAATTTAAGCTGGTTAAAACTAACTTTGTAGTTTCCTAAGCTTGTAGAAAAAGTTATGTATGCAGCGGTACATAATTAGTAGTAAGATTCTAATTATAAATAACTATTCTGTGTAATACTTATACCAAAGTGTATATTACTGCCGAGGGTAGAAAGTACGCGGGGGGCGAGTGGGCCGTGCCCACCCCCAGAATGGTCTGGTGCCTACCCAAGGCCGAATGAAGTCTACAATGTATCTCAACAAGGCGGGTGCCAGGCCCCCCCTGAAAAATATATCTAGATACGCCTATGTGTATGTGTGTATCTGTGCTGTGCTGTGCTGTGTGTGTTTAAAGTATAGATATAGAATAAAATAAATACCGCTTATATAGTAAGTAAATATTGTTGTCGTTGGCCGTTATTTATTTATTTATCGTATTATATAATAATTAAAATTAAACATTTAAAATCAAAATTTACAAGTCTGCAGATATAAACTAGCGTCCTTTGTCAGATGTTTAAAGTCCTCAGCTGGTCCATTGTACCTGGTGATGGGCACTCGAATCTTTAATCTTGTTTGTTAACCGGCCGTTAATCTTGTTTGTTAACCGTACCATCGCCCCCACGGGACAGGCAATGCCTAGTGTGGGTGTCGGATTCAACCGTAATTTGTATGTAACTATATTTGGAAATAAATTATTTGTATTTTTGTATTTGTATGTGTCAATAACAATGAAACGAAAATAAAACAGTAATTATCAGAGACAATTTTGCTTAGGCAAGTTTATAGTTTGACTTAAGAAGTGGTTCAACAGGCAAACGCTTTGGTTGAACGCATGGCTTGTAACAAAAGTAAATTAAAAAAAATGGAAATGTTAACACACTAGTGCGAAAAACACAACAACGATTCGTTCGCAACGATATACAGCTACAAAAAGTTTTTTTTTTACATTTGTACTTTGATAAATTATATGTATTGCTCTTATTAATCAAATTATTTAACCATTGATGGTTTAAGGAAAAATATTGTCTAATTTTAAGCTTAAAACTAAACTATTTAATAAAATGGTGTATAGCTCATGCAATTTATGATGGCGAGTGGGCTTTACTTGTGGTAAACACATATCTGTATACGTGTCAAAGTGTGCGTGACAGCGAGAGCGGGTATGGTAAGCATAAAAAATAAAGAGAAGTATTGGACACATTATACTTATTATACTGTCGCAAACCCTCTAGCAAATAATGATAAGAAATAATGCAATTAAGTATTTTAAACCGACTTCAAAAAAGGAGGTTCTCAGTTTGACCGATTTGATTTCTCCATCAATTATGGTCCGATTTCAAAAATTCTTTTTTTGTTTGACCTTAAATATTATAAAACAACGAACTACTTATTTATGTTCTTGATGTGATATGCGAACTACTTAGTCATACTACATGTAGTAGCGACACTAGCGACCTTCTTGGTTGCATCTTCTACGAAATTGATGTACCTACCTAACTCTATCTTGTCGCGAAGATGACATTTAAAATGTCTCCGTATTTTCTGTCTTAAAATTACGTACAATTTTATGTTACTTAAAATTAAAACCTATCTGTAGGTTTATCTTTATTTTAGAGGGCTTATTATTGCCGTGTTTCTTGGGTGACTAAACGTGGATCAAACATCCGTCACTCTCACACTTATATGTATGTACTTGTCAGAAAGTGTCGAACGTTTTATTACCGTTTTGTCAAGCGATAAACACGGATAGGCCCACAGTTCTAAATAAATTTACTATTTTTATTTTAGGATACTTCAAAATAAAAAGCCGTTATACCTCGCTATGAATAAGTAACTTTGCGTTTTTTCCGGATATTAGACATGCTGACGGTAGTTCGTGGCAGTAAGCGTCGTGGAAACAATATGCACAAGTAACTCGAGCGACGGCGCGCTCGCGACTGATCGCTCCGTCAGACACGCACACTACCGCAATGTGCATGTACACGTTCAACCACTAATAAAGCCCACTCGCCATCGTGAATTGCATGAGCTATACTTAACAAATTATTTCGTTTCTATTTTCTTATAGTTACCTACCAACCAGGCTTGGCAATGTGAGTTGCTTAACTTAAAACTCGGATATGTCCTTGAAATTCGGTACACGAATTTAAAACCAAATTTGTTTGAAAAAAAGACGCAAATTCCGTTGTCCTTTTGCATGGACTTATCCTAGTTTGAACTAAAGCGACTCATTTGCAGTCTTGTTTTCGTAGTACGGAGCGTCCCCTCTGAGAGCATTGGCGTGAATATTCTAGTGGGGGATGTTGAGCCGAGCGTTACAAAGCTTAAGCTGGCTCCACATTTGTATCATTTTGCCGATGACGATCACGCGTATCGTATCGAGCTCGCGTATCCTAAGTATGGACGCTCACTGGGCACACCGTATCACTACCATCGTCGCGTGAAAAAATGCGTCCATACTAACCGTAGCGAAGCAGAGTATCGTATCATAACGCCGTATCATTAAGTGTGGACGCTATCCGTATCCCCTTTGATGGTTGGGGAAAAACCGCCTCGAGAGCGATCACGGCGTATCGCGTATCAAATCATAACTCCGTATCGTGATACAGTATCAAAACACGTCCATACTTACCGATCTTGATACGCGTATCCGATCGCGAGTGTGCGTGGTATATAATAAACGCGTGTCAACATCGATCCCGAGCGCGAAGATACGGCGCGCCGCATAATCGCGCTGTTTTTGCGTCCAAACTAGCGATCTTGATACGCGTCGATGCAACGCGACGGAGATACGATACGACGAAATGATACAAATGTGGATCCAGCTTTACACACCACTCGATGTTCGCGACGAATGCTCATTACACGCGGATGCTCTCAGTGGGGACGCTCGTGTTAGTAGGAGATCCGAATAGGAGACGACCTTCACCCAGCTGTTTATTCGATAAAAAGTATTTTTCTCCCACATGCTCGGAAATGTCAACCTTACTGTCGTAAAATCAGCCCGCGAAGTTCTGAGTTCCAGGTCCAGGCAAAATTAAAAAAAAAAAGTTATTATTTACCAGCGGCAGCGGCCGCGAAAATGTATACAAATTTCATTACGTATCTGGTGTTTTACTTTTTAAAACCCTGTTTGGACTAGGATAACTAACTCCAAACAGCCAAACACTCGTGCAATCAAAATTCTTCCTTGTATATTTTACTTTTTAAATGTCATAGACTAAAAAGTTAAACATTTTCAAACAGCGTTTACAGCGTATTTAAAAGTGTATCAAATAGTTTGACGTTATTTTTTTAATAGAAATTGTGTTCGTAAACAAAATGAATTGCCGAAATAACATAAACGCGTAATAAACGTTATAATTTAAACCATATTTTATTCAAATTGAATTTATTACGTTTGCTTGTGTGATTTTATTTAATGCTTTGTTTCAGTACTTTTAATCGTACGTGATTCTGTTCTTTTTTTTCAAGGAAATTTTGACCTGTTTAATATTTTAACAATTTGTGTTATATTTTCTCGCATTGTTGGAGAAAAGCACTATACAAGCCTCGACCGGGAAGGGCGGTTGCTGGACTCGTATATAGCGCGGCCTCGACTGTGTCTCGGCCACGCTGACTCTACTCGTCCCGCAACGGCCTATTTCCCGGTCTGTGCAGTATTGTACTATTATATCAAATTTAATATGGTAAGTAATGTATGGCGAAGAGGTTAACTGAAAAAATTCAGTCCAGTACAGTCCATAATTTAAAAAAAATGAACTTTTTTTAAATTGATATTGCTTGTTTAATAGACCAATTACATACTAATCGAAAGTATGAAAACTATGCAAACGTATATGCAAACGTAGGCAAGGCAAGTACTAATAATTTGCACTAAACCTAACGTTTGCATATTCTATCTCTCTCTCGAGCTTAGCTGCGGCCGGACGGACATGGCGAAACTATAAGGATTCCTAGTTAAACTCTAAAAATCTAATATCAGGTATTACCCAAAATTCCATTCCATAATCGTATACTATCAAACGAATAATAGGAGCTATTAATAAATCGGGGCAAAAGTATTTTAAACGCATAAAGCGCAAAACACACAGCGGGCGGGCGCGGGTCGTGCGCCGAGCGGGCCAAAAGTTCGGCGGGTGTTTTAACATGGAGTTATATGGACGCTTTCACACACGCGGCGTGCGCGGGTCGAGAGCTACAAACAGCGCGCGGGTGGAGCGGATGCGATGCGGGCGTCATTGGTTATAATCTCGTAATACACGCATTCTCTGATAGGCATTCTCACAGAGCGCGTGCGCAGGCGCATACCCGCGTGGCCCGCAGCGTTTCGGCTGTGTGAATACGACGACCCTCGCGGCTTCCGCGATGAAAACGACAAGCTCGGTGCCCGACCCGCTCCCGCCCGCTGTGTGAATTGCGCTTAAGTTGTAATCAAACCTCTTCGGCCGTACTGCATATACCTGGCTGGTTTTAATTCTATTCAAAATTTGACATTCTGTTTTTTTTTGTGGTAAACTTGTAGTATTAATATAACTGTCGGCTACATTCCTGTGTAGAACTCTACTGTATTGGGCTCCCTAGCCATCTTGAGTGCCCTGAGTCTCCGATGGGGGTCGGAGAGCCAGTCGTAGCCCGCGGACCGGGCCGTGACGAGGCGAGATACGAGCCATCGCATGATCTCCATTTTATCTATCAGTACACGCAGTTTGCTGTGGAAGAGAAACATACAATCGTTACATTTAAAAAAACCGGTCAAGTGCGAGTCGGACTCGCGCACCCAGGGTTCCGTATTGAAGATAATATGCTTGGTAACCGCAAAAGAAAATACTCATTTTGTTATAAGCTTTATTTTCCAGGCAATAAGGTCGATTTTGACTAGCCTAAATTTTAATACAGATTTTCTTAGTTTTTTTGTTATTTCTCAAAAACTGTAAATAATGAACACTTTATTTTATTTTTCCCAGAAAATATAAGTAATTATCTATACATAAGGATTTTTTACAGAATTTTTGATTAATAAACTTCGGAGATAATGGGGGGGGAATGGTCATTTTTTGTACATTTTTGGCTATAAATCAAAAAGTACATCACAGAAAACTTTCAAAAAAATAGTTTTGAAATGTGCAGATTAAGACCTTTCATATGACACCCCATTTGCTATAATCGAACCACTTTCATTTTTGAACCCCCCATTCTAGACCCCTTTTCAATTATTAATAAAATTAATTTCATTTTTTTTTTACTACAAATAGATGCGGGCAAGCAAGTTGTACAACTATGCCAAATTTCAAGTTGATAGCATTTGTAGTTGCTGAGAAAACCTGCTGTGACATACAGACAGACAGACAACGAAGTCTCACCATAAGGGTTCCTTTTGTACCATTTTGGTACGGAACCCTAAAAAAAGTCGCTTCCCGTCGTCTCTCTGTATGTATGCTTAGATCTTTCGAACAACGCAAAGGATTTGAATGCGGTTTTTATCAATAGATTGGAATGATTTAAGAGGAAGGTCATAAAATTCTGGAGTTCTCCCAAACTCACATAAACCGAAGCGAAGCGAGGGCGGGTCGCTAGTTATTTGATAATGCAGTAGGCCTTTAGAATAAATAACTGTAATAGTACATTGTGTATTAAGGGCGGTATGTAAGGAATTACGATCGAGGCTCTAGTAGAAGCCCGAAGTCGAAGACTGAGGGCTTTCTGAGTCGAGGTTCGTAATTCCCGTACCGCCCGTGAAACATACAATGTTTTTCATCACATTTGCGAGTAAATAAATATTCAGAACACGAACTTGTTTTGCTTTTCGTTTCTCCATTTTATAAATTGGTCGTATGCAGCTATATACCGCTCCTTAGACTTCTCCGGTAAAAGATTTTCACTAATTGTTTTTGCTGCTGGCGGTGTTGCATTTAAATCACACTCATCGGACGACGACGACGATGACATTTTTTATAACTTTTTTTACTTGTCTTCAAACACAAAATGTAAAAAATTATGAATTATAGCTTTAATACACAAGTCAGCACAACAATTATTACGAAATAGGTACGTGAACTTTTTTTAAGCGGGTGGCGGACTTTTTGCCCGCACCACAGATTATACAAATGTTTCGTTCGGAAACGTTAAGGGCAAATACTTACGTAGGTATACAGCCATGACGGAGTGTAAAAAAAATGAAATAATTTCGAAGTTTTGATACAAAAAACTATTAAAATTGATTATTAAGAACATTAGTTGAGTATTTAAGTAACATGTAGCGAGATTGCAATGAAATTCCTGTTTAGATAACATTTTAATACAATTTTTCAATTGCGTGTAAACTCCTTGCTGGAACTTGAATGAGCTGTGTGATGTGCAATAAATTAAAAAAAAATTACTTACCGACCTTGGGTTTCATGACAAAAAGAAAGCTCGAGGGTTTTATATGGGGCATTGCGGCCAAGTTAACCTGTATGTTTAGATACTGTTTACGTGCAAGTGTGATGAAAAATACATAACAATCTCACAGTAAAAGGCGACCCTTAAGCGCAATTCACACAGCGCGCGGTAGCGGGCGTATTGCAGTTACATTGTGCGCTCTGTGAGAAGGCCTTTTGAAGAATGCGTGTATTACGAGCATGCGTGTGTAACGGCAATAAGCCCGCTCCCGCGCACGACCCGCGCTCTGTGTGAATTGCGCTTTACTGTTAGACCTGACATCTCTAAACGGCCCAACAGATTTCATGAAGCATTCTTTTAAAGAACATCGCTTCCGTATCAGACTCCCTACTTTGAAAATCAAGTTCGTAGTTACGTTAGCTCCGTCCCTGTCACTCGTCATTTGAGACTAAATCGAGAGATGGAGCTAAAGCCCGCTTTACATTTGGCTAAATAGGCTATTTGACTAATTTTAGAAAACCTTTTTAAATGATTATTTATTACGTAAGAAGCACACTACATTGATATTTCCTTGAAATTCTACTGTATTATCAATAAAAATCCATGTTAAAGTTCAAATTTTCAAATACGCGCTAAAAACGCTGTTTCTATCATGGCGCTGGCCATATGACAAGTGTGACGTCACACGCAAGTAAACAATGAAAAATCATTTGAAGAGATATGCCCTTATGATCTGTGGTTACTTGCGTGTGACGTCACCAGCGAGTACCCACAGCTACAAAGCAATCAAATAGCGTTTCTGCCACAGATAAAATTTCAAAAAACATTACATTTTGTTATCGTGTAATTTCCAAAAAAATATACATAATTTAGTTTAAAATAAAGTGAAATATGTTGTTTTACGCTATTATCAAATAGGATGACCACAATTTGTAGTATATTTTCAATGTTGTCAAATAGCCTATTCAGTGTTCTAAATTTAGACAGGCTGCGTGGAGGGGATAAGCGCGTCCTCTTGACTAATAACTAGGGAATGAAATTTATCCAGTTATTAACCGTTTTAGTATGAAAATAACCGGTTAAAACCGGTAATAACCGATTATTTGCAATCCCTAATGCTAACTGCCTTTACACTTGTCTTTTTTTAGAGTCTTTTTCATTCAGCACACAGAATTTAGTTAAATGTAATGATTAATGTAACTTCGAACTTCGGTTTTCAAAGTAGGGCCTCTGTCCTTCCATTTTGGAGCTATAATGCCACAGACAGACATAAATACAAAGAACTAACTTGAACAAGGGTCCCTCGAGGCCCATCTCCTCCTCCGCAGCCTCCGCCTGCCCCCGCAGGTCCCGCAGCTCCCCGAGCCCCCTGTCCCACTCTATCCTCAACTGGTGATGTTCTGTCTCCGCTCGCTTCAGCGTCGCGTCCATCTCTGACAGCTGCTCCTCTTTTACACGGTATTCTTTTAATTTCGAGATTATTGAGCTGCAAATTAAAAAAAATACCAATTTATAAAACTGATCTAGAAAAAAAAAAGATACAAAATACAATTATAAAATAAATATTTATAAATATTTTAGGCTAAGATACCACCAAGACTCAAAAATTTTGCTTCATTGATTCATTGGCTTTCAGAAGCAGTTTTTAGGGATCCATACACAAAGGGTAAAAACGGGACCCTATTACTAAGACTCCGCTGTCTGTCTGTCTGTCTGTCACCAGGCTGTATCTCATGAACCGTGATAGCTACACAGTTGAAATTTTCACAGATAATGTATTTCTGTTGCCGCTATAACAACAAATACTAAAAACAGAATAAAATAAATATTTAAGGGGGGCTCCCATACAACCAACGTAATTTTTTTGCCGTTTTAGTCTAATGTTGTGTAGATAATGGTACGGAACGCTTCGTGCGCGAGTCCGACTCGCACTGGGCCAGTTTTTTTTTTATTGTATTGTAAGTTGAAACTTTAACAGCTTTTACTTCCTTTTCAAAAACTGCAATGCATGATCTCACCTTTTCCTATCAATCAGCACAGAATCAAGCTTGCTATCCGGTGTAGTGATAAGTGCCCTTACGTCTCTTGATTGTGTCACAGCTTTGACCGTTTGCTGCTCGATTACCTTCCACGTGACCGTGTCTTCATATCCTGCCAGAGTCGCATCTTCCGAGAGCTCTTGGAAAGTCTGTGGGGTCACTGTAATTAAGTTCATAAGTCATCAAATTGTATGATGTGGTAGATGAGTATGTCAAGTTACTAGAATTGCAACCATTATAGTAAAGCGTTGTAGTTGTATAGTTGCAGGATACCTAATTTTTTTAGTTTGTTATAGCAGTACTTTTTAGTGTTTGGTACCCACAGGGTAAAAGCAGGACCCTATTACTAAGACTCCTGTATCCATCCGTCTGTCCGTCTGTCTGTCTGTCTGTCTGTCTGTCTGTCACCAGGCTGTATCTCATGAACCGTGATAGCTAGACAGTTGAAATTTTCACAGATGATGTATATCTTTTACCGCTATAACAGCAAATACTATAAACAAAATAAAATTAATATTTAAGGGGGGCTCCTATACAACAAAAGTGATTTTTTTGCTGTTTTTTGCTTGATATTAATAACAGCAACAGGTAGGCTTGAAATATTCACAGAATATTTAGTTATTTGTTCACTTTAAAAATAAATAATTAAATTAAAATAAAATAAATATATAAGGGGGGTTTCCATACAACAAACGTGATTTCTTATAAATAATGGTAGGGAACCCTTCGTGCGCGAGTCCGACTCGCACTTGGCCGATTTTTGCCGGTTGTTTTAGCCGGTTTCCTTGGCTAGGAGAAGGCAAACAAGCACACAGGCCACCCGCTGGTAAGTGAGATCTGAGACCCAACCTCGCGGACTAAAGAAGGAAATATATGGAATGCTACTAAACTATTTTCACCAGTTGTAGTTGGAATGTAAGCTTAAAGCCTTATACCTATTACTTAAATTTTAACAAAGCAACACGTACTAGATATAGATTTTGCCTGCAAAAGTCTCAATTTCGCAGTAAACAGTGATAAATCTCGCATCTTGTTAGAGATTTCATCTTCGAAAGGCTGGCCGATTCTTGCCGTGAATAGTTGCGAAGAAACGTTACGCAGATCTTCTTCAAACGTTATACACACATCGCGTAGGTTCCTAAACAGGGACATTTTTATGCGAATGATCTTAATTTATTGTAAAACAGACGAAAGCACTGGCTGATCACAACGATAACCAAATGAAAACAAACTAAACAAACGGTCGTCCATTGACAGAACTTTTTTTTAAATTATCCCTGTGAATTATCCTATACGTTCGCTTGTCAATACAGGGGTGGCTAAGATTCTTTTGATCATACTGCCGAATTACTTACATTTACAGTTGACAGATATTTTTCAAGTACCTCAATTTTATAAACGAAACGGTATTAAAAACAATAATTTAGATGCGTTATAAAATCTAATTTAGTTAAATTAACTTTGGTTTTGGCGTGAAGAACGATAAAGCAACAGGTTTTCTTGTCTTGATTATTCGATTGGCCAAAGTACAGAGGCCCGTTTCACGAAGCAACAAGTTACAAATTACAAGCGGAAGTCTCTTTCTAACTCCTTTTACTAGAAAGTGAGTTCCGCTTGTAATTTGTAACTTGTAGCTTCGTGAAACGGGGCCCAGCTCGCAGTTATTTTGCTTCACTAGTGACAGCTACGTCCTCTAATCGATACTAAATATATTTTTTTTCCTCTTCGTGTACCTACGACAGTTGAACCGGGTTCGAGTACCATTGTTGACAAACAATGGATAAATAATTTTAATTATTGATACGCACACCCAAAAAGAGACGAAATGTACGGTCAAACGACCGTTTAAAGTGTTAAATGTTGCATTCATTGTACAAAAACGTTTAAAATGACTTACGACGCCGATTCGTACTTCAACCGGCTGCCCAACGAAGTTCTCGTGTTGATTTTTACGTCTCTGCCAGCGAAAGAGCTGACACTATGTCGCCGGGTGTGTGTGAGGTTCAAACAAGTGATCGACTCTTTTATCAAGAAGGACTCGATGTGGCGGGAGTTTTGCAAGGAGGATTTGCCAGATATTTACGAAGTTGCGCGGAATAAGACCAGACCTGGTTTGTCGTGGTACCACATGTACAGGTCTCTTTCGCTCTGGCCTAAGCTGGCACTAGCTAGAGAGCGTCGAGACGAGTTCGCGGCTGCTTCAACCATGAGAGAGGAAATCCAAAACTTTAAAATACTACGAGACGGCGTCATAGGCGTTCACAAGAAAGGAGCAATAGTTTACTATGATATCGAAACTTTAGACAAATCAAAGCGAACTGATATACCAGGTGAATATCTTAATTATTCAGAAGACGAAGACACAATCGTAATCCTTGGATACCAGCTCCATTTATTTATCATCCGTAAAACAATTCGGAATCCTAAATATGAACCAAATGTTACCTACGACAATGTAAAATCTTTCATTCTGGTCAACAAACGTGTGTTTTACGTAAACTTGAATGATGAGATATATGTATGCCATTTGGAGGATGGGAAACTAAACAATCAATTTTTAGCACATTCTGAAGATGGCATTATGTGTCTTGGATTTACGGAGTTTCTGCATGTACTCACTTTCCAACGGATTATTTACACTATATATGAAGAGGATCTTATGTATGGGTGTTGTCTGGGCCCGGAATCAAATATACTTCACCAATTACGTGAATATAACTTACTTGAACGCATGGACTGGAGGATTTATATGCAATGGATGTATGTTCTGAATCATACTATACCTGAGGGTCCTTTGCGTGATATAGTAACTGTGCGGGTATACGGGGATGTTGTGTTTGTTGGATCCAACTGGGGAGTGTTACGTATCTACTATGCTCCATATACAGGTTATGAATTTGATTTATTTAACGCTGAACCTGTGAAACAGTTTAACTTCATGGAGCGTTATGACTGCCCGGTACTCTCCATGTGCCCAATCATACAGATTGACGTATTGGAAGCTGAGGATGGGCATACGGTTATTGTAGCCATGCCTAAGAAAATAGCAGTGCTGGAGTTTACCCACAGCCATAAGAGGTCCGCATCTGTAGCAATGTTACCGTATGCAGATGTGCAGAAAGTAAAAGTATTGAAGATAGAGTCTTAGTAGATAAAATCTGCAAATCTAAGATGCTGGGATCAGTCTAAAGTTTTGTTCATGCACAATTTAACACTAAGGTTAACTCATGTTACCGTTATGTTCCATAATCTTAGTGCCCACCTACCATGATCGACTAAAAAAACCTCATTATTTTTTAATTTATCATATCTAGGATAAAAACGATTAGTTACTTCAAGCTTAATAATATACTTCTATATCAATTTTCTGCGATAGATGTACAGATACGTAATTAACCTTGCAAGGTTTAAAAAATGCTTGTACCAACTCGCAGTGACCGATTTCATTTGCAAAGCAGTGATGTGTTTATTTCCTATTTGTGTTACCAATTCTGTGTATAGAGAGGTGATAATACATTATTGGATATATTTATTATGATTGGCGAACTAATGAATGGTTGATATTTTCTTTAATTCAACCGAAACCGTGAAGTGTTCGATTTGTAAATTATAAAAAACTGTCTGATGTGTTGTTTCAACTTGGACATCAACGTACCAACCTTGGTATAACGCTAAATCTGCTAATGCTAATAATCTAGTAGCTTCGGGTTCACTTGTTTTCTTTGGCCGAAATTAAATCTTATAAGAGATATGTTTAGAAATGTAAAACTATTTAGCAAGAGGATAAGTTACGGGGCTTTGTCTCAGCCTACCTCAGAAAAAATGTCAACGGTATATTAAATTTTGACATATATTAAATGTGACTTCATCGCAAGTGCAGAATAGAGGATTATATGTTTACGCTTTGTTGCTAAGCTAGTTAAAATTTTAACAAATATTTATTTTTATTGGATAAGAAGCAAAAGACTTTCATTCTATTTATTAGGTACCTAGTTTCATGAATGGTATATAATTGTATTTTAAATCAGGATTGGAGTTATGTTATAAAAATAAATGTCACTCGAACCAAAGGTGTAATTATTTTTCCTTGACTGAAAATAATCGACAACAGCTTTGTTCATAACTAGCAAATCCCCCCATTCCATTTATTTATACGTAAAACCTTCGTCTTGAATCACTATCTATTGATGAATACCGCAGTAAAATCCGTTGAGCTCTTTAAAAGATCTAACCGTACATACAGAGCGACAGGCGGCGGGAAGCGACTATGTTTTATGGAAGCTTTACATTGTTCTATAAAAGTTACACAACAAGGCTCCACATTCGCGCGCAACTTTTATAAAACGCGCGCATGCTTTTGACATTTTATAGTTCTGTCAAGTAAATAAAAGTTATCATAACGTTGATAATAATGATAATCCGGTAACAATGTCAAAGGTAATATGGTTTTTCCCAGTAGAATTAGTATACAGGTTATCTGTGAGTAGAATAGAGGCCTTGCTTCATACTATACTCGAAAATCTAATTCAAGACCAAAATCCTAACCTCCACGGGCGCACATTCGCTGTGATTACTGCATTTTGGTTTAAGTGTAGGTATTTTTATGAATAAAACTTACCCTAATATTACTGGTGACACGAGTACTCATTCATGTTTTTATGAAATATTGGTTAAATAACTAAATAATTAAGATGGGAACTGTCAGATTTTGGTCTTGAATTAGATTTTCGAGTATACAATGCTAACAGTTTGGTGTACATTGCGCAGCTTAGAAGAAGCCTAATGATATAGGAACTCGTCGACATTGCAATGGTTTCTAAAATATCAGCTATCTCTGTCACGCGTAACAGTCATGAAAAAAAATAATGCATTTGGTACTTTATTAAAAAAGGTACCTATATAATAGTATTTTATGTAACTGATACATAAAGAGGGTCCTTAAAATACGAGTGTGGTTTTATGAAACGAGCTGAAGGCGAGTTTCATAATAAGATCACACGAGTGTTTTAAGGCCTAATTATGTACAGTTACATACATTACTTTATCTACACACATATTATAAGTACTCTAAGATGCGTTCAGTAGGCGACAGAACAAACATGGCGGCAAAGCTAACCTGTGTCACGAATATGAATGTTTTTTTAAAATCATAGACAAACTAACAAAGTCCCTATTCTAATGTCATTCAAAATCAAAATGGCTTACGACACTTTACTTCAAATATACCGAGTCAACGTTGAATTGATACTAGAATTGGCCCCCTTTTTGAATTTTGTTGGTTTTGGAAGACGTTCCAAATTTGAACAACATTACTTTATCAAAAGTTGTATCGTAATTTTAACTTTTCATTACAGCTACAGATAAGAAAACATATCATAGTAAAATTGTATCAAGTAATGCTGGTCATTGTCTACGGATTCTGAACGCATTATAGAGAACTTATGATATGAGTGTAGATAAACAATATTTACAGCACTTAGATAGATTACATTGTTGCTAGAACGCTTACAAGCATTTATTTTTCACATGTTTATTTTTTTGTTGTAAAGTCATCTGCAATAATATATTATCCAACATTGGGCGCAAAAATATCTAACACGTCTTTATTACTAGAGGTATAAGAGCGTGTCAGATATTTTTGCGCCCAATGTTGGATAATATATTATTGCTGGTGACTGTACCAAACGGACCAATTTACCATTATTACTAGCTTATACTCAGTTGTCCTCACCCCTTTGTTCACACTGCGGAAACAACTGGAAATAAGTCCTCCATAATAATCACGTACAGAAACACAACTGATATGGCTTACCGATGTACCTGCGCAGATGACGAATTTTCGAAGCGCGGGAACCAATCAGCATGATCCACGCGTTGCGCGTCTTTATTCAGTGCTATTATTGGTTACTAGTGACGCCATGTTGCGCGCCGCGTGTCATTCAGTCAGCAGTGAGTGAGATGGAAAAAATAGATGCAATTTAATTTGCACCTTATAACTATTACGTACAAGTCTGATCGTGGGTTTTAATCGTGCTTTCGGAAATCATCGGATCGTTGTTCGTGTCTGCGCGAACGAAGATTCACGACACGCCATATAAATTGTGTTCTACTGTACCTAGTTTTGGACATCATTTCAGGTATTTTTAATGATTTACAAGCTTGATCATTACTTTCATATTATATTTAAGATTAAATTACTATTAATTTGTTTACTGTACAACCTCAAGGTTATGTGTCAATAGGGAATATTCATAATTATTTTCGCAGCTTCAATAGAACCTTAGCTTTAGCAAATTAAGGGCTGATTTTCCAATCCCCAGATAAAGCTATCCGAAAGGTAAATTTTAGCTCGGCTCTTTTCTTTCATATGACTTCAGAAAAGGATAGTAATACATTTAACTGACGGATAGTTTTATCTGGGGATAGAAAAATCAGCCCTAAAGCAACAAAAAAACAAAATTAATACTAAACAAAAAATTAGAATTAATACTAAATAAAAAGTAAAAAGAGAGTGCCTGTGGCAACGTACCACAGATACTGGCAGCATTTCCTCGTTGTACAGCAATGCTTAGGGCGTCGCCGGAGGAAGTTGCCAGCTGTGGTCTGCGATTGTCCCTATTGGTCTTTTTGAAATTCTTAAAATTAAGATCATTTTGCGTTAGGGCTGTAGGAGTGAAAGCTTTCATTAGGATATCCTATAACAGGTAAATGGAAATGATTTCTAGTATACAACAAAACAAAAAGACAGGCCAGGTTTTTCAGAAACAGAAATTAAACAAACTCGCAAATTGTTTAACAGGAGAACTAAATTAAGAAATTTTATACGTAAATACGCGTGAAAAGGATGATTCTGTAATAAACATGCCTTTTATATTTAAGAATCCATTTTAATTCTTCATTACCCAATTTAAACTACAATTAAATTTACATCGATTAGAAAAAATCCGCCGATAAAGTTAGTCACCCTAATAAAAAACAACATGATAGGTTTCTGTCCTTCACACTCCTCACATCAGTCATCATCTTCACCAGCTATCTTGTACATTTCACCACCGATCATCACATATTGCTGTCCATCCATTTCAAACACCTCCAGCGGTGCTTCTTCTACTTCCATGGGCTGTTGAACTGGCTCCTGCTCCACATCCTGACAACCCAAATCTTGATCAAACACTTTTATATCCACAAATTCTTGATCCTGTTCCACAGGTTCCTGTTGGAACACCTTCTGTTCCACTGTTTTTTTGTGGAACACCTTCTGTTCCACTGGTTTTTGGTGGAACACCTTCTGTTCCACTGGTTTTTGGTGGAACACCTTCTGTTCCACTGGTTTTTGGTGGAACACCCTCTGTTCCACTGGTTCCCGGTAGAAAACCTTTTGTTCCACTAGTTCCTGATCAGACACCACCTGTTCTATTGGTTCCTGATCGGATACCATCTGTTGCACTGATTCTTCATCAAGCAATACATGTTCCTCTGATTCTTGATCGAACATTACCTCTTCCACTGGGTCTTGGTCAAACACCACCTGTTCCATTGATTCCTCCACCATTTCCTCTACCACCTCATCCTCTATCTGCGGTTGTATCTCTTTGACAGAAATTCCAACCTCAGTTCCTAATAGTTCCACCTCAACTCTGGCAACTGGCTCACTTTTAGCTTGAATATCTCCATCCGTAAAATCGTCGTCCTCTCTCTTAACAACGACATCACTTACTATATTAATATTAGATTGTTTCGAGTTCTTGGGTCTTGGTTTTCTTATGCGTTTCTTTATCACTATTTCATAAGGTTGGGAGTGGAATCTAAAGAATTTCTCGTAGTCTACCGGTTTCGATTTTTGTCCAAGATAGTCTAGTAGCTCTACTTCGCTTTTTTCTACTGCTTCTTTCTCCAATATATTGATCTCTATCATCATGTGAGCATAGACGAATATTTTTAGTTTTGTGGCTTTTGGAATTCTAAGGTTCGGGAGGACGAGGTTGTGTAGTTTCTCCGAATGGTCCTTTAATCGGCGGAAGTAAGAAAATTCGAGACCGCAGAATTCGCATCTGTACAGTTTGGCCGGTGCGTGTACCTAGAAACAAAAGGATACTTACTTAAGGTTAAGGGTACTGTAGTACTTAAATACAAACAAGATGACTATCTGAAGCCAGTCAACTTTGAGTAATTTTGACTGATCCATCCCATCCATTTTTTTTTCCTTTCTTTGTTACGCTTTCTCTCTTTTGAAATAGGAATAAAAGATGTCTACGCGAGCAACAGCTAACACAGAACCCGATAGGGTCAAAGAGTTTTGATGGCTACCCCCGATTTTTGGCGATCCCTTCTTTCAGAGCTGACAACTCGTAAACAGGTCAACGTTTGGGAGGTACGAAGCCACAGACAGTCACACGAACTTATAACGACCCTCTTTTTGCATTGGGGTTGAGCAGGGCCACTCGGAGCAGTTCCTAGCTGGTCCTGCCACCCTCGGAGTATGATCTACCTTCAGTATGTGGTCCCTGCAGTCGCTCCGCTGCTGGAAGCGCCGCGTGCAGAGCGTGCAGCAGAAGGGGCGCGCGGCGTGCTGGCTCAGGACGTGGTTGACGTGCACGGTCGGGTCGAGGCTGGCAGCGCCGCAGCAGCGACACTCGGAGCAGTTCCTAGCTGGTCCTGCCACCCTCGGAGTATGATCTACCTTCAGTATGTGGTCCCTGCAATCGCTCCGCTGCTGAAAGCGCCGCGTGCAGAGCGTGCAGCAGAAGGGGCGCGCGGCGTGCTGGCTCAGGACGTGGTTGACGTGCACGGTCGGGTCGAGGCTGGCAGCGCCGCAGCAGCGACACTCGGAGCAGTTCCTAGGTGGTCCTGCCACCCTCGGAGTATGATCTACCTTCAGTATGTGGTCCCTGCAATCGCTCCGCTGCTGAAAGCGCCGCGTGCAGAGCGTGCAGCAGAAGGGGCGCGCGGCGTGCTGGCTCAGGACGTGGTTGACGTGCACGGTCGGGTCGAGGCTGGCAGCGCCGCAGCAGCGACACTCGGAGCAGTTCCTAGCTGGTCCTGCCACCCTCGGAGTATGATCTACCTTCAGTATGTGGTCCCTGCAGTCGCTCCGCTGCTGGAAGCGCCGCGTGCAGAGCGTGCAGCAGAAGGGGCGCGCGGCGTGCTGGCTCAGGACGTGGTTGACGTGCACGGTCGGGTCGAGGCTGGCAGCGCCGCAGCAGCGACACTCGGAGCAGTTCCTAGCTGGTCCTGCCACCCTCGGAGTATGATCTACCTTCAGTATGTGGTCCCTGCAGTCGCTCCGCTGCTGGAAGCGCCGCGTGCAGAGCGTGCAGCAGAAGGGGCGCGCGGCGTGCTGGCTCAGGACGTGGTTGACGTGCACGGTCGGGTCGAGGCTGGCAGCGCCGCAGCAGCGACACTCGGAGCAGTTCCTAGCTGGTCCTGCCACCCTCGGAGTATGATCTACCTTCAGTATGTGGTCCCTGCAGTCGCTCCGCTGCTGGAAGCGCCGCGTGCAGAGCGTGCAGCAGAAGGGGCGCGCGGCGTGCTGGCTCAGGACGTGGTTGACGTGCACGGTCGGGTCGAGGCTGGCAGCGCCGCAGCAGCGACACTCGGAGCAGTTCCTAGCTGGTCCTGCCACCCTCGGAGTATGATCTACCTTCAGTATGTGGTCCCTGCAGTCGCTCCGCTGCTGGAAGCGCCGCGTGCAGAGCGTGCAGCAGAAGGGGCGCGCGGCGTGCTGGCTCAGGACGTGGTTGACGTGCACGGTCGGGTCGAGGCTGGCAGCGCCGCAGCAGCGACACTCGGAGCAGTTCCTAGCTGGTCCTGCCACCCTCGGAGTATGATCTACCTTCAGTATGTGGTCCCTGCAGTCGCTCCGCTGCTGGAAGCGCCGCGTGCAGAGCGTGCAGCAGAAGGGGCGCGCGGCGTGCTGGCTCAGGACGTGGTTGACGTGCACGGTCGGGTCGAGGCTGGCAGCGCCGCAGCAGCGACACTCGGAGCAGTTCCTAGCTGGTCCTGCCACCCTCGGAGTATGATCTACCTTCAGTATGTGGTCCCTGCAGTCGCTCCGCTGCTGGAAGCGCCGCGTGCAGAGCGTGCAGCAGAAGGGGCGCGCGGCGTGCTGGCTCAGGACGTGGTTGACGTGCACGGTCGGGTCGAGGCTGGCAGCGCCGCAGCAGCGACACTCGGAGCAGTTCCTAGCTGGTCCTGCCACCCTCGGAGTATGATCTACCTTCAGTATGTGGTCCCTGCAGTCGCTCCGCTGCTGGAAGCGCCGCGTGCAGAGCGTGCAGCAGAAGGGGCGCGCGGCGTGCTGGCTCAGGACGTGGTTGACGTGCACGGTCGGGTCGAGGCTGGCAGCGCCGCAGCAGCGACACTCGGAGCAGTTCCTAGCTGGTCCTGCCACCCTCGGAGTATGATCTACCTTCAGTATGTGGTCCCTGCAGTCGCTCCGCTGCTGGAAGCGCCGCGTGCAGAGCGTGCAGCAGAAGGGGCGCGCGGCGTGCTGGCTCAGGACGTGGTTGACGTGCACGGTCGGGTCGAGGCTGGCAGCGCCGCAGCAGCGACACTCGTAGGCACTTTCTTGGTGGCTCTTTAGGTGGGCTTCTAGGTGGGGCTTAAAGATCTGTAAGGAAAGTTGCGGCATTATTTACCACAAAAAAAAACGGTCAAGTGCGAGTCGGACTCGCGCACCGAGGATTCCCTATAACCCAACTCGCACTTGGTTGGTTTGGTTATTATTAGTTGATTTTCTTTAGGGTTTGCTCTATCATCATCATCATCATCATCATCATCATCATCATCATCATCATCATCATCATCATCATCATCATCATCATCATCATCATCATCATTAGAGATGCGCCGAATAGTGATTTCACCGAATAGCCGAATACCGAATACTATTCGGTTTGCCATTTCATTGTTTTGCCGCGTAAACAGATTCTAACATGTACGCTACGTGTCGCTGCTGGCTAGATGACGAGCGAGCCGTACCTCACCCGCGCACACCGCGCTGTCACTTTGCTTCAAAACATCGTACGATTAAAAATTAAAGCAAAGTTGCTTATTATTACAAAAATAACATAAATCTTACATAAGAAGTTTGGTCTTTTAGTTGTATACCGTTTCCTGTAGCCAAGAAAATAGAAATACTCGAACCGAATATATTCGGCACCAAAACCGAATAATTCGGCCGAATACAAAAAGTGAAAAAGATGCCGAAAACGCCGAATACCGAATACTAAACGAATATTCGGCGCATCTCTAATCATCATCATCATCGCCGCCGCCATCGCCATCGTCATCGTCATCATCATCATCATCATCATCATCATCATCATCATCATCATCATCATCATCATCATCATCATCATCATCATCATCATCATCATCATGTCATCTTAATTTAATTGTGTTTTTTATTAATTGTGTGTATTGTGTGTCGTGTGTTTACATTATTTATAATAGCAAAACAACATTATTTTTTATTTTGACAGGGTATAGGGCTCTCGAGGTGGTCCCACTGTCACTAAGTCCTAATACATGATGAGAAAACATTACACTCCTTTTTTTGGGCAGTAGTGTAAAAATACGTTTTCACCTCTTTTTCTCATTTTCGAGTGAAACTTTCTAGCGCTCGAAAGTACATAATCGGCCCCGTGGTTGTCAAAATACATACAGATTTCCCGCACGACTCGCATATAGTATTCATGCCCGCATATCGGTATTGCAGCGTCGGATGATCTTGAGTGTAGTGTCTCTTGTAGTGTGCCTTGTCTACAAGCATTACTTCACACTGCAACAAGGAATAGTACATTACTGCAGAGACCGGAAAAATGGCTGCTTGTACAGTGTATAAGCTAAAGTCGCCGTCAATAGAACTTGCAAAAGATGTAAACAAAACCAAACGAACCAATTCACCATGATTACTCGATAATCACGTACTTTTAAAGATCAAGTGAGGTCTTTGCAATGATTTATACACTAGATCATTATTTTCATATTAAGTTTAAGATGCAATAACTATTCATTATACGTTATTTTTAATGAAAACACGCTTGGTGAATATTTGAGGTTGTGTCAAACAGTACTAATTTCTTTACATCGTTCGCAAGTTGTATTGACGGCGACTTTATCTCCAAATTTCATCCAATTCCGTCCAGCCGTTGCAGCGTGAAAGAGTAACAAATATCAATATATGTATACAAACTTTCGATTTTATAATATTAGTAGGAAGGATCTACAATAGGCTACTTGCCTCATATTAAATTTGGCTAAATAAATTAATATTTTCTTTAGTATTAGACTTAAGAAACCAATATTTATCGATTTCAGATATTAAAAGTGTAAGATGGCTACATATTTTTTATTTAAAAATTGTTCATTTTTATTTTTTATTTTGAACTCTGAAAACGCTGTCGGGCATGTTGTGACGTCATAGGACCTTAAGCAAACTTCATTTCGGTTCTTATACGAGTGAAATTCGCAATGGTATATTCTGCAAGTATTCTGAGGCTCTACTTCGAAATCCGTAATTCGAACTTCGTCTATTGCTATCCCTTTTACTCTCGACGCGTCACTAATTCGCAAGAAAGTGACGGGGCGATCCGAAGTTCGAATTACTGATTTCAAAGTAGAGCCCCTGTGCTGTGACATGACATTGTCATTTATGTTTATCTATATTATGTCAAATACTTTCGTCAACTGTCAAACAATAGTACATTGTAGCCCAGGTACAGAAAGTAAGCAATAGATGGACGAGTTAGTTCGCGGGCCGAGCCGCAGGTGAGGACCGCGAAGATACGAGTCCATCTATTGCACTTTCTACCGAGGCAATACTATGTGCTTTTCACGCCTAATGTAAGGAAATAAAACAGGTTAGGACATAATACACAGTTTAATTAAAAGTAATATTGATATTTGAAAGTTCATCAAAGTAGGTCAGCATTACGCTTTCAGAGAAAGAGTTCGTTTTTTTATTTATTTGCCATGCTTTGAAATTTTCATACACTTTCTGATATTTGCGACGGGATTTTATTGGCAGTAAATTCCGAATTACCGACTTTGCCGTATCCTGAATTTCAGGCGGTGTAAGATCCATATCTGTACTTGTATCACTCATTTTTGTTGAATATCGTACAAATTTCCAATCAAAAGTTCAAAAGTTTAGCGTTTGTTTCCAATTAAAAGAACAGAAGTAATTTTCATTCCCGCCTTTTTAACTTTTTTAATTTTTACCTTATTTAAAGATGCAAAGGCGTTTTTCACGTACGCCTTAAAAACTTACATAAAAACACGTTTACAATCGCAAAAATACACTTTCACTGAGCGGATTTGACGTTTTAATTTTTTAATTAAACGTTCTAATGTCATATTTGTCAAACATTTTTTTATTTATTTCCGAACGAGTTACTAATGTCATAAATAACCGACCAATAGCAGAGTAGAAAGTAAATTGGTCTAAAAACACTCCATTTTACTTTGCAACTCAACATTGTTGGACTGTTTTTGTGTTGTACTACTAAGAGCAACTTTCTATTCTGATTTCGATCCTTCTTTGGCCATATTTCCGAGCAGTGGCGTGAAAATGTTTGTTTTCGGCCCGTATGACGTCACAGCACAGATAATCTATAGACTAATATGGCTGTAAGCGTTTTCGCCCGTTAACGAAAACTAAACTTTTAAAATAAAGTTTTGCGGTTTTGTAGGTCCTAAAAAAATGTGGGTTTTTTTTTTTCATCTAATCGGACAATAATTAATAACTTGAGACCTACTTTAAAACAGAGGCAACTAGCCTATTGTAATGGTGGAATATTACTTACGTAGCAGCATTTCCTTGGGTACTTGACAGGTTGCTTACACGTTATCAAGTGAGTTTCCAATTGTTCCGCACACTCGTACACCTTCTTGCACGGAATACACGAAAACCTGAAACAAATCATGTACTTTGTACAGACAGAAATCATTTAATCAGTGCGTAGGATGATGATAATGGTGTTAGGAAGGTTGGTGACGTTGATAATTATGATGGTGTTAGTGATGTTGAATAGATTGATCTTTAAGATGATTATGAGAGCGATGTTGATAATAATATTGATGAAAATGATGGTAGTGACGTTTGTAATTATGATGGTAATGGTGTTAGTAGGGTGGTGACGTTGATAATTATGATGGTGTTAGTGATGTTGAATAGATTGATTATTAAGATGATTATGAGAGCGATGTCGTTAGTAATATTGATGAAAATGAAGGTAGTCACGTTAGTAATTATGATGGTAATGGTGTTAGTAAGGTTGGTGACGTTTATTATTAATTATTATGGTGTTAATGATGTTAAAAATATTGATTATCATGACGATAATGAGAGCGAATGTTGATGTAGTTAATAACAGTGACTAGCGACGATGGTAATTATAATGATAGTGGTGTTAGTAATGTTGATGAGGTTGATTATAATGTCAGTGTTATAAATGTCGTTGATAATGATGAAGATGGCAGTGATGGTAGTGAGGTTGGTGACGTTGATTATAAATTATAACGGTGTTAATGATGTTGAAAAGATTGATTATTATGACGATAATGAGAGCGATGTCGTTGATAATGTTGTTGAAGATAATAACAGTGACGGTAGCGACGATGGTAATTATGACGATAATGGTGTTAGTAATGTTGACGAGGTTGATTATAATGTCAGTGTTATAAATGTCGTTGATAATGATGAAGATGGCAGTGATGGAAGTGACTTTTGTAATTATGAAGATAATGGTGTTAGTAATGTTGATGAGGTTGATTATAATGTCAGTGTTATAAATGTTGTCGATAATGATGAAGATGGCAGTGATGGTAGTGCCGTTGGTAATTATTATGATAATGGTGTTAGTAATGTTGATGAGGTTGATTATGTCAGTGTAATAGATGTCGTTAATAACGATGATGATGGCAGTGATGGAAGTGACATTGGTAATTATGATGGAAATGGTGTTAGTAAGGTTGGTGATGTTAATTATTAATTATGACGGTGTTAATGATGTTGAAAAGATTGATTATTATGACGATAATGAGAGCGATGTCGTTAATAATGTTGATGAAGATAATAACAGTGACGGTAGCGACGATGGTAATTATGACGATAATGGTGTTAGTAATGTTGACGAGGTTGATTATAATGTCAGTGTTATAAATGTCGTTGATAATGACGAAGATGGCAGTGATCTTAGTGACGTTGGTAATTACCATTATGGTGTTGGTAACGTGTAATGTGTAATAATTCTGCCAGATTAACCCGATCTTAACGTTAATAATGATAATGGTGTTGATGACAATGATGCACTCACGGCACGTCCCCGGCGCCCGTGTGGTCCTCCATAACGAGGTGCACCTCCAGCGCGGCGCGGTTCAGGAACTGCGCCTTGCAGTCGGTGCACTGGTGCTGAGGGTCGCCCACCAGTGGGTCGTTTAGGCTCTGGAAACATATGTATAACCATTTTAGACGAAGAAAGAGAAGAAAGAAGAATAAATGTTTATTCAGATATCTAACAAGAGGACAAAACAACTAAATAAACAGAAGAGACGAAATACATATGGATGACCTAATGCCAGATGACGTGAAATGGTCCCACTTACTTAATGTAACTTACTTTTAAGTATTATTATGTTATTATGATTGAAAAAATGACCTTCTGCTGGAGTTTCTTGCGGCGCTTCTTCTCCGCAATGATGGTCTTGTCCGAAGCGCTAGTAGATTCACTCATGTTACCGACGTGTAAAAGAGCCCTCATGTGGCCCATTTACTGAATAAATACTCTGAATTTTAATTTTTTTTTTACTGCTGTGACATACAGACAGACACCGAAATCATGAGGGTTCTATTTTACCATTTTGGTACGGAACCCCATAAACAGACGGCCCCGGTACTCACGATGTACTTGTGCTGCGTCAGCTGATGCCTGTAGAGCGACCAGGCGGTCGGGAAGGAGCGGCCGCAGAGGTTGCTCGGGATCTGCACGCTAAAGCTTCAAAGAAACTGCTGTGACATACAGACAGACACCGAAGTCTCACCATGAGGGTTCTATTTTACCATTTTGGTACGGAACCCTATAAACAGACGGCCCCGGTACTCACGATGTACTTGTGCTGCGTCAGCTGATGCCTGTAGAGCGACCAGGGGGTCGGGAAGGAGCGCCCGCAGAGGTTGCACGGCATCTGAATGCCATGCTTCCTAGCGCGGTGCGCGGTCAGCGCTATACTAGATCTGCAAAGATATTAGTCGAGTTCATTTGTTTGATTGTTGTTTTATTTTCTCTATTTTTTTTTTCACAAGACTGCTCGGAAATATGGCCATAGATGGTCTTGTAAGGGGTCACAAAACGTCACTTATAAGGACACACCAAGAATGTTTTTCTCGGCGTGTTTGCTGATTGGTCGAGAACATAGTTGTCCAACTATAAGAACCAATGAAAATCAATCAATCAATTTTTGTGTCCGCTCCTTAAAATGAAAAATTGAAATCGACCAATCAGAACACACCATTTAATTTTTGTGTCGTAAAATATTAGGTGTATTTTTGCTAAAAGATACACAGACTAAAAACAATGTCACTGCTTTTTTTAAATGTAATTCATACTTGGCCCGTAATCTCGAACCACTTGAGATGAAATTACATGGGAGATATGGCGAAACAAATATAATTTTATATGGAGTTGACATCTTCATCTCGAATGTTAGTTTATTAATCTCGAGTGCCACGAGAACAGGGGTCCAGATTAAAAAAAAAGTTATCTATGGTAAAATTGGCAGTGATACAGCTTCTTTACTACCTTTGAAAAACCGACGACAATTGACTAACACTATTGAGTTTTAAATATGAATTTTTATTTTATTTCCTCTCAGTAGTTGTGAAAAGCACTATGTCTGCCTCGGTAGAAAGTGCAATTTATGGACTCGTATATGACTCGTCCAAAAATCGCGTACTTTCTATCCTCTGCAACAATGTACTATTTCCTCTCAAATGTGATGAAAAACTTTGTGTGTATCACGGGTAGTAAAGGGATTACCAACTTGAATCGAGTAATAGTCTCTCGTTAGCAATCCCCTTCTTACCGCCCTTGATGCACAATGTACTATTTTATGTATGGATTTTGCTTCATACTTACTTATATTGCGTTCCACAGATTTTGCACGGCCATATCCTATTTTGTAAATGGGTGTGCGCGTGCTTTGAACATAGCGACCTGAAATCAAAAAATACTGCTACGTATAAACAAAGGAGACAACGTTATTCGATATTGAATTTTGAATACTGTCATGTCATAAGTGACACTCACAAGATATCGATATTGAATTTTGAATACTGTCATATCTTTAGTGACACTCACAAGATATCGATATTGAATTTTGAATACTGTCATATCTATAGTGACACTCACAAGATATCGATATTGAATTTTGAATACTGTCATATCTATAGTGACACTCACAAGATATCGATATTAAATTTTGATTACTGTCATATCTTTAGTCACACTCACAAGATATCGATATTGAATTTTGATTACTGTCATATCTTTAGTGATATTCACAAAATATAGATTGACATAAGAATCATCAAAGTCGGCCCACGCATTTAGTTTTTAAACGCCACAATAGAACAACCATATATATATATATATATATATATATATATATATATATATATATATATATATATACATATATAGACTGATAAACACATTACCCTCCCTCGGCAGTCGGGTAAAAACGATACTTACCGGTGTGACAAAACTTCCTTGCACACCCTACACGTATACGAGAACGAGTGTGCGGTCCGTATGTGCGCCTGCATCGAAATGAACGAGGCGACCCAGACGCCGCACACGTCGCACTGGATGTCGGTCGGCGACGACGGCTCGAACTACGGCGGGAAATAGTACATTACTGGAGAGAGCGGGAAGAAAGCCGTTGGGGGAAGAGTATAAGTATACGAGTCGAGCAACGGTTCTTCCCGGCCGAGGCTTTAGTGTTCTCGAACAATGCGAGAAAATATAACAATTGTACATTACTGCAGACACCGGGAAGAAAGCCGTTGCAGGACGAGTATGAGTTAGCGCGGTTGAGACACAGTAAACGCAGCGCTATTATACGAGTCCAGCAACCCCCTTCCGGGCCGAGGCTTAAGTGTTCTCCAACAATACGAGAAAATATAACAATAGTACATTACTGCAGGCACCGGGAAGAAAGCCGTTGCAGGACGAGTATGAGTTAGCGCGGTCGAGACACAGTAAACGCCGCGCTATTACGAGCACAGCAACCGCCATTCCTGGCCGAGGCTTAAGTGTTCTCCAACAATACGATAAAATATAACAATAGTACATTACTGCAGGCACCGGGAAGAAAGCCGTTGCAGGAGGAGTATGAGTTAGCGCGGTCGAGACACAGTAAACGCCGCGCTATTATACGAGTCCAGCAACCGCCATTCCTGGCCGAGGCTTAAGTGTTCTCCAACAATACGAGAAAATATAACAATAGTACATTACTGCAGACACCGGGAAGGAAGCGGTTGCAGAACGAGTACGACTTATAGAGCGGTTTTGATTGCGTTTCGACCGTGCTATACAAGGTGGGAACGAGTAACCCTCCAAATTTTTACCATCGATTCTAGAGCCTATTTGGAGTATATAATGTGGTGACATGAAGTCCAATAAAGCATAATATCCGAGATTTTTATTATTTAAAAAACAATTCCATAGTTAATTTAATTTAAACTTTATCTATACCAAAAGCATTATTTACTACGAAATTGATTAAATGAATTTATGTTGTACGTTGATGATATTGCTACTTACAACATGAACCTTTCTTAGTAAATAATGCTTTAGGTTAAGGTGACAGAGTTCAAATTAATTTAACTATGGAATTGTTTTTTAAATAATAAAAATCTCGGATATTATGCTTTATTGGACTTCATGTCACCACATTATATACTCCAAATAGGCTCTAGAATCGATGGTTATATTTGGCGGGTTACTCGTTCTCACCCTGTATACTACATTGTCTTTAGGCCCGCCTTAGATGGACTGCTTTAAGACAGCCCCGTGGTCGCTATTGGTCGATTTGCAGTTTCAATGCTCTAGAAAGTGCAGATTGTCCAATAGCAACCACAGGGCTGTCGGTCCTGACACTCCTGACTGCTTAAAGCAGTCCGTCTATGGCGGGCCTTAGTTCTACCCCCTCCCCTGTTTCGAAGAATAATCGAAACTTGAGAGTCTTATTATCATACTAGACATCGGACTTGTCACTTAATAAAAAAAGCCAGGTGCACGTTTTATAAAGCTACAAGTAACAATTTTACAGGTCTAAACTGGCAACACTAATCAAATATCTGGTCGTCATTGGTCGAGGTTGTGTCAAATGGAAACTTGTAACCTGTAAATTGTAATTTGTAGCTTTATAAAACGGGCCCCTGGCTTTTTTTATTAAGTGACAAGTCCGATGTCTAGTATGATAATATTTGAATTGCAGTTGCAGTCGTTGCCATTTCTTTTTCCCAGATTAATGACGTGACTAATTATTATTCTTCCCCCATTCGGATTTTCGTTTGTCCCTATACTCCTCCCAAACTATTAGAGACATCAGGATCAAATTTAGCCCATAATACGACATCTAGCTATAGATGGATTAGAAAAAATAAAATTGAAAATCGGACATACCACGGAGGAATAATTACCGAAAATCCGTTCCCATAGACTTTCAATGGGAAAAGTGCCGAAACTTCGATTTTAAGCGACGCTCTTCGCTCGTAACCTTTTTGAAGCTTCATCTTTAGCTTTAGTTACAGACATGATGAGAAATCTGTAGCAGAGCTTACGATTGACAGCTGTCACGTTTGACGTAACGTGGCTAAGCTAAGTGAGTGAGTGAGCGTTACTGAGATTTCTGAAATGATGGCAGCACACCACTTCGCTCCATTTAGACTTGCCCGGGGATGGCAAGTGCACCTAGTATAATTATACCTAGTCTGGCCATAAGTTCTGTTACAAGGGTTTAGTAAAATAAAACTAACTTCTGTTTATTTCTTAATTTCATAATATACACAAATTAAAAGCTTAATTAATGTACATTTTTAAGAACTAATAATCATTCCACATAGTCGCTGCAATTTCCGATACGATCTTCTAACATTCACGGCCGGCACCGATTAAAACACGCACGAGGTGTTTGAAAATTTCACTTTTTGAAAACTCCTTAAAGGTTAGTTTTTGTTAACTAAGTTTTTTTTTGTTTAATATTGTGAAGCCTCTCATCTGTGGGTATCTTTAGAGACCAGCATTATTTTCTTAACGACACTCAAAAACCAGCTTATGAAGCTCAAAGTTTAGTCTGTTTTCGTATTGCTGCAAATTGATGCGAAATCTTAGGGTCGATTTAATGAGACACGAAGGATTGACCGGTGTATAAGAGGATCTTTAGTTGCTTGGAAATACATTTGTATCAGAGTTTAAACATAAAAGTCTGGTCAATATGTTACGCAAATTTCGACTCAATACGCGAACTCTTACAAAAGTTGTAGCCGTTATCAGTATCGTGGTCGTGCGTGTTTTGACCCATGATTTCCTAACCCGAATGGAATGCTTGAAGCTCGTTCATCAAATGATTGCAATGGGAAAGAATACAAATTATGCTTCTTTTTATTCTAAATAAAATAAGGTTTTGATTGATGTGCTACAGGTTTATGAAACTCTTTTATTTATTTTTTAAATTGTGATAAATCTCAGTGACAGAACTTATGGCTAGACTAGGTATATCATCCAGTAGTCTTACCGAACTAGGTTTAGTATCGTGGGCCTACTATAAGGGCAGGATGATGACTCACCTCTTGCTTCTCGGGATCAGCTGCTCGGCGCGCGGCCATCTGCCATCGCATCTCCTGCGTCAATAGTTTCTTCTTGAACATTTTCGGCCAGTTCACAATGGTGTTATTTTTTCGGGCCTGTCGTTGATAGCAACGCCTGTGGTGGATCACTATGTCGTACCTAGGAATGAGTAATGATTAATTAATCTATATATATAAAAGGCAAACCTGACTGACTTATATATCAACGCACAGCCGAAACTACTGTACCTAGAAACTTGAAATTTGGTACAGGGGTTCCTTTCATGATTAAGTGAGCAGTAAGAAAGGATTTTCCGAAAATCGACCCCCAACGGGAAGAAATGGGGGGAGTAGCGGGAAACTAATTCTACGCGTACGAAGTCGCGGGCGTCCTCTAGTTAATAATAATAGGGAAATTTTGATTCATGTAACAAGCAGTTGAGAAATAAGTTTCTGTCAAAATTTTCATTTTTAGGACAAGCTTTTGTTTCCGGCTGTACTTTTTTTTGCAGATTTTTTATCTGCTTATTAAGACCGAACTAATGAGTCCCAACACGGTGGGTCTAAGTCAAGTATAGCGGAGATCCTGTCGCCACCTTCCGACTCCATCATCAGACCTGTTCTTAGATACCATAATATTGCATTGTCATCGGGTTTACATATGTGGTCCAAATTTCAGCCCATTCCGTTGACGGGGAGTGGGTCAAATTTAACTTGCAAGATTTGACCCGTACATAGATACATACATTGCAAGTTAAATAAAAGCTTGAAAAAAACTTTTTTTGCATAGCTATAAAAATAACCAAGATAACTCAATAAAGATTTGTTCCTGTCGCTTTCTAGCAAAACAGAATTTAACATGGAGTTATGGCCAATGGTTACATGACGTCACAGTGCATATCGGATCTCTCTGTCTAATCGCTGTCTAATTACCAGTTTAAAATGATTGGATCACTGGTATTTCTTGGCCCATTTTAATTTTACCTTCACAAATCATCTCTTTTATGGTATTTTTATATTTTGTTGAGAAATGCGGTTTAAAAAATCCAAGCATATTCCCTATTTGATCTTAAATAATAAAATAACAAAAAGCATTTTTTTTTTAAACCTGACTGTTTTTAACCAACTTAAAATCATTATAAATTCTAAAAGATCATTTATAATGAAAAATGATGAAAGAAACCTAATGATGAATTTTAAATACCTATTCAATAATCCCTACTTGTTATAGTTCGTCGACTTTTTTTTACAATATGGCGGCAACCAGAAGCAGACGAGAATTTTGACTACCGTCCTATCTTTAGTGACATTCACAAGGCTAAGACAAATCGATTGACATCAGAATCATCATCGGCCGTTTCCTCGTGGTCCTACTATAGTAGTCCTACTGACTTTCGACGAGCCCCGCTCGGGCGGGGCTCCTGCTCTAGGTGATTTTGCCCTTAGGGCATCTGAAGAAGCCTAACGAACCTAACCTACCTATTTACTTTTACAACCAGAGTTAGTATTTAGTTATCAAAACTAGGTTCACTTTTTGACTAGTAGGACCACGAGGAAGTCACTGAATCATCATAATCGATCCATGCGTTTAGTTTCTAGAGCCGAGCGTCACAAAGGAACAAACATACATGTAAGCTGATAAACACATTTAATTACCCTCCTTCGGCAGTCGGGTAAAAAACTTTCAAATAGGTTTTTTTTTTTAAATCTTAAATTAAGGAAATTAGCTTTACTGCTTACATTGAATAGTAAACGGCTTGACATTTGCACGTATATTCGTACATGTGAGTGCGAGCTATATGAATGTTGAGGTCATCAACAGTTTCGAATTTGTTCTTGCAAACTTGGCATTCATGAGCGAAGCGTCTCTGCAAAAAAAAATGAAAAAAAAATCACTCGTTAAATGTTACGTACATAACGTCAATATCAGAGTAGGGCACGCCGTTACTTATACATTGAAATTAACACCCGAATTTACAAACAATACTTGAGGGATCCTTCACTGAGTAAACACAATGCGTTCAATACAGCTTTGTGATTGGTACATTTTGACCGACCTTTTGTTTTGAGACGATTTGAACCACCCTGTGCGTTCGTGAGCACTGTGAGATCTCATAGTGACGTTTGTGAATACGGGTGTAAGTATAGCTGACATCCAGTGGCCGTCTGTCCCGCTGTCGTACGATTAGGTCTTTCAAACTTCAATAGAAAAACATATAGAGTGATTCCAGAGGAAGATTTTTAGGCATATTATAATAAATGCTGGATTATGACGGGTGTTACAGAAATACATATAACATCCGTAAAAAAAATATCCGACATGGTAAAAACTGCATTATAATACGTTGCGTAATTTAAAAAATCTATGCGTAAATACAGAGAGACAGACGGCGGGAAGAGACAATGTTTTATTACTACAAGCCTAGAGCCACAGATTACACAGGGTGTTCGGCACTAGTTACTTCGTTACAGATACTTCACTCGCCGCCGCCTACCGTTATAATTACCTACCGGCCGGTGTATCCCCGGGGATACAAATATTACTTGAGTGTCAAAATTTGCGCGTAGCCTACGTTTTAATATCTGTAATGTCAAATTGCCTTACTAATTTATTATTTAGTTGCCAATCCTCGCTTAACAACGATGTTAATGACGCCATGCGATGGACCAAGAAATAATTATGTACTATACGCGCGGGTGAATAGGCACATTTTGGCGCGTAGCATGCGGGTAAGGCTGCGGCTCCACTGAGGCGAAGATGAGCGGAGTGGAGTGGAGCTGTGCCAATATTAACCAATAGAATCTAAACTAACGTGCACAAGGCGCGCTCGACGTGACCGCATGCGCCTTCTATTGGTTAATATTGGCACAGCTCCGCTCGTCTCCGCCTCAGTGGAACCGCACCCTAACAATTGTTTACTTCCACAAGGACGTAAGTGACAAAAACAGCTGAGAAGTACTCTGTTGTATGGAGTGACAGGGCACTGCTAGAGTTAGGTCAATTTGCATGAGATTCCCTGTTGATATTTACTTGTAAACTTACCTCATTATGAAAATTTACATGTTCCACAAGTTGTTCCATACTCTTGTAAGTCGTGAAGCACATGGAACATTTATATTGTGCGTGGTAAAACGGTTCCTGTTTCTGCCGAACCTCAATCTTCTTGATTTGCTCTTCTAAACTCAACACTCGAATCGTGCTTGCAGCTACTGCATTAACCATTGCATTCAGAGGTAGCCGTTTGTCCAGCATATGTTTCACTTCTTTTTCATCTTTAGCTTTTACATCATTTTTGATTTCCACCTCTTCATTTTCACTTGAATCATTATCATCGTTCAGATCTTTGAATATGTCGTTTAAATCAATTTCTGCTGGTGCTTCTTCCTTAGGCTCGTCTATTTGATCTGGTGTACTATTATCCTCAGTGATATCATCTATGTTTTCTGCTGGAATGTCAACTTCTTCAGTTTTTACTATGGCTGGCTTGATATCAACAATGTGGGTGTAGTTGGCACCGTACGTGAGGCCGGTTGGTTTTACTTCAGTAAAGGAATCCTGTTCGTCCGCGTTGATGATGAGGTAGCTACTAGTTTTCTGAGGGTCCCAGAACTTGAGTGGTGACTCTAAATTCGTTTTTCTACGGTTCACCGTGATGATGTCGCTGTAAGTTACCTGTTTTAAGAAAAGCATTTTAAGATACTTTGGGAAGTATTTATACCGGGTGTCCCTAGAACCAACGCCAAAAGAGTTTAAAAACTTCGCTGATTTGTAATGAGTCTAATAACTTAAAACACCACTGAAAAAATTATGAAATTTATCATTTTTCGTGACATGGACATAAGGGAAAATACAAAAAATCATATTAAAATGATCAAAACTAGTAAAATCGCTGAACATACATAGGGGGTTAAATCGATAGCTTTTTAGCTGCTCTATCAGCCCTCTCAGTTTTGGCGTTGGTTTTAGGGACACCCTGTATAAGAAAAAGTATTCGTAAATCAAGAAATGTACAAGTCAAGTTGGTGGAGATCCTCATGGCGCCTTCGTCCACAATAGCAATTTTTAAGGCTGCTGCTGTATTGGTCTATTACTACCACTAAAGGGTGGATAAATGGGAAAAAACCTGTTACTTTCCACAAGGGACAACTAGGAGGAATAAATTCCCATTTGTAACAACTAGGTACCTACCTGATGAGAATAGACGCACTTTTGCAGATAAACCACTAAATTTGGTATGGATAATTGCCTACTTCCCTGACTAGGTAATAATGTACTATTGTTTCGTATGCGAAGTTTAACTAATATTTAAGTACCTGTTTTCTGACAGTCATAATTTCTTTGAGCACAAAATGCGCCCGCCGGCTCTTCCGCCTGAAAGCCAAGCATTTCCGGAGCTGCGTGCGGCATTCCACGCAGAAGTAGTTCGGGTAACCGTCGCCATCCTTAATCTGATAACAAATAAAATAACTATTCAATTGGGATACACCCATTTTTAACAATGTATGAAAATTTCAAAACCATTTCGAGGAATAGGCTTTTCGAATCGATCCCAGTAGCTAGATTAAAAAAATATGTTACAATGAATTAATTATATTAAAATTAAGAAATGACCTTCATTTGACCCCTAAATGCCCGTCCCAATTGCGCTGTATCAAGCACTTTTTAACCGACTTCAAAAAAGGAGGAGGTTCTCAATTCGACTGTATGTTCTTTTTTTTTTTCTTTTTTTATGTTTGTTACCTCAGAACTTTCGACTGGGTGAACCGATTTTGAAAATTCTTTTTTTGTTTGAAAGCTGGTGCTTTCCATTTGGTCCCATTCTTATCATAATGAAGATTTGATGATGGAGTCCATGAGGAATCGACGGAACTCTTCAAAATTTATAGGCACACCTATAGCGATTTTGGTATTTTTCATTGTAACTCGTGTATTTGCTCTTGGAAAACACTATTTGGTAAAGTGGAACTGATGATGAAAACCACAGATGGCCACCGGAACTCCTAAACGGTATATATTTCAAGGGTGGCGACAAGATATTTCGATTAAAATAGTTGAGCGACTATGACGAAGCATATGTATGTTTAAGTATTTGACAATGACTTTCCCAAGGCGTTGCTTGCGGCGAGATTGAATTTCAATGTTCTATAGTTTCTTATTAATTCTTAGTAATTAAAGTGGGACTACATAACATAACAGTATAATTATGATCACTAAAAAGTATAAAATAAAATAAAAGTTTAAAAAAACAAAAAAACCGCCTTCAAAAAGCAAAAAATAACTTCATTTAAAATGGTAGGTAATAGGTCAGTCCAACTGAAGTCGGCGTCCAACAATATTTTAACCAAAAGCAGACTTCAGTTGGACTGACCTATTACCTACCATTTTAAATGAAGTTATTTTTTGCTTTTTGAAGGCGGTTTTTTTGTTTTTTTTAACTTTTGTGGTTTTACATTAAACATATAAAAGCTCTCCAATATTTTATTTTATAAGTACAATTTAGATATCTAGCTGACACCTACGTTTGAAGACAGCTGTTGTCATGTCAAATTTATTTGTTTACGAATTGACTGTAATTCTTATGATGAAATTAATATATTCATGAGACCATTTCTCTTTTGAGTTATGTGTGATAAATGTCAATAATTTGTGAGGTAAGGTTTTACAAGAGGTTCAAAAAGACGGCATCGCCATTTATTGTAGAAACTCATGATTGGAAGTATGGAATCCGCCTTTTCAACTAATTTAATGTGATTGTGTTAAGTAAATCTAGTCTAGAAACAAGGTCATGTAGGAAGTCTTGTATTAACTGAGGTCTAGGTAATAAGCAATGGTTGAATGCTTATATACTCTTAAATAATAAATCATATCATATTGCGATTGTTTGTTTACATTATGTTTTAATGACGTTTGTCTATTATGACTTTGAAAACAGATCACAGATAATAAAAAATCGTCTTTCTAAATCTTAGACGACGTATACCCGTCTTTTATAAATATCTACGTCATCTTGTCGTTACAAATAGGTAAGGTTACTTTAATTTAATAAATTATTTTAAATATCAATACTACATTTAATCATGAAATGCTTCAAATTAGTTTCTTATAAAAGGCTATTCTTTTGAATAAAAATGTAAAATCAAGCAGTTATTTTTTTTGGTGTATCCCAATTGGTACAGATTAAATCTATATATATAAAAGGCAAAACTGACTGACTGACATATCAACTACTGTATCTAGAAACTTGAAATTTGGTACAGGGGTTCCTTTCATGATGTAAGTGAGCACTAAGAAAGGATTTTCCGAAATCGACCCCCAACGGGAAGAAATGGGGGGAATACCGGGAAACTAATTCTACGCATACGAAGTCGCGGTCGTCCTCTAGTGTGACATAAAATACTTTTTATCGAATAAACAGCTTAGCTGGGTGAAGGTCGTCTTCTATTCGGATCTTAAACCATAGCTTTAAGGGGAGAGAAATGTTACCACATTTTGCATGAACATTTTCAGCCTACCAATTTAACCCACCTGAAGCCCAGTAAGCACCGTGTAGAGCCTCTTGGAGGCTTCCCCCATCTTCTCCAGCTTGCATTTCACTGTGAGGCAGCCGCGGCAGGCCCTCACGTCCCACATGTCGCTGCAACAACAATAACATGAAAGAAGGAAGAAAGAAAAACATTTATTCGTGACAAACAACAATGAAATCCCCCTTAATATCAAGCAAGCTCCGAATATTATAATATTATAATTTTATAATTTATAATATTCATAAATTATAATATTTATAATTTATAATATAATATATAATATAATATAATCCATACTAATATTATAAATGTGAAAGTGTGTCTGTCCGTCTGTTACCTCTTCACGCTTAAACCGGTGAACCGATTTAGATGAAATTTGGTATGGAGATAGCTTGAGTCCCGGGGAAGGACATAGGCTACTTTTTATCCCGGAAAATTAGACAGATCCCGAGGGAGCAGCGATAAACGACTTGTACGCGGAGTCGCGGGCAAAATCTAGTATTTCATAAACGGATCCCTTAATCGAAAGATTTTTTGCAAAAACCCGCAATATTTTTGAAAGACCTATCCAACGACACCCTACACTATGGGGTAGACGAGAAAAAAATACATCCCTACGTTACGAGAAGGGGAGGTAGACTAAAAAAAAATTTGTCACTTTATCGGCGTGACTAATATGTATATTCATGCCAAATTACAGCTTTCTAGTACTAACTGCCGCACTCAGAGACGTCAATTAAATTTAATGCTTGTTAACCGACTTCAAAAAAAAGGAGGAGGTTCTCAATTCGTCGGTTTTTTTTTTTATGTATGTTCCCCGATTACTCGAAGACTACTGGACCGATTTGAAATTTTTTTTCGGTGTTCGAATGGGTATACTTTCTAGTTGGTCCCATTGTCAGCAAATCTGAATCTGATGAAGGGATCAGTGAGGAATTGAGGGAACTCCTCAAATATTGTATGCAAACATATAGCGATTTTAGTATTTTTAGTAACAAGCGTAGCATTTGCATTCAGAAAGTGTCACTTGGTGAAGCGGAACTGATGATGAAGACCACAGATGGCCACCGGAACTCCTCAACGGAACCGATTTCAAGGGTGGCGATAAGATATCTCGATTAAGATAGTTGAGCGACTACAACGAAGCACATTTAATTGTTTTAAAATGACTATGATTTTCCCGCGGCGTTGCTTGCGGCGAGCTTGAAATGTCTTAAAGTTTCATATATCAACTAAGAAGTGGGACTACATAAGCTTATTATGATCACTAAAAAGTGTAAAATAAAATAAATGTTTTAAAAAACAAAAAACCGCCTTCAAAAATGCAAAAAATAACTTCTACTACTAGGTACTTAGTAGTAGGTACCTATCCTATTAGGTTAGTCTAACTGAAGTCGGCGACCACAATATTTTTAACCGACTTCAAAAAAGGAGGAGGTTATACGTTCCACTGTATGTAATTTTTTTTTTTTTTTTTTTATGTATGTTCACCGATTACTCCGTCAATTGTGGACCGATTTTAAAAATTTTTTTTTGGTTTGATAGAGTATACTTCCGAGGTGGTCCCATTGTCAGCAAATCTGAATCTGATGAAGGGATCAGTGAGGAATTGAGGGAACTCCTCAAATATTGTATGCAAACATATAGCGATTTTAGTATTTTTAGTAACAAGTGTAGCATTTGCATTCAGAAAGTGTCACTTGGTGAAGCGGAACTGATGATGAAGACCACAGATGGCCACCGGAACTCCTTAACGGTACCGATTTCAAGGGTGGCGATAAGATATCTCGATTAAGATAGTTGAGCGACTACAACGAAGCACATTTAATTGTTTTAAAATGACTATGATTTTCCCGCGGCGTTGCTTGCGGCGAGCTTGAAATGTCTTAAAGTTTCATATATCAACTAAGAAGTGGGACTACATAAGCTTATATGATCACTAAAAAGTGTAAAATAAAATAAATGTTTTAAAAAACAAAAAAACCGCCTTCAAAAACGCAAAAAATAACTTCTACTTCTAGGTACTTAGTAGTAGGTACCTATCCTATTAGGTTAGTCTAACTGAAGTCGGCGACCACAATATTTTCAACAAAAAGCCGACTTCAGTTAGACTAACCTAATAGGATAGGTACCTACTACTAAGTACCTAGAAGTAGAAGTTATTTTTTGTGTTTTTGAAGGCGGTTTTTTTGTTTTTTAATACCTAGTAGTAGAAGTTATTTTTTGCATTTTTGAAGGCGGTTTTTTGTTTTTTAAAACATTTATTTAGTGACGTGTTGTCTTATTCTATTGATGTAGCAAAGAAAGTGACAGCAGCAACTTTAATCAAGCATTAAATTAAATTGACGTCTCTGAGTGCGGCAGTAAGTCTCTGAGCTAGACTGCGGACAGACGGACGGACGGACAGACGGACGGACGGACGGACGGACAGACATGGCAAAACTACGGAAGTTAGACTACGGAACCCTAAAAACCGGTCAAGTGCGAGTCGGACTCGCGCACCGAGGGTCCCGTCGTTCCGCAAAAGAAAATACTCATTTTGTTATGAACTTTATGTACTAGCTAGACAATAAGGTCCATTTTGACTAGCCTAAATTTTACTACAGATGTTCAACGTTTTTTTGTGATTTCTCAAAAACTGTAAATAATGAACACTTCATTTTATTTTTCCCATGAAATATAAGTAAATATCTATACTCCAGGATTTTTTCAGACATTTTGATTAATAAACATCGGGGATAAGGGGGAACAGTATTTTTTTGTACATTTTTGGCTATAAATTAAATCAAAAAGTATAACACAGAAAATAAAAATAATACGGAACCCTAAAAATGGTTTTGAAATATGCAGATTAAGCCCTTTTATTTGTCACCCCATTTGCTATAATCAAACTACTTTCATGTTTCAACAACCATTCTAGATCCCTTTTCAATTATTTATAAAAGAATTTTCATATTTTTTTACTAAAAACAGATGCGGGCAATCAAGTTGTACAACTATGCCAAATTTCAAATGATACCATTTATAGATGCTGAGAAAACCTGCTGTGACATACACACTGACAGACAGACAGACAGATGGAGAGACAAGGAAGTCTCACCATAAGGGTTCCTTTTTTATCATTTTGGTACGGAACCCTAAAAAAAGAGGCCATGAAACCCTCAATGCAACAATTAGTACAATCAGCCCAATGGAACCCTGACCCACCATAGAACGGTGTCACAGTGACATTATAAAACAATTTGTTTGACACTTCTTATGACTTGAATCATAACGTCTCTGTGACACAGTTCTATGGTGGGTCAAGGTTCCAATGATCTGATAGTACATAGTAGGTTTAAATTATAGGTTCCCACAGTGGGCGGTGAAGGAAGGTAAGGGGGGTGGTGAGGCCCTGCCTGAAGACCTGAAGACTGAAATGAATTTTGACTTATACCTATTTCAAGGTACTCTTGCCCCCTTAGGTTAGAGTTGTGACCATAACAGCAAGAACCAAATTACATGGTTTCATTGTTATTCTTTTTATTTTGATGTTAAACATAAGTATGTTATGTGTTTTGATTAGTAAATAATATAAATATATCATTTAATTGTTACAAAAAAGCTATAATGTGCATAGTTCATTATTGTTGAGATTATATATTTTGTTCATTACAACTGAATGTTACATCCAACAAAATTAGACAAAGTAGGTTTATATCTTATGAGTAATAGATATTCTGTTGTTATATGGTCTATTAACCTACCCGTCCCAAAATAAGCTCTAGAATTGTACTATCCAAGACGGTGTTCACACCAATACTTGCCCTGACCGGGCAGGCAAAACAGGAGCCGCTTGCTTTGTAGCAAGACAATTCTAGCCATGCTGGAATTTTCAACTAAACCACGATAATACAGCCGGCTGCCCGAAAATAAGAAACGAACCATAAAAAACTATGCCTAAATGCTCTAGGTGTAAGATAAGAGGGCTCTGAGAGCTCTGGTATGTAACCAGCGCTGCATTGGAGACTGGAGTTAAGAGTGCCTCCTTGCAATGCTTAAAACTATCATGCATACTCCAATAATCCTTCACAATTTTAACATAAATTGATATATTTTACCGCAAAAGCCGCCAAAACAAAATAATAACCACAGAATCTTAAAATAGTGTAAACAGTAACCGACAGAAGAAATCAAGACACTAAAGTAGATAAAATTCAATACCTTATAGTCTGTGGGTAAACTCCCTTCTATACAAAACAAAATGGCGCTGCATGAAGCACTACAAGCGAGCGACAAGTGGCAGACGAAAATCAATGCCGCCAACATATAATAAGTAAAAATTGACGTTTTATGCCGGCTACTCATAGTACAATCTGAAAAACTTCCGTGATATTGTGATCACCGATTATAAATGATTACAGTGCCATTTTGTAATAACGTCCATTTTTATTTGATATAATGAAAAAAAAGGCATGCGTAAAATATTACTGACTTGCACGATACTTATAAAAAGTACTCCTGTTTACTGTCCCCATAAAACAAACAATTCATTATTTTTTAACTTTTATTTACCTTTACCTTACCTTTACCTATTATAATCGGTGTCTCAAACACACTTAAATCATACCCACAGACTAATATCTAGGGGATACGGATACTATAGGATAATAATACAGATGTACCATGGATGTACCATTATAATTATTTATAATCTAATCTGTGACTACACTCTCACAGAGTACAAAATACCATACCTTATAATCTGTGATCACTACTTATAATCTGTGGCTTAAATGGCGATGTTGAGTTTGTTGCTGTTTTATTTAATTAGTGAACATGTTTAGTATTTATCATGTACCTACCTAATAAACTCGATGTATGAGTTATCTAAATACATCCACAAATAATGTGAGGTTGCAATTGATTACACAATTTATCGATTCAAAAACGTCAATAAAGTGACATAACCTCAAAATGAGTTCTATACAAGAAAGGCTTCAGCTAAAAAGAATTCCTTTGGACACTTGGAACGTAAGAGAGCAGCTATGTCTGGCGTCTGCAGTGGTGAGGAGTGGGGACCAGAACTGGATGTCTGTGTCAAGGGCTTTGAAGACTGTCGGGGAAGCTAATAGGCCGGCTGATTGGTACTCTCAGAAAAGGTGACTAAATTCGAGTTTTACCTCTGAATGCTCTGAATTAGATTGTAATTAGGTGTAGGCATCGTTTTATTGTCATTAGAGCATGAGAGAGTGAAAGCGATTTATGATAAGGACGAGTAGGGTAATGTAAATAAACAATCTTTGTTATTGTTTGTTTGTCAATTATGTTTCAAGGGCTTGTTTTCTTATTAAGTAGTCCTTGACACTGGTTTTTTTTTGTGGCATTTAGTAAACTTGTGGGCAGTGTTTTCGTAATATAAGGCTTGTTGCATAGATCTAAAGTATATTCCAGTAAACAGACCTTCCAACCTTGACACAGACTTGACTGGACACAGTAGCAAGCAGACAAGCCAGATTTAAGTTTGATGGTTCTTTACATTATGATACAACTTGGGGTACATGTAGTAAAATGATAAATCTATGGTCCATCCCAATTGACTTATCTTATTTAGTAAACAATTCCATAACCTCAAAATGCATCATTTTTGTCTAATACAACCATTTCTGGTGAATAAAGCAACTAGAGACAACATTTTGCACACCATTTTCCTGATTTTACATCATGGATGGTTTTTTTATGGCAATATTGTTATTTTAGGCGGAAAGGGAGCATTTTTGAGCTTATAAAATTGTTTACTAAATAAGACAAGTCAGTTACAGTTGACTTTAGTTTTATATGTTAATCCATGGAACGCATAAATTTAATACATTTGTGAAAAAATGACAATGAAAAAAACCGCCTTCAAAAACGCAAAAAATAACTTCTACTACTAGGTACTTAGTAGTAGGTACCTATCCTATTAGGTTAGTCCAACTGAAGTCGGCTTTTTGTTGAAAATATTGTGGTCGCCGACTTCAGTTGGACTAACCTAATAGGATAGGTACCTACTACTAAGTACCTAGTAGTAGAAGTTATTTTTTGCGTTTTTGAAGGCGGTTTTTTGTTTTTTAAAACATTTATTTTATTTTACACTTTTTAGTGATCATAATAAGCTTATGTAGTCCCACTTTTTAGTTGATATATGAAACTTTAAGACATTTCAAGCTCGCCGCAAGCAACGCCGCGGGAAAATCATAGTCATTTTAAAACAATTAAATGTGCTTCGTTGTAGTCGCTCAACTATCTTAATCGAGATATCTTATCGCCACCCTTGTAATCGGTACCGTTGAGGAGTTCCGGTGGCCATCTGTGGTCTTCATCATCAGTTCCGCTTCACGAAGTGACACTTTCTGAATGCAAATGCTACATTTGTTACTAAAAATACTAAAATCGCTATATGTTTGCATACAATATTTGAGGAGTTCCCTCAATTCCTCACTGATCCTTTCATCAGATTCAGATTTGCTGACAATGGGACCACCTCGGAAGTATACTCTATCAAACTTAAAAAGAATTTTTAAAATCGGTCCACAATTGACGGAGTAATCGGTGAAAATACATAAAAAAAAAAAAAAAAAATACCTACAGTGGAACGTATAACCTCCTCCTTTTTTGAAGTCGGTTAAAAATAAACAGTAATTGAAAGAGATAATTTTGCAAAGAAAATTAATTTCACATGGTAATTTAAAAAAAACATTTTCCTGTGTTTTAAATTTGAATTTACAAATTGCATGGCACAAGAGAAATTGAACTTTGTTGCATGCCATATAGATTCAAAATCATGTAGGTACTAGAAACAGTTTCGTTTTCAGCAGATGACAGGAGGCTGAGCACAATTTTTTACATGATAATGTTTATAAAAATTCTTGTAATACATTCAACATAGTTAAGTATAAATTGCACACCCATTTTGAATCATTCAGCTGCGCAGCTCAATATGGGGCGTTATTGGAACATGTCGAGACTCCGAAACGGAAGAAGCGCAGCTCCGAGGGCGCCGTGGAGACTCCGCAGGAGAGCATCCTCAAGAAGCTCACTCAGGAGCGCATCGCTGAGATACACAAGTCCGTAGCTGACATGAACCTGCAGTACGAGCAGTTGAAGGTAAGGATGATTATAGTATGTGTAATCCGGATGTTTGAAAAAAAACCAGTTAAGTGCTAGATGGACTCTCGCACCGAGGGTTCCGTACTCCCGTACATTAAGTATTATTATCTTCCCATTTAATTTCAATTTCAAAACGAATCAGTGCGAGCTGAACGGCGTCTAACAGGAGGATCCTATTAATATACCTACGCTGTCCGTCCGTCAGTCCTATCTTTAAAGAGCTGTATCTTTTAAACTGTAATAATAGCGTGTTTTTTTTGAGGATGTGTTATAATAACGTTTTTTTTTTTTAAATTGATTTTGGCTGTAGGATTACACATTTGCTACGCCACTCAAATCTCTCACTTTTAATTGACCCCCATTGCTTTCAGAACGAATTCTTCGAAGCACATAACCCAGCGACATCTGACGACCGACTGCGTGAACTGTGGACCGCGATCGAAACAGCCAAGCGCACGCGCGAGAGGGAGACCGCGAAACGCACCGCCTGGCTGCGCGAGAGGGAGGAGAGGCGGGCGCGCGCGGAGCGCACGTGGCGCCCGCCCGCGCAGCCGCAGAGCGTGCCGTGTAAGTTTTCAAGTGATAGAATTCGGTTTGTCAAATTTGGTATGGGTACAACCCTGAAGAAAAACAATAACTACTAAAAATGGTCAAGTCTGAGCTGGCATCGCGCTGATTCGATTCGACGCTGTGCGGCGGTACGGAACGCTCGGTGCGCGAGTCCGACTCGCGCTTGACAGGTTTTTTGAACCACAGTATTAGTTGCTTTTTTTGGTAAAAGTGTAAAAAACGTCTAAATGTTACCCAAACCATCAACTCACCCACCCAAACTACGATGGAACTCCCTAAAAAATAAATACCCTGATACTGTATTCTTTTGAGACACATTTAGCTTCATTGATCTCCACCTGCTTTTCAATAATTGTGTAATTATTAATAATAACTGTGTGGTTTGTGAAGCGACGGCGACGCCGCAGCCGCCGTCGTCGCCGCTGCTGACGTCGCTGCTGAAGTCGTCGCCGGTCGTCACGACGCCGCAGCACATCCAGCACCCTGCCACCCTCGTCGGTGAGTACTTAGGCCTTTACTTTCCTTAAGAGCGTCGGTGGCCTACTGACAGGCCGCAAAGTTGTGGGTTCAAGGCGAAGGCAATTAAAAAAAAAAAGTTGTGATTTACCAACGGCAGTGACCACCAAAATGTATGAAAATTCATTAAGTACATGTATACCACGTTTTTACTTTTTAAAGCAATGTTTGGACTAGGATAACTAACTCCAAACAGCCAAACACTCGTGCAATCAAAATTTTTCCATGCTTATTTTAAAGCCTGACCAGAAAAATAAAAATAAAAATGGGGTCGCCAGTAATACTCTTTTTATCTGTGTTTCGTGAATTGTAATAGAAATGACAGTTCATTGAGGCTTTTTATTTTTCTGGTCAGGCTATACTTTTTAAAATGTCATAGATTTTTAGGTTAACTTTTTCGAACAGCGTTTACAGCGCATTTAAAAGTGTATCAAATAGTTTAACTTTTTTTATGCGTTTAAAAAACAATCATAATTCATAATTTATATAATATTATTTGTCCCCAGAAACGATCTCGCCCTCCGCCGGAGCGCCTACATTGTCTATGCTTCTAGAGAAGTCCGGCTCTACGAGTCCGCGCGACAACAAACACGCGGCCATAGAGCACATCAAAAGCCAGCTGGTGCAGATAGAGCAGCAGCTAAAAGGTTTGTCCTGTCTATGGTTAATGTTTTGACCACAGATCTATGTTATAGCATAGTATAAATAGAAAAGTAGGTCAAGGGCCGGTTAGGGCGCATAACGTCCCACTCGCAAAACGTCCCTCCAGCAAAATTACGTCCCATTCGCAAAACGTCTTCTCTGCAAATGGTCCCTTATGTGAAATACCCCATTCGCAAAACGTCCCTTTCTTAAAAGGTCCCACCCCTTTCGCAAAACGTCCCTATTGCATAACGCCCCTATCGCAAAATGTCCCGTCTGCGAAATGACCCATTCGCAAAATGTCCCGTCTGGAAAAAGCTTGTTTAAGTAGTCTTCTCATGGAAAGGAACGTTTTGCGAACGGGTCATTTTACGAAAGGGACGTTTTGCGAACGGGACTTTATTTATGTGAAGGGTCATTTTGCGTAAGGGACATTTAGGAAAGGGACATTTCGCGAAAGCGACGGAGGGACATTCTGCGAGTGGGACGTTATGCTCCCGAACCCAAGGCCCGCAGATGACCTACTTTCCTGTTTATACCATGACATAGATCTGTGGTCACAACATAGACCATAGTTGTCTATGGTCCACGACAACTATGGTACAATATTTATATTTTTTTGCAATAAAGAGTTTCTATACATACATATAACTAGGGTTCCTTAAAAATAAGATTTTCTTTGTCACTTTCTAGCAAACCCGACGCAGGCATCTCCCGTCCCGCTCGCTCCGGCAGTCGACATAGACGATATAGAAATTAAAGCAGAAGATGTTTACGCATTTAGAGATATTGACTTGCACATTCCTCCCGTCGCCACCATGCACAAAGGGATTCCCAGGTGAGGCATTATTTAATTTCGTACCCAATGGGTATCAAGGCAAAGTATAAATTGAAATAGAAATAGAAAATATTTATTTAACGCACACAGAAGATAAAACATTAGAAAAATATAAACTGAAAAGAAGACATTACGTTGAACAGGATCTCTCTCAACATTGTGCAGCACAGTGAGTTTTTTTATATTTCATTAGGTAACAGGTAACAACAAACACTAGCGACCATTCGATTAAGGTGGAATAAAAACAATACAAATACAAATACAAACGGAAAAAATCTTAAACAAAGACTAATGGTATCTGTGTGGCAACACCGGAACAACAACTGTTTCCTGTTGGATCGTTGCAAGTGACGGCCAATTTGATTAAATAGGAGTTTCTGTTACCTACTGTTATCTTTCTGGCCTAACACCCGTATTCACAAACAATACTTAAGGGATCCTTCACTGAGTAAACGTACTGCGTTCAACACAGCTTTGTGATTGGTCCTTTTTGACCGATCTTTTTTTTATGAGACGATTTGAACAACCTTGTGCGTCCGTGACCACTGTGAGACCTCATAGTGACGTTTGTGAATACGGGTGTAAGGCCAAGGACTAATGTAGGGAGCCATAAACAAGAAACTTCATGTCTTCATTTCGTGCCATTAACGCATTTCAGAGCATGTTTGAGAAAAATTAATTAGTGGAATATTGTATATTTTTTTTCAGAACTGCCGAAAAGCCGCCATTTAAAAAGGACGAGCAAGAGCCGCCCCGTACAGAGAATATCAAGATCGAAGTGGAAATAGAACCCACGCCGGTGAGTCCGTTTGTTAGATATCCCTTCCCTACCTGAGGCCCTTCTATCTAGCGTTTCTATTCGTTTCGTGTTTAAACCAATCGCGTCACTGGTTAAAATTGAAGGGGGTCTTACACAGCGACCGGACCCGCTTACCGTAACCTGGGTTTTTGAACGGGTTTTTATTAAGCTGGTTTTTAAAAACCCCCCTGTTTCGGAAACCCTCTAATCAGCTTACCCGCTATAAAGGCTATCGCTTCGATTGAATTAATTCGGCTTACCGCTTACCGGTATCAATAAGCCGCGAAGGGGTTACCCCTTGTTGCGCTGATTGAACCTGTCAAGATATTTTAGTTCTTACACATACCACGTCGCGTGCGGTGCGAGAAAAGAGGGGATGGAATGGGTTACCGTAACCCGAACGAAAAGCGGTTAGTTCGAAAACATATCTGATTCGGTAAGCGGTTACCGGTTGTTACGGATCGGGTTACCCGGCTTGAACGGGCTATCGTAATGAACGGCTTAGCCGATGAAAGGCTTACCGAAACGTTTGGGTTATCGTATGAAGGGGATATCGATTCGAACGGCTTAAGCAAACGAACGGGTTTTCCGGTCCATGGTCTTACAAGAAGGGTAGGGAACCCCTCGTGTGCGCCTACTCTCACTTAATCGGTTTTTTAACACAACACCGTCGGTCCGTCTGTCCTACAAAAAATAAATTTCTCCTGAGACGAAGTCACAGAAAAATGCTACAAATTAAATTGATCTCTTTTGTAGATGCAACCAGTGGAAGAAGAGCCAGCGCCAGAAGAAGTCCCAGAAGAAACTGTGCCGGTAATTAATAAACTACTTATTCATCATCATTATCATCATCATCATCACCATCATCACCATCATCACCATCATCATCATCACCATCATCATCATCATCATCATCATCATCATCATCACCATCATCATCATCATCATCATCATCATCATCATCATCATCATCATCACAATCTTGTCCTTATCCCAATCATTTGGGGTCTTTTTACACGACTGGCCAAACAAAGGAGTGTAATGTTTTCAGGGTTCATGTATGTATAGGATACCTAAATTGTTACAATTGAAATAACAACAATGGCAAAATGACAACTAATTTATGTCAACAAAAAAAAGTCTTCTAATTATTACAATATAGGTATCATTTGAAAGGTCTTAAGGTTATCTCAAATATATACGAATATAGTAGAATTAATAAACGGGTTCATTAACAATATCAAAAAAACCGGCCAAGTGCGAGTCGGACTCGCGCACGAAGGGTTCCGTACAACAACCACAACAACACAACAACAACAACAACACAACAACAACAACATTAGTCAAAATCGGCAAAAAAACACGTTTGTTGTATGGGAGCCCCCCTTAAATGTGAGACACTGTCGCCATCATTATCGACAAAACGCATAATCCCATATAACATACATTCAAAATAGATACAAACTAGTATGAAACTGAAATATAACATTAAATTGAATCACAAATTGAAATATAATAAATCTAATTTGAATAAATTGTTGTTTGAATTTTAATATCGAATGAATAGTTATTAATCAGGGTTCGAAATTATCTAAATACGCTACGCTAAACGCTTCTCGGTAATTATCGGATATTTATCAGATAATTATCGGAATCACCAGTGTAAGGAATTCATTTGTTTTATTGTTTCATAACAAATTCCATCAAATCATAAATAAAAACAAAAAAAAACCAACACAAATCAACATTAATTAAAGTTAGATTGAGAAAAAATCAGTGTGTTGCGGAAATACACGTTCGAATACTTCGAATACAGTTCTCTTTTACAAGCGCAATGTTTTGTTATTATCAATTGATAATTATCCATATATCCATCTATTATTATCGCCATAATTATCATTGATAATTATTCTTTCGAACCCTGTTATTAATTATTATTATTAACTTCAAACAACATTTATTTGACAAAGACACTTTGCATCACAATGAACTTCTAGGTGGTAGAAGAACCGGTAGCCGAGTTGTCCACCATCGAGGAGACTCCCGAGCCCCCACCGGAAGAGGAAGTGAGGATAGCCGTGCCGGAAGTCAAATTCCCAACGGTAGAAATCAAGGTCATACAGCCTGAGGTCCAGAAAGTAAGTATTATTTTTTACGTAACACCTGGCCATAATGTGAGTTTTATCGCACGCTGCGCGCACGGTAAAACTCGCATTGTGGCCAGGTGAAGACGTAAAATTGTGTACTCATCACGGGCAGTAAAAAAGAAAGCCCTCTATCGCATATTTACAACCCTCGCCTACGGCTCGGGTCTCAAATACCTGCGATTTCGGGCTTTCTTTCTTTTACAGCCCTTGTTAAGTAATGTACTATTATCTACATCCATAAAATAAACCGCTTTAACCCTTTGAACGCCAAGAGCCTATATAGTGGTTGTGTGCTGTCGTGCCTACCACGCCATCGACGTATATAGTGGTCACAGATACAGTGCAAAATTGAGTCGAGTATTTGCGACGTAAGGTTGACATTAGCTGTGGTTTTCAGCTGTCATTGGCGTGTGAGGACGACGTTTGTATCAAGTCAAAGGTGTTCAAAAGGTTAAAAAAAACCGCATCCAAATCGGTCCATCCGTTTAGGAGCTACGGTGACATACACAACACAACATAAATTGTCAAGTCTAATGTCAAGTAATGCAGATAGTGTTTAGTTTATCTGATGGCCACTGAGCGCTGTTAGTTGCGACAAGCATGCATGTTGTTTTTAATTTTTTAATTTTATTTCATTGTTTGTTTGTTTTAAATGTACCTTAATGTCTGTATGGCCTTCCGTGTTTTCACCGAGCGGCCCCAACGGAAGACCAGCGTTGGCTTCACAGCCAGCACATGCTGAGTTGGGACCGTTTCGCAACACTAGCACTATAGTCATCTCTTTTCCTTTTCTCTTTTTTTTTTTTTGTTATTTTTTTCTTGTCTGTGTGTTATTGTTGTGAATAAATGTTTTACTTACTTACTTACTTACTTATACACAGATACACATGTCAAAACTTATAACATCCCTCTTTTTTAGTAGGAGGTTAAAAACAATACAATGAAAAAAATATACAATGGCGAACTTATCCCCTCTAAGGGACCCTATTATATGAAATACATGCATGCATACCTTCACACCTGTAATCCCAAAAAATGGTTCTACACAGATCAAGGAAGAAGTGAAGGAACCGGAAGTACGGACCCCTGAGCCAGAACCGGAAGCAGAGGAGGTGGAAGTGGTAGAAGAACTCGCGTTGGAGTTTCTGGAAGAGACTATGTAAGTTCGCTTTAATTAATATTTTTGGATATAGTACATTTGAAAGTATTTTTTTTTAATAGTTATGATTAGCCACGGAGTCTAAGATAATTGAGCTACGTCATATTATTAAAATAAAAGCGTTTCATATATCTAAACTCGGCTATACGTTAAACGACGTATTCATTACGATCTATACTTAAAATCATTTCAGGACTGGTCTATTTTTTTCGCAATTACAGAAAATCAACGTTTAAAATTATTCCTCTATTCTGCTGCCCGCCATTTTAATGCCATTGATAGCATAGCATGACACTTTTTTTTGTTTTAGCATGGCCATCTAGAAAATACACATACTGCCAACATTAGAAAAGTTTAATCGAATTGGTCACGACTCACGACCAAGGATCTTGTATACAACACTGGAGGTTGAACGCCGAACATCCGTTCGAAACAATATATTCCATCTCTTTCTTTAGTTAGGGTAAGAATGTGATGGAAGTTATTTGAAAGAAAGAGATAGAATATTTAAATACGTAATAAAGGTCAAACTTCTTTCTAATGTTGGCAGTATGTGTACCTATTTTAACTTTTTTCCGAATCTAGAAAAAAAAAGTTTGCAATAGAAAAAGCGGGAAACGAGATTAAATATAATTATTTAATTTCCTCACAGTCGAAATGAAAAGTAGAGTGTCTAACTCGGGTGAAATTTTACCACTTTCCCCTCGAACTATTGGCGCTCTCACTTCGTTCGAGCGCCAGAAATATCTCGGGTGAAATGGGTAATTTTCAACCCTTGGTTATCAATCTACTATTGCACCTTTGTGCGGATATTTATTTTTACACTGTACAAATAGTAGCGCAAATCTCATGCGGTATGTATGTTGTCGGCAGCACCCCACCGCCGACGCCGTCCCCCCCTCCGGCGCCCCCCCCGGCGCCCGAGGAGCCCACGGTGCTGCCGGTGCTGGACCCCGACAGCATCCCGCTGCCGAGCGACCCGCCGCCGGACGAGAACATTGTCATAAGTAATAAGAACAACTCCGCACCCCAAAAACACAAAAGCGGCACAAACGGCCGTATCTTAATCACTGTAACTTAACTTTAACCGTTGATTTGATTAGCCGTTTTATAGTCATGAATTTTTATATCACTGGAACCGTTAACTTTTAAAAAAATCCTAAATATGTAACTAGTACACAAGGCTAGGTTAGGTTAGGTTTGATTTATAAAAAACCGGCCAAGTGCGAGTTGAACTCGCGTGGAGACGGTTCTGTACAATTTTCCGAAAGTGAACGTATCATATTGAGTTTACCATTGGTAGAATTCTTATAGGTTTTCCTGTAATCTTCAAGCAATGAACAATTATTTTTTTAAGCTCTGTAGTTTCGGGGATTAGGGGGGGAATGGTCAATTTTCGTCTTCTTTCGTGAATAAAATCAAAACTATTTATTTTATAATAATAATAAAAAAATGTGATCCTCATAACGACCCCTTTCATTTGATATATGACGCGGTAAGGTTTGCAAAACTTTATTTTTTAATTTTCTTATTTTTTCCCCAAAAATGACCCTTATTTTGAAAAAATATATATTTACTTTGCACATTTTAATTTACATATGTGTACCAAATTTCAACTCAATCGGTCCAGTAGTTCCGGAGCAAATTGGCTGTGACAGACGGACAGACAGACGCACGAGTCTATAAGGGTTCCGGTTTTTAATTTTTTGTACGGAACCCTAAAAATCCTGAAACAAACGGTTTCTTAAAAAAATACGTTATGACTTGCGATAATTATGATCTAAAACACATTATAACTAAATATTAAATTATGGCAGACGACATAGACCTGTTCTTTTTGTATACCCGTCAAATGAACTTTTTTTGTTTAAGTTCCCCCATTAGACGAGCAGCCTCCGTTGCCACCATTGCCGCCGCTGCCTCCCCTGCCCCCCCTCCCGCTGCCGCATGCCGAGGTCAAAGTGGAGGTCGAGGAGGTCAAAGAGGTCAAAGAGGAGGATGCAGAGGTATTCCCTAAGCTTATTTTATATTATATTTTTTATATTATTTTATATTTATAATGAAATCTTAATGTTTGTAATGTTTAAATGATTATTTATTCGAAAAATACATTTACGTAACACCTGGCCATAATGTGAGTTTTATCGCACGCTGCGCGCACGGTAAAACTCGCATTGTGGCCAGGTGAAGACGTAAAATTGTGTACTCATCACGGGCAGTAAAAAAGAAAGCCCTTTATCGCATATTTACAACCCTCGCCTACGTCTCGGGTCTCAAATACCTGCGATTTCGGGCTTTCTTTCTTTTACAGCCCTTGTTAAGTAATGTACTAGAATCTATTTTTACCGTAAATAAAAATGCGCTATTTTTTGTATGATCATCAGGAATCGCTCCCTCTAGAGGAGCCGACCGAGGAGCCGCTGCCCGAGGAGGCTGAGGAGGCCGAGGAGGCCGAGGAGGCGCCGGAGCCCGCCGAGCCGCGCGAGGGCGAGCCCGAGCCGCGCGCCGACACCGACGACGACACACACATGGAGGTCAGAATGGTTGGAAACACTTTGCAATACCTACTCATATCTTTTCTCAAAAATTTCCGGAAATGTTGGCATTACTATCTACATATTGAGACGCGAAGTACATAATTTACTGACAGATCTCGAATTAAAAAAAAACATTGCGTGCTCGCTACACAAGCCCGCAATGTTGCGTACAAATTCCATTACAATCTAGCTTGTAACTTTTTAAAAAGCGAAAAGTGCCATAATAAAATGAGGGCACAAGTCTTATACATCCATATTTTATTCGAAACATAACTTTTTTATCTGTGTCTGGAATAGCTTGTGTTTTTTTAAAAACAAAGCTTGAGTTTCTCCTTGTGATAAACAAAAAGGCGGTAAAGAGTGATGGTTTTTTCACATGAAGTTTCAATTTGTATGCAATTCAAAAAATGAGTTCTAGCGATGAAGATTTTATACCAACCAAATTTTTTTCTTGCGATTTTTGAGAAAAGCGCTATATTTGCCTTGGCATTAACAGCAATTGCGGGCTTCGTATTTTTAAACAAACTCGCAAGCTCGTCCGTTTAAAACTTTAAACCAATACTCGGCCCGCAATTGCCTTCTTCCCTGCCTTGGCAATAATGTACTATTGTTCAATTTGAGCCTGAGTTTTGAATACCCCCGATAAAAAGGGGCGTGTTATAAGTTAAGTCTGCGTGTCTGTCTGACATTTTGGCTCGCAAACGGATGAACAAATTTAGACGCGGATTCGATCGGCACCGCACTCGCAATCGCAAACGTTTTCATTTTGGCAGTCCGAAGGCGAGTCTGCATACAAAATGAATACAATTGTTCCGCTTTGAAGTCAATAGCGATTGCGAGTGCGTAAGGCTGCGGCTCCACTGAGGCGGAGACGAGCGGAGCTGAGTGGAGTGATTACAATGTAGTGATGCAGTTACATCTCCTCTCCGCTCCGCTCGTCTCCGCTTGACTGTTTCCACTGAAGCGGAGCAGGGACGAGATGTGGATTTAAACTAATATGATTGATCGATTCCTACACGTCTCCTCTCCGCTCCGTTCATCCGCTTGACTGTTTCCATTGAAGCGGAGTGGAGACGAGATGTGGATTTCAACTAATATGATTGGTCAATCCCTACACATCTCCTCTCCGCTCCGCTCGTCTCCGCCTCAGTGGAGCCGTGCCTTAGGCAATAGGCCAGCTGGATGGTTTGTAGCTCCGTTTCATGAAAATTGGTTTGGCCGTTTAAAAAGATATCAACTCTGAAAGAAGGGGTCGCTATTAAATCGGGGTTTTTTATCTTTTTTTTTTAATTTTAGATGAAACTGTGTCAGTTTGCATTGTTTGCGATTAAATATGTTTTGTTTTGTTAATAGTTGAGTCGCGAAGAAGAGAAAGATGGAAAGAAAAAGCGAGATTATTCCAGGAAGAAGAAATCTGACTCGAGAAGTGAGTATAATGTCTGTCTGTGGCACTGTAGCTTTTAAACGAGTGAACCGATGTTGATGCGGTTTTTTTTTTATAAGCAGGTTTTCTAGCTGTGGTTGTTAGCTAGGTTTCATGGAAGAGAGATATCAGCTCTGAAAGAAGCCGGCACCTTTGTATCGGTGGTTTTTATCTATCTAATAACTATTGTAACTGACAAAAAAAAGAGGTTTTATATTTGTCTGTATTTTTACCTTACTGCCGAAGGAGGGTAATGTGTTTATCAACCTATATATGTATGTATGTATGTTTGTTCCTTTGATGATTCTTTGCCAATCGATTTGTCTAAATCTTGCAAGTGTCACTAACGATATGACAGTAATCAAAATTCAATATGGCGGTAGCAGTATGTTTTTCAATATAAACCGGACGACATTTGATCTCGAGTGACATGCGAATAGTGACGTCATTAATTTGTCTATGATTAAAAAAAAACCCTTCATATTCGTAACACTGACACAGCACAATTTTGTTTTGCCGCTATTTTTGTGGTCAAGTTGTCGGCTTCCGAACCCATCTTAGAGTACTTATGATATGTGTGTAGATAAAATAGTGTATGCAATTTTACATAAATAGGCCTTAAAAAACTCGTCTGATCCTATTATGAAACTCGCTAACGCTCGTTTCTTAAAACCACACTCGTATTTTAAGGCCTCTCATTATGGATCAGTTGTATACACTACTATTATTTTATTAATTATGTGTATCGTTTCCAGCGTGTTCCGGGTCGGAGAGTGCGACGGAGGCGTCGGCGCCGGACTCGCCGCACGCGAGCGACGCCGAGCGGCAGCACAGGCTGTGGAAGCGCTCCGTCATGCTTGTCTACAGCAGGTAACACCGCCCTTCTAAGCCAATAAGCAGTATCTTAAATTCAATCATCAAAGTAGATTCAATTCTATTTTGTTAGTAGTAACGTTGATATTACTACAGGAGGTTTATCTTAGTTACTGCCTTTTGGCTTAGGACGGCAGAACACTGGACGTCCAACTAGGCTCGCAGTGTTGCCAATTCTAAACATGAATCACTTACACCTGATAATATATTTGACTAGAGCACACCTGCAGCTTTGCACGTGTAGATTAGTTTCCCGCTGTTCCCCCTATTTTAGCCTCTTAGGGGATGAATTCCCTCCAAATTTCTAAGCCCTATAGTGCCCGGCCGTTAGGAAGTCAATCCTGACAGCTGTCATCGCAGTACAATTTATAATTATAACCTATTCTCCGGTTTGAGGTTATAATTTGTACTGAAATGACAGGTGTCAGGATTGACTTCTTTTAGGCCGGGCACTTTAGGTCCAGCTGTTTCCGCTGTGCGTTGATCGATCAGTCAGACGGTCTCCAAACTTAGGGTGTTACCAGACCAATCGGTCGATCGTCGATCGACGGCATCGATCGATGGTAGAATTGATTAGTCGACGTCGGTCGATAGTTCCTACCAGACCAATCGATCGATGGCAGAATGGATTAGTCAACAACGTCGATCGATAGTTCCTTCATCAATTAAAGCTATCAGACCAGTCGATCAACGTCGACCTGCAATCGATCGATTGGTTAATCGAACGATATCCTACCAGATAGTTCCTACCCACAGAACAGAAAAAACAGTAGAAGTGTCAAGTAGGCGTGAAACGTGTAGCATAGTTATGCGGAGTTCCGCATAACCTACCATACTTTAGCCGCGATCGCTTATTTCGATATTGTGATATTTCGATATTTCTAAAATAGGAAATAAATCCAGACGCATGCCTTATTGTTATATTTTGGAGTGTAAAAACGGTAGCCGCACCAAAAACATTTTCCATGGTGGCGTGTTGTTTTTATGATAGTTTGAGTATTGGCGACAACAGGTCTGATACTAAACGAAGCTCATGCCACTTCCACTGTTTTTTCTATTCCGTGTTCCTACCAGACCAATCGATCGACTTCGATCGACGTCGATCGATGCCGTCGAATCAAATCGATCGGTCTGGTAACACCGTTAAAGATATTTTTTTAGGAAAACACTCTAGTGAATGATACGTGTTTGTTTCAGGTTGTGCGCGCACAAGTTCGCGTCGTTGTTCCTGCGGCCGATCACGGACGAGGAGGCGCCCGGGTACAGCGCCGTGGTGCGCCGGCCCATGGACCTCACCGCCATCAAGAGGAACATCGAGGCCGGCGTCATCAGGTCAATTATACTTTCGCGACAATCATACATCCATACTAATATTATAAATGTGAAAGTGTGTCTGTCTGTCTGTCTATCTGTTACATCTTCACGCTTAAACCGATTTAGATGAAATTTGGTATGGAGTTAGCTTGTCCCGGGGAAGGACATAGGCTACTTTTTATCCCGGAAAATTAGACAGATCCCGAGGGAGCAGCGATAAACGACTTCTACGTGGACGGAGTCGCGGGCAAAAGCTAGTACTGTTATAAATCTAAAACGGGACTTAATCGCGTAAAATAATTCATCTCGAATTTTTTGTACTAAAGAAATAATTTTTTCCAAAAAAAAAATTCAAACCTCCGTGGGAGAGGCCGCGTTCATTTGTCCATTTTAAAGCAAGTTTTTTAAATTATTGTGTCGTACCATAGTTTTTCTAATAATTTAGCCCATTTTAATGGAAACTAAATAAAAACTAACTATTTCCTCGCACCGTATTCTAGTTTCCTATCCAACCAATCACCCTCGTTGCATGACTCGTAAGGGTCTCCCCAGACCTATCGACGCGGAATCGGCTTGAGCCGGTAAGAAAAAGTTTATTGTCCATGCAATAAGAGCGAAAACGACGTCGTTCCGTTCGCAACGCCGAATTGAGCCGAGCCGAGCCGAGCGACGCCTTTCTCACTCTTACTGCACGGATATAAAACTCCGCGTCGATAGGTCTGGGGAGACCCTAACTGACCGGTTGTCTTGATGTATACAGGACGACGGAGGAGTTCCAGCGCGACGTTCTTCTGATGCTGTCCAACGCGCTGATGTACAACAGTAGTCAGCACAGCGTCTACGGGATGGCGCGCGAACTGCACGAGGAGGTACCGGAGCCAGCTGACCTTCATCACGTTATTACTTGACGACGCGTTAGCCTAGTTGCTAGTGACCCTGCCTACGAAGCTAGCGGTCCCGGGTTCGATTCCCGGTCAGGGCAAATATTTGTGTGATGAGCACGAGTATTTGTTTCTGAGTCTTGGATGTTTTCTATGTATTTAAGTATTTATTTCTCTAAATTAGTATTTATATCGTTGTCTAGTACCCATAGTACAAGCCTAGAGCTTAGTTTGGGACTAGGTCAATTTGTGTTCCCTTTTTTTAAAAATAAAAAATAAATACAATATTTCTCAACACTGTCCGAAGGGCGATGTCCAGTTAGATCACCTGGTAGGATCCCCCACGTACAAAATTAATAGGTAGGGGTTCCTACCAGGTGATCTTACTGGATATCGCGGTCCGAAGGGTCCAAACGGGACCCTATTGGTGTCCACGTGTCCGTCAGTCCGTCCGTCGTCTGTCACACAGGTTTTTAAGCCTAACGGCTGAGGTAGTCATCAATTTTTTTACAAAGCCATAAAAATTAACAAAGATATATTTTTCTGGGAGCTCCCGTACAGATAATCAAGGGCGCATTTTTTTATAGCATATCCCATCGAGTGTAATAAATATGATTGTTTAAAGCTAGTTGAGGAGATAAATAATATATTTTTCGTTTTTTAAATATTGGAAAACAAAGGAATGAAAAGCTACTAAAGTCCGTTTTTTTTATAGTTCCGAAGACTTTTTTAAAATTCCCTTTGATCTATGAACTTGAAATGTGCTAATAATGTTTATGTTTACTACGTTTCATGTTAAATAACTAATTTAAAGTCACCCTGTATATTTGTATTACCAATTTGAAGTCACCCTGTATATTTGGCGCGATGGCTATGGATAGGTCAACTCGTGTAAGATTTTCCCCTTATATTAATTCTATCGTCCAGGCTCAGAACCAGCTGGGCATGCTGCTGGCAGCGCAGGCGCACGCCGGCCTCAACGACTGCGCGCCTCCCCGCCGCAAGCGCCGCCGCGTGCACTCGCCGCACAAGAGGCAAAACTAAACCACAGACTCTTACGACCCTAGTACATAATAAGATACCCTTATGGCGGTATGACACAATCGCCCAAAGATGTCACACATACACTTCCAATATTATAAACTAGCAACCCGCCCCGCTTCGCTTTGGTTTATGTGAGCTGAAACTAAACCACCTGCTGACCCTTGTGACCCTAGTACAAGATGCCGCTACACCCTTATGGCGGCATGACATAATCGTCCAACGATGTCACACATACACTTCCAATATTATAAACTAGCAACCCGCCCCGCTTCGCTTTGGTTTATGTGAGCTTAAATTAAACATACATGTACATGATGCCGCTACACCCTTATGGCGGCATGACACAATCGCCCAACAATGTCACGCATATACTTCCAATATTATAAATAACTTCGTATGGACTTGCCTCTAGGACAATATTTATGTTATTTTGATATTTTGAAATGTATAGCAACATAATACAGAATATGAAAATTATGTAAGGTTATTTTTGATGCCTAGACATTTTTGATGTGTGTAACACCCTTAATGATCGTAGTACATGATAGCCCTACACCCTTATGGCACTATTACACAATAGCCCAGCCTTTATGATTGAATAATAAATATAAATTATACGATCCTGCTATGTGATGGCTCTTCTATAGACAAATATTGAATACAATCTCAAAGAATAGAAATAAAATCTATCTAGTAAGTCCCGACTCTGAAATTATAATGTAGACTTATTGTGTAGATTAAATTATTATTAAGATGAAAAAAACTTATGAATGAAACTGTTTTGTTTTTCTTTTATCCTCGCTTAATTACTTAATTTTGGTGCCCTGGAGCGGTTAGGGCGCATAACGTCCCTTTCCTAAATGTCCCTTACGCAAAACGACCCTTCTGCTAAAGGTCCCGTTCGCAAAACGTCCCTTCACATAAATATAGTCCCGTTCGCAAAACGTCCCTTTCACAAAATGACCCGTTCGCATCACGTCCCTTTCGCAAAATGACCCGTTCGCAAAACGTCCCTTTCGCGAAATGACCCGTCCGCAAAACGTTCCTTCCCATAAGAAGACTCCTAGTCTCTACTTAAACAAGCTTTTTCCAGACGGGACATTTCGCAGACGGGACGTTTTGCGAAAGGGACGTTATGCAGTAGGGACTTTAAGCGAAAGGGGCTTTCTCAGAAGGGACGTTTTGCGAATGGGACGTTATGCGCCCTAACCCCTGGAGCTCGGTAATTGCTTTAGACATAATATCATCGTACTGTTTTTAACTCTGCTGCCATTGCTGTCGAGTAAGTAAGGCCTGTCATAACGTTGATATCCGATAACATATCAAAAGCAATTAGGTTTTGCCGAGTAGTATAGAGCCCTTGGTCGCGTGTTGTTTGGAAATAACTACTAAGTTTCCTGATTAAAGTGCTATATTATGGCCTTTATTTAACATTATAACTATTAGATGAATTTGTATCTAATAGGAGTTAGCTTTGAGACGACGAACCGGACAAGTCGGGTCACACGCAGCTATTTTGTGTTTATTTACAACCGTGCCGGTACACGTGGTGATTTTATACATGAATCTCGAATTAAAAGAAAATATTAATACCTTAATGAAATTGTGCGAGAATATGAATGCGTATTAGGCAAATATAAAGGCATAGGTTGTGATATTCACTGTTTTTGTCTTCTTGCATTGACATCATTGACCCATACTCTTAGACGTCGCAGGAGTATCTTGACGTATAAGTAAAAGCAATGCTTGTTCGTCAGAAAATGTGCTATCGAACATGGTGCTAAGAATAACATGCAAAATTGCAAATGGCGGCTGGGTAGGTACGCTACGAAGCTGCACAGCGTGTACCTGCGTGGCTTGTGCAGCTCGGTGCTCTTCTTTCTCGACTTGGATGCCATACCATGTTGACCCGATGCCGCTGTTCTTAGAATACAGAATTTAAATTAAATCACGGTAACTGTATATTATTATTTTTTAGGTGATGGAATTAGATGTACATTGCGGGTCGATAGTATGTTCAAAAATTAATAACGGTGTATACGTCAGCGTAATCAAAATAATTCTTTCTGTTTATGATTATTGGAGTCTTAATCTATGTCCATTTTTAATAAACGCCCGTATACCATTTACACACTGTATTTTGATTTTTCTATACTACATAGGTACATTAGACGGTATATATTTAGATATACATAATTAATAAGTAATAAGATAATCTTTCCCATCATATTTGTCAGTTTCTCTTGATAAAACCCAACTGCGGCGTCTTAAGGAGCCTATTACACAATAGGTCATTGGACGAAAGCATTTGTTTTGTACCGAAAAATCAAAAACAAATACTAACAGGGCAGGATATAAAAAAAAATTGCAACATAATACACAAAACTACTACTTATTCTTTTCTTATGGTGGTGCTTGGCTGTACAAACTGCTGTCAAGCTGTGTCTAGTCCAAAGTGTACTCGATCCTTAAACTTACCATTGAACTAATTGCAAATTAGCGCGGTAAACGTGCGGCCAATCGCAGCTGAGCTTTTACTTTGAAATTCGTAATTCAAACTTCGTCTATTGCTATCCCTTTTGCTCTCGACGCGTCACTTATTTGCAAGAAAGTGACGGGGCGATCCGAAGTTCGAATTACTGATTTCAAAGTAGAGCCTCTGATTCCAACGTTTAAAACAACCGTTCTGACATGACACTAGCACACACACCCATAGAACGGTTAGCACGCTTAAAAACGCCTCATAGCTGTCAATCTGTAACAACAAACTTCCCATCAATTTGCTTGCTTGTATTGTTGTTTTTATTGTAATATAAATAATTTTAGAGCTGTTTCCAAAATGTACGATAACGGAGTAAATGGTGAAAGCATGGTTGACTACAATACATTGTTCTGCCACGCCTGTCTGAGCTGCAATCGCAAGTTAACTATGGTGGGAGAATACATCGATATTTACATAAAAATATGCGATAATTCGCGCATGGTAAGATATTACAAATATGATTTAATTAACTAGAACATATTCTGAAATTATCATCGTATTTTGCCTCTAAAAATGTCTAGTCTTATCTTCGAAATCCGTCTCTAAAAATGTACTTCTTATATTGGTTTGTTATAGTATCCTAATTAAGTAGGACTCGAAAGAGAAATTACTTATCGGTACTTACGTAAACTATACACGAAGCCTGAAATGTAAATTACTTTTGAGGTTAGAACTATGGCTGTGCTAGTAAAATTTAATAAATTATTTATTGGTACATTTTTGACAGCTTATTTTAATACATGAACACTTGAACATGAACATGAACCTTTAATTTATACAAAGCTTGTGTCAGCATTAAGTTATTAATTTATTACTATAAATTAAAATGACCCACCCTTTGCAAACTATATGAACTCACAGTGATTATACTATTCCTGAGGCCTGTTTCACAAAGCTACAAGTTACAAATTACAAGCGGAAGTCTCTTTTTAACTCCTTTTGCTAGAAAGAGAGTTCTGTGGCCCGTTTCACGAAGCTACAAGTTAAAAATTACAAGCGGAACTCTCTTTCTAGCAAAAGGAGTTAGAAAGTGACTTCTGCTTGTAATTGGTTACTTGTTTTTTATATTTATACTAGAGGACGCCCGCGACTTCGTCCGCGTAGAATTAGTTTCCCGCTACTCCCCCCATTTCTTCCCGTTGGGGGTCGATTTTCGGAAAATCCTTTCTTAGTGCTCACTTACATCATAAAAGGAACCCCTGTACCAAATTTCAAGTTTCTAGGTGCAGTAGTTTCGGCTGTGCGTTGATATGTCAGTCAGTCAGTTTAGCCTTTTATATATATAGATTATAGCTACTACAAAATATCTAAGGATCATCTTTCTACATTATTTTTATATCTTGTATTGTTACGAGTAAATGCATTATATCAAAATAATGTTGGAATATTTTTGATCTTTAGACTTTACATGTGTGTAGTCTACTATCCAATCCACATTACGGTAGTTAAAGGGTTTTACGAGTTTCCACTTTCAGTGGCCCGTTTCAACAAGCTACAAGTTACAAATTACAAGCGGGACTCTCTTTCTAGCAGGAGGAGTTAGAAAGAGACTTCCGCTTGTAATTTGTAACTTGTAGCTTAGTGAAACGGGCCTCAGATGGTTACTAAAGGTTAGGGCAACATATTCAGTTCTGTTGTGGAAAGTTAAAAGGAGAAACACACATTTTTGTTACATAACAGAATTGTATTTCTGTATGTAATATTAGGAGCAAAATAAGCCCTAACCTTTGCTAAGTTATTTTTTAGACGCTGACACCGCAAGTAAATGTCTGTTGGGAATGCATGGCGTTGTTGAAAAAAATCAGAGCTTTCAAGAAAAAAGTGGAAAACGCGCAGAAAATACTGGACTACTGCCTTGACAAACATGTAAGTTTTTTTTGAACTATTACCATGTAGTTCTAAGGAATCTATCCTAAATAAATAATTATTAATTAGTAACCTATTTTTATGAGCCTATTTTGCCCACTGCGGGCCGAAAGACCTCTTTGATTATCCACTTGTCCCTGTCCAAAGCGTACTCCCGCCAATCCATTGTAACTGAACCTATGTCATCAACTCAACTTCATCGAGTCTATCCCTGCTATGATGTGCAAGCAGAAGTGTCAAGCCCTGTACACACTCACAGAGTTCAAACACACTGACTTAAATACTGATATTTGAACGTAAATACTTTAGGAACTTGTATCGATATAGCATTCTTCTTTTATTTTATTTTAATACATAAAGAGTAGGGATGGGCCGACTACGGATTTTGCCCACTGGCCAGTCGGCCGACTAATCGGTTTTCAATTTGCCGATTAATCGGCCGGCTAGTCGGCAATGCTGATCGTAGGATTTTGCAAAGTCCGGGTGAATTCGGAAACGGTCGCTTCGCTTAGTCCGTCGCGCTATTTGTTACCTACCCCTACCATGCGTTTACGTTTTTTCTTTACCGGCGTGTTGCACGACAAAAAAAACAATTAAATCCCTAATTATAGTAGTAAACCAAACTACCTAATGCTTTTTATAACTATGTCGAAAAGAAAATCGCGTGTGTGGACATTTTTCGACGACATTGAAGGTGATTTCTTATAGGCAATAAAGTGCCGAATATTCGGCATTTTTTGCCGACTAGTCGACGACTAATCACCGACTAGAAATGATGCCGAATAGTCGGCTTTCCTTACTAATCGTCGACTAGTCGGCTCATCTCTAATAAAGAGTAATCTTTATTGCGTTGTTTCTGATTGAATTTTTATAATAATTTGTTTATAATTAGAGTTGTTCATTTACTTTTCAGACTCCGCTTAAAGACAGTCTTTCTGATCTTACCACATCCCACATGGAGTACACATCTTTCGCACCAATCCTCAACGACGTTAATGACAAACTAACGCAGATAAAGATGGAGCCCGTTGACGAAGAGGATGCCTACATGGACGTCTCCAACGGATTCACAGATTATTCCAGGGATGTCCGGAAGGATGCATACGTGGGCATTAGCAGGGATGCACCGGTGGAAGGTACAGACATGAAGGAACAAACCATGTGCAACATTGAAGATGTCAGAGGGGAGTGCGAAATTGATGTGAAACCGGATTACAATATTTTATGTAAGAATATTATATTATTACTTGCTGTCTCTCCTATGTCCTCCCTTGGGGTTTGAGGTGTCTTTGTTTAAGGGCGTTTTCAAAAGAAATATGTGTACCCAATTAAGGACTGAAATTAAGGAACTTTAACTTAGTCAGTTTGGTGCTTTAAATTAGCTATACATTGACGGCCGCAATGTATGGCTAATTTTCGTCACAAAATTGAACAAGTTAAAGTTCCTTAATTCCAGTCCTTAATTGGGTACACTTTTTAGTGAAAATGCCCTTAAACTGGTTCAGCAGTTTCGTTGTGAAACCAAACAGAACTACTTCACATTTATAATATTAAGTATGCTTTAATTTTTACACATTTAACTCTTTTCTAACTGACGGTCTGACAATGTACAGCCTAAACTGCTGAACCTAGCCGTGCGTGCACTAAGAAATGTTTTTTTCGAAAATCGAATAATTGAAAAAGTGGCGGGAAACTCAAGTCTGTTTCAGACGAGTGTATCGATCTGTTTCCCAAAATCGATTATTCCACAGCAAATGTTCCAGTCGCTGTTTTACTCGTTCTTAATTTTACCCAGTGGGCGGGTCCACAGCCACGCAGAGCAAGTAGCCTTGGTTAGATATACATTTCGTACACGGACTGCCGCGTGCGGCAAGCCCGAGCCATCTTGTTTCCAGTTTGACAGATGAAACAATATGGCGCCGCAATAATATTTTTAATAACGTATGTTTACTGCCTTTTATTAAATTTATAAAACGCATGCTAAGTATAATTCGATTGTGCGTACACGTGGCGCAATTTTGTTTTGTCCGTCATGAACATGACCAAGGCAATGTACGTCTAGAGAGCACGCGGGCGCTTTTGAGCATAAGACAAAAACTGACACCGGACGGATTGCCCGCGGCAAGCCGTGCGTTTGCCGCGGGCGCTGCACGTCCACAATCGCCTCGCGAGGCTGTTCGCTGTGTGGACCCGCGCGATCGCATTTTTCCCCAGTTAAAGCTGGGTCCACATTTGTATCATTTTGCCGATGACGATCACGCGTATCGTATCGAGCTCGCGTATCCTAAGCATGGACGCTCACTTTGGGCACACCGTATCACTAAAATCGTCACGTGAAAAAATGCGTCCATACTAACCGTAGCGTAGCAGCGTATCGTATCATAACGCCGTATCATTAAGTGTTAACGCTATCCGTATCCCCTTTGATGCTCGGGGAAAAATCGCCTCGAGAGCGATCACGGCGTATCGCGTATCAAATCATAACTTCGTATCGTGATACAGTATCAATCACGTCCATACTTACGATTTTGATACGCGTATCCGATCGCGAGTGTGCGGGGTATATAATAAACGCGTATCAACATCGATCCCGAGCGATCAGATACGGCGCGCCGCATGATCGCGCTGTTTGTGCGTCCACACTAGCGATCTTGATACGCGTCGGTGCAACGCACCGGAGATACGATACGACGAAATGATACAAATGTGGACCCAGCTTAAGATGTTACCCAATCGCATATTTTCCTGTTGTCCGCTCATACGAGATGCGCGTCGAGAAGTCGCGGGGTCCTCTCGTTAATTTAGTATAATGGTGACGATTGCAGCGGCGGGCGTGACCATCAAGTCGGAGCCGCTCACCGAGGAGCAGCGTAGCCACCGCCGCTGGAAGAGCTCCGTCATGCTGGTCTACAAGAGGTGAGCCGGGAACTTTACGAAAAAACTAATTAATTAGATAGAAACCTTCGCTATTGTAATATAAGAGGGTCGTGGTTAGGGACAATGATAACGCTAGTTGCATCGCTGGGCAGAAGTCCGTTAATCCGATTCCGCTATCAGACGACAATTTTAATATGCTCATGTTCATGAAGGGAAACATGCACCTTATGGCAAATGCTAGCTAATGATATTTTTATTGGCTATGCTATTATTTAATACTAGCTGTTGCCCGCGACTCCGTCCGCGCAGTAAAATAAAACATAGCCTATGTTCATCAAGGATAATGTACAATTCTAATGGTGAAAGAATTTTTCAAATCGGTCCAGTAGTTTCAGAGCCTATTCAATTCAAACAAACAAACAATAACAATGTCAAATCTTTCCTCTTTATAATATTAGTGTAGAAAAATCAAAATTTATGATTCTTTCTCCTAGTTTTATTTCCTATTGCGTATATTTACGATTTCGAGTTAACGATTAACGATTAACTTTAACTTCCGTTAAAACTTTTGAAAAGTAACGTTTTAACTTTTAACGAAGTTAACTTTTTATTAACGGATTGACGATTAACGAAGTTAACTTATTGATTACCGGTGCCCAGCTCTGGCTAGTTGGTAGTGCGTAGGAGAACCTTTATTTCATATAATGTATAGCTATATTACAAGTTGGGATGCGCTGAGACAAGCAATATTCGTTTTTGTAGCAGTAAACTATTGTGTTACTGTTCAAGTTACTGTACAACACTGAAAGTGGCTAATCGCCATTCTTCACTATAAAGGGGCTCGTAAACGGGCCATATTATCACTGCAATATGTGGCCCGCAACTATTGGTGTATCTCTAACATATGAGTAAGAGAGGGACACCAATAGTTGCCGGCCACATATTGCAGTGAAAATATGGCCCGTTTAGAAGTCCCTTAAATGGCGACCCACTTTCTAAGCTTATCCCTTCAAGCGGCAAGAAAACTATAGTTAGTTTTGTAAGGAGGTACCTTGGGAAGGCAAGTAATAGAGCCGAAGGATGAGTAAATACTGATTTATTGATCTAAGCATATTGATTATATAGGCCTTAAAGTCTACGTCACTAATATCTATAACACCACTACATCTCTTCCGAGGAGAAAAAAAATAAAAAAAGTGATATCTTTATTTTATTTGTCCTTGTTTACTTATTGTGTACTGATTGTACTTATCGCTAATACAGTATAATCTGGGTTGTACAATCCCAGGAATCTTGTCGCTTAATTGTATAATTATTACTATCATGCATGTTTACACTACTAGGTTTGATTATACTTGACAAGTTAAACTTATTAATTAGGATAATATATTTTAGTACGATTCTTATGTACTATATCTATTTTTCCATCTCTGGCAATTTTTACATTTGGTGTTATATCTGCAATAACCTTGTATGGACCTGAGTAAATTTCTTGGAGCTTGTTTCCGGTTTCATTTTTGACTAATATGAGGTCGTTTTTCTCGTATGTTATGGGGTTAATTCTATGATCGTAAATTTGTTTTCGTGTTATTTTGCTTTTAATTAAGTTTTCATGGGCTTCTTTTTGTGCTCTTTGAATTCTATAGCGTAACTCTAATGGATATGATTCAAAGTTGTATAATGGTTCAACAAGTCCCTGGGATAAATTTGACGGCAAAATACATGTTTTTCCAAAGACTAATTCGAATGGGGTAAAACGAGTCTCTGTGTGCATTGAGGTATTATAAGAGAAACACCAGTAGGGCAGCCACGAGCTCCATTCCTCAGGGTGGTTATCTGTCTGAATTCGTAAGTAATTACCTAAACTTTTATGTGAGTTCTCCAACGCGCCGATGCTTTGGTGATGGTATGCTGTTGAATGTAATTGGTTAATATGTAATAGGCTACATACCTCATGTATAGTTTTCGACATAAACTCCGTCCCTCTGTCGGTTGCGATTTCCTTGGGAATACCGTATCGTAATATAAAATTATTTACAAATATCCTAGCTATTTCTACTGATGTCTTAGTGACTAAAGGATATGCCTCTACGTATTTACTTAATTCGCACTGAACAGTTAAAATGTATGAGAAATTATTACTATCCGTGTCCAGTGGTCCAACAACGTCCAGATATATTTTCTCGAAGGCCGAGTTAGCCGTGGTTGTAATAACCATCGGTTCTTTCGTATAATGTGACGAATGTTTCTGTTTTTGGCACTTGTCACATTTCCTTACGAATTCTCTTATATCTTTGTCTAGGCCGGACCAAAAATAATGCTTTTTGATATTATTAAACATTCTTTTTGTGCCTGCATGGCCACTTGTAGGCAATAAATGATAATCGTTTAAAATTACCCTCTGGTCATCTTTGTCTTCGATTCTTTTAATTTCTTTTATTATACATACTCGAGGACCGGACCAGTTTTTCGTACTCTTTATTTGATTTGATAGTGTTTCTATAAACAATATATGATTTCTAGACATCATAAAACAAATTTCCTTTATTTTGATTTGTTTGCAAAACTCACCGAGTTCTCTCACAAATGCGCTTGGCGTCAGTTGTGATTGAGACGACGGATTTATATAAATTGCATTTTTACTTGGGGCATAGCAAAATGTAAAGCTCTCCTTTGTTATCTCTTTAAATTTACGTTTTTTTTTTAGTTCGTCAATCGTTATAAACCGTAGTTCTACAGAATCTCTGGTTTTATTATGTACCTCCAGTATTTTTGGTTGCTCGGACCAATTGTTTGGAGAGCTTGTAGCGGTTTGTGTATTTTGTTTTTCTTTCCTCGCTTGAGCGCGCGTCATTACGTTTAGTACACATGCACTCATCTCTTTCAACTCCTCTGACGTAATTTTTATTCGTGATAACGCATCAGCAGCTGCGTTATCAGTTCCGCGCACATATTCTACATTAAAATCATACTCTTCTAAAAGTAATCTAAATTTAATTAATCTGCTAGAGGGATCCTTCATTCCAAATAAGTAAATAAGGGGTCTATGATCTGTTTTTATGGTAAAAGTGCGACCGTAAAGATAAGGGCGAAAATGTTTAATAGCCCATACAATCGCATCACCAGCAACAACGCCAGTGTAACCAATACAACAAGGACCAGCATGTACCAGTTCATTGCACCGACATTCTCGGCCACTATATTCGTCGACTTCCTAATTTCGTTGTGAACCCCTATCTGGGCGATAACTTCCTCATTACGTTGTACAGGTGGTTCATATTTGGTATTGCACATTTTGAGGTGGGTAAGCGCGTTTTGTAAATATTCGGTAAAACACAACGTTAGACAGTACAGTAGGTAAGCAGATCAATGCACTCATGAAGTCTAAAACGCGGTACACGCGGCGGCCTTATATGGCAGGGTCGCCATGTAAGGAGGTACCTTGGGAAGGCAAGTAATAGAGCCGAAGGATGAGTAAATACTGATTTATTGATCTAAGCATATTGATTATATAGGCCTTAAAGTCTACGTCACTAATATCTATAACACCACTACAGTTTAAATTTGAATTTTGAGTTAATGTCATAAAGTATAAATTGTTTTTTGACAGCAGCCGTTATACGGTTGCTTGCCACTCGAAGGGTTATAACTCCTAAACGGCCCAACCCATTTTAATTAAACCTAGCTAAAAACCATCCCGATTAATAAAAAACCTCGCCCAAATCAGTTCATCAGTTTGGAAGCTACAATGACAAAAACAGATATTCTAACGGGGTATGTATCTAACATACCCCGTTAGAACTCTTGGATGCTAACATAGTTTCACGTGTGCTCCTCAGACTATGCGCACACAAGTACGCGGTCCACTTCCGAAGGCCTGTCAGCGACGAGCTCGCGCCGGACTACAGCCGCACGGTGCGCCGGCCCATGGACCTGGCCACCATCCGGCGAAACATCCAGCGGGGGGTCATCAGGTAAAAAATTATGAATCGATAAAACAGGAAACACATCTGTTGAAAAGTTGTTCGTTCAATGGTTGAAGCGTGATTGAGTAACAAACATCAAAAACATCCAAACTTTCACATTCATACTATTTGATTCTTTAATATTTTTGATTATGCCGTTTTTAAAATTATGATACCAAAATTTGACGTTATGATAAATTCAGTTTTATCTGGATTCTAAACATTTCTTTACAATTTATATTATTGATGTTCGTTTTTAGGGTTCCCAAAGGGTAAAAACGGAACCCTATTCTATAATAAGACTCCACTGTCCGTCTGTCTGTCAGGCTGTATCTCATGAACCGTGATAGCTAGACAGTTGAAATTTTCACAGAAGATGTATTTCTGTTGCCGCTATAACAACAAATACTAAAAACACAATAAAATTAATAATCAAGGGGGGGTTTTTCGCTCGATATTAATAACGGCAACAGAATATTTAGTAGTATATTCACCTAAAAAAGCAATAAAAAAAAATTAAAATATATATTACGGGGCTTCCATACAACAAACGTTTTTGTCGCCGTTTTTTTTTAAATGTTGTATAGATAATGGTAACGGAACCCTTCGTGCGCGAGTCCGACTCGCACTTGGCCGGTTTTTTATTAATAATTTTAAATTTTTAATAAGTTGTGTTCTGTTCAGGACGACGGAGGAGTTCAAGCGGGACTTGCTGCTGATGTTCTCCAACGCGCTCATGTACAACAGCAACCAGCACGTGATCTACCACATGGCGCAGGAGCTGCGGCAGGAGGTAACGACCGTTCTAAAATAACGGTCAAGTGCGAGTCCGACTCGTCCTCTGAGGGTTCCGTACCGCCGCGCAGGTATTATTGTATTCCAATTTGAATTTAATTTCGGATTAAATCAGCGCGAGCCCGACTCACACTTGACCATTTTAGTGTTTTTAGGGTTCTGTACCATAATGGTAAGGTAAGTAACAATAAAACACAGACAAAAATAAGTAACAGGAATAAAAGAAAAGAGGCGACAGTAGTGCTAGTGTTGCGAAACGGTTCCAACTCAGCATGTGCTGGGTGTGAAGCCAACGCTGGTCTTCCGTTGGGGCCGCTCGGTGAAATTTCGTTGTCTGTCTGTATATGAAAGAGCTTAATCTGCATATTTCAAATCATTTTTTGTTATTTGTGATGTACTTTTTGATTTATAGCCAAAAATTTACAAAAAAATGAAAATGTAAATAAAGAGTATGCGAAAAGTAAATATGCGTAAAAAAAATGTGCGTTCCTAAGGAATCTCAGATTGCAAAGTTATTTTTAAAAAATCATTAATATTAACATAGCGTACATTAATATTAATATTAGCTTCAATTGTAACTAACAAATAATGAAGTATTTTGGAAGTAAATTGTAACCTACTTCTAATGACGTACTTCATACCCACCCACTTCATTGCCGACTATACTTCTAATGCTTACTAATAATAAATTAACTATTAATAGGCGAGTCAAATGAATCCAAACTTGATACATCTACTATGACTTATGAGCAGGGATCGGAAATTCGGATAGATATTTACCTAAAGTTGGCAATATCCCGGAAAAAGATAGGCGAACATGGCGTCGGCTTCTTAAAAATATTATTTTAATAATAGAAAATCCGGGATTCCTGAATTCTACAAAACGTTAATAATAATTATTTTATATGTAGGACAAAACGTTCCGTTTTGCTCCTATAAATTCGTTAGGTCAATGATTATTAATGATTATTTTAATTTAATTTAATTTAATGAGTGACAGGTAAATTAAATAACATTTGGTAAATCTATACATGGAAAATAACTTCAAATCTAATATATAAAATTCTCGTGTCACAGTGTTTGTAACCAAACTCCTCCGAAACGGCTCGACCGATTCTTATGAAATTTTGTGTGTATATTCAGTAGGTCTGAGAATAGGTCGTAAACTATATTTCATAAGGATTGTATGAAAAAAAAAATTACACCCGGGCGACGCCGGGCGCGGACAGCTAGTAGTTATTATAAATCCTTAATCATGAATTTATGCTGACGTAATTCATTTAATTAGAAATCCCGGGAATTTTATTAATGAATTATATGATTGAGTCCACCTCCATACAGCTGAACAACGACGCCGCCGCGAAAGTGTACGTAAATATCTATCCGAATTTCCGATCCCTGATTATGAGCCATGGAGCGGTTCGTTTCTAAACTTATTTTTTCCATAATTACAGACGTTAAACGAACTGGCGCTTCTCTCGGAAGCCCAGGCCGACACGCCGTTGTCGGCGTCGCGCCGGCGTCGCACTCGGTAGCGACGCACCTCGACCACCCTCGCCGCGGAGCGGGCTCGGTGCGTCATGTGCCCCAGGACACTATAACAGATCAGGGAGAGACTTATATTACAAACTGTTTAACTATTGTGACAGCGTCGACGGGAGAAGGTAGTATCTCAGACAGATCTGTAGCAAATGCAACCTTATTAGTAACGTAATGGAACCAGTAATCGACAAGGGCCAATGATCGACACTTTGACGACACGCTGGCCTAGTTGGTAGTGACCCTGCCTACGAAGCTAGCGGTCCTGGGTTCAAATCCCGGTAAGGGCAGATATTTGTGTGATGAGCGCGAATATTTGTTTCTGAGTCATGGATGTTTTTGTTTTCTATGTATTTAAGTATATATTTATCTATATAAGTATGTTTATCGTTGTCTAGTACCCATAGTACAAGCCTAGAGCTTAGTTTGGGACTAGGTCAATTGGTGTGACATTGTCCCCTGATATTATTTATGATATTTATTATTACACTGATTCTTATTTCACAGAAGATAAGGGTTATTCATTTCATTAATTTGTTTTGTAACATTCAGTTTATACGGTCATAAATTCTTTCTTTCTTTAAAATAAGAGTTAAGTGTCGATCATTGGTGCATGTCAGTTTAAAGTGTCAAACACTGGTGCCATTGTTAATTGGAAAAAGTTGAATTTGCTTTGGATACTGAAGTTGAGATAACGCCTATTAGTTTATGAGGGCTGTGTGGTATTCGAAACGGTGTGGCAGCAGTGTTCGTGTTGTGTTTCAGGGTTGGCAGCTGGTCAATTATAAGTTATAAGATACGTCGTCTTACACCCGTATTCACAAACGTCACTATGAGGTCTCGCAGTGCTCACGAACGCACAGGGTGGTTCAAATCGTCTCATAAACAAAAGGTCTGTCAAAAAGGACCAATCACAAAGCTGTGTTGAACGCAGTGCGTTTACTCAGTGAAGGATCCCTTAAGTATTGTTTGTGAATACGGGTGTTAGTTCGCGTTGAGAATTTGCAGAAAGTTCATAATGTTATAAATATTGATGTCATGACTATTTCGTTAGTGTTAGATGTATTATAAATGCAAAGTTGTGTGTTTGTTTGTTACTCCTTCACGCTTCAACGGCTGGACGGATTTGGATGACATTTGAAATGGAGATAGCTTATATACCCTGGACTTAAGGCTACTTTTCATCCCGAAAAATTATGAAGTCTCCGAGGAAATAACGTTAAACGAAAGCTATAAATATTGTTAAAATAAACATTACGAATTGCGCGTTGTTTCACGGCCAAAAATTGAAGAATCGTGCTGCTTGCGGCTCAGATATCGATATGCATATAAAGCCGCCGTCAATAGAACTTGCAAAAGATGTAAACAAAACCAAACGAACCAATTCACCATGATTACTCGGTAATCACGTACTTTTAAAGATCAAGCGAGGTCTATGCAACGATTTATACACTAAATCATTATTTTCATATTTAGTTATAAAATAAATGTTTTAAAAAACAAAAAACCGCCTTCAAAAACGCTAAAAATAACTTCTACTACTAGGTACTTAGTAGTAGGTACCTATCCTATTAGGTTAGTCTAACTGAAGTCGGCTTTTTGTTGAAAGTATTGTGGTCGCCGACTTCAGTTAGACTAACCTAATAGGATAGGTACCTACTACTAAGTACCTAGTAGTAGAAGTTATTTTTAGCGTTTTTGAAGGCGGTTTTTTGTTTTTTAAAACATTTATTTTATTTTACACTTTTTAGTGATCATAATAAGCTTATGTAGTCCCACTTCTTAGTTGATATATGAAACTTTAAGACATTTCAAGCTCGCCGCAAGCAACGCCGCGGGAAAATCATAGTCATTTTAAAACAATTAAATGTGCTTCGTTGTAGTCGCTCAACTATCTTAATCGAGATATCTTATCGCCACCCTTGAAATCGGTACCGTTGAGGAGTTCCGGTGGCCATCTGTGGTCTTCATCATCAGTTCCGCTTCACCAAGTGACACTTTCTGAATGCAAATGCTACACTTGTTACTAAAAATACTAAAATCGCTATATGTTTGCATACAATATTTGAGGAGTTCCCTCAATTCCTCACTGATCCCTTCATCAGATTCAGATTTGCTGACAATGGGACCACCTCGGAAGTATACTCTATCAAACCAAAAAAGAATTTTTAAAATCGGTCCACAATTGACGGAGTAATCGGTGAACATACATAAAAAAAAAAAAAAAAAAAAAAACATACACTGGAACGTATAACCTCCTCCTTTTTTGAAGTCGGTTAAAAAATGAAATCACTATTCATTATACGTTATTTTTAAGACTGCGCCGAGCAAACGTCGACCGTCCAGTGGCGCCCTCATCACTATTATTGTGTTTTCTAATTAACTAAAGAATTTCCTAGCAATCGGACGATGCTTTTTTGTAGCGTAAGTAAAAACACAATTTATGGGATACGTAACAAACTTTGATAACAATTACCCTATGAGTAGTCAGCTTAACGGGAAAAGGTGGCCACTTTTTTCCGTTAAGTTGATAACTCAAAGGTCAATTGTTATTAAACTATGTGATATGTCCTATAAGTTGTGTTTTCATTTGTAGTACAAAAATGCACCGACCGATTTCAAGAAAATACTTTATTTTATTAGAAAACACTATAATAGTGATGAGGGCGCCACTGTACATCCGGCGTACGCTCGGCGTAGTCTTAATAAAAACACGCTTGGTGAATATTTGAGGTTATGTGTTAAACAGTACTAATTTGTTTACATAGTTAGCAAATTCTATTGACGGCGACCTTAGGCGCCAATGAAGGTCACCATATAAAAACCGGCAAAGGACGACTCGAACTCACACACAAAGGACGTGTTCTTTTGCGGGGTATTTTTATTTTATTTTTTTGTCGTGCATGTGTTATAGCGGCAATAGAAATGCAAACTCTGAAAATTTCAACTGTATACCTATTACTGTTTGTGAGATGCAGCCCGCTGATAGACAGACAGACAGCGGAGGCTTAGTTTTAGGGTCCCGTTGACACCCTTTGGGTACGGAACTCATAAAGTACAATGAGGAGGAGAAACAGGAAAATTAAAAAATCTGGTTCATTGAATAGAATGGTTATGAACAGTAACAAATAGCAGCTATAGTCTTAAGGGGCTTCTAAACGGGCCATATTTTCACTGCAATATGTGGCCGGCAACTATTGGTGTCTTTCTCTAACATACGAGTAAGAGAGGGACACCAATAGTTGCCAGCCACATATTGCAGTGAAAATATGGCCCGTTTAGAAACCCCCTTACAATTTCATTTTTTTTGGCTTAATGTGGTTACCCTACCATGTATGTTTAAATTTGTTTAAATTGGATTGATAACATCGAGTGACAGGTATGACAGTTGTTAAATGTAGGGTTACCACCATAGCTCGGACAGGTCATATCAAAAACAGATATGGAAATAGAACAAGATTCAATAGAGTCGTAATAGGTACCTAAGATTATTATTGTCTAAAGCGGATATTATCGTTATTTAACTTTTTTTTGTTGCATATCTGTCGTAGTTTTGTCAAAGTGGCATTCCTGAAACAGTTTTGTGACAATTGAAATTAGTAAAATGATTTACTTATGGTTATTTCTAAATATTTTTATTATATTATTTAAATGCGAAACGGTTAATAAGCGGATTAAGAACTATCCCGAGCTCTCTTATGATAAAATGTCTGTGAAATATATTGTGTACAGCATGTGACATTCGTATTAAACAGTTAAAGAAAGATGAAAAAAGAATGTTAATGAAAATACCTTCACAAATATATGGACAATTCTGGGTTACCATTATAAATGTAATTGAAAGATATAATTAAAGTATACTGTTCATAATACGACTCTATTAATCTTGTTCTATTACCGTGTTGCGATTGTTTTGCTATGACCTGTCCGAGCTATGGTTACCACACTTTTAGTACTTTCATTATTAACGATAGTCATCATTAACTGAGCCACAATGAACTGTTTTGTATTACCAATCTGAAGTCAACCTGCATATTTTTTCTTAATTATAATCTTGACGTTTTGGTAGCTTATATTTTCTCAACAGTCAATACTATAACAATATGTTTGGGATGTAAAAGAAAATAGAAAGACATATTTCGACTAAGTATTGTAAGATGGCCGTCCCTGTCAAGTCTTGATTGCGGTAATCGTACGATAGAATGAAATAAAGTCAATAATCTTAATGACATAGTATAAAAAAAACAAAAAACCGCCTTCAAAAACGCAAAAAATAACTTCTTTTAAAATAGTAGGCACCTATAGGTCAGTCCAACAGAAGTCGGCGACTCACAATATTTTTAACCAAAGTAATTTTTTGCGTTTTTTTGTCTTTTAAAACATTCATTTTATTTTACACTTTTTAGTGATCATATCCTTTTTTGACGTCGGTTAAAAATAAAGTTGCTTCGCGCCGTCTGTCCCTCTGTGTGTATGCTTAAATCTTTCAGCGGAACGGTTTCAAATGCGATTTTCATCAATATAATGCTTTTAGAGGACGGTTTTTAACCCCCGACGCAAAAAAGAGGGGTGTTATAAGTTTGACGTGTAAGTGTGTGTGTGTGTGTCTGTCTGTGGCACCGTAGCTCTTAAACGGATGAACCGAATTGGATGCGTTTTTTTTTATTTGAAAGCAGGTTTTCTAGCGGTGGTTCTTAGACATTTTATATCGAAATCGGTTCAGCCGTTTTTGAAGTATTGAACTTTGAAATGTCAATGTCGGGGGTTTTCCAACTTTTTGTTGGTTATATTTTTATGAATAAATTCTGGATTATGTACGGGTGTTACAAAACTACATAAAGCGAAGGGAGGGCTGGTCGCTTGTTGTGAACTGTAAATCTCAGATTCTTATTGTAATATATTGTGACAAACCTTGGGTCCTGTGTGGCGACTAATATTGTATATGTACTAATATGGTAAATACTATGGTAACTGTTGGTATGATAAGTACTCTTTAAGAGGCCGCATATGGTGCCACGCCCTCGAGAATGAAAAGAGATGCCTTTATGTGCTTTCGCGCAAAGGAGATGGAGATAATTTTCGCGCGCCTTGATGGCAGCGTTAAATTCAAATAATTGCTGTTTACTTTAAATACCACATATAACAATATTTCGTAAACGATTCCCGAATCCATAAAAATATATAATGATTATTTAAGAGCTATCCATGACACCTAACTCTATGGTAGATTTTTATAACTTTGTCGGCGTTATTTTAATACATATATTATTAAATTCATCTCCACGACCCCACCGATTTTCATGAAACCTAGCTAAATACCATCCAAATTAATCTAGCTGTATTTAAAAACCGCATTCAAATTGGTCCATCCGTTTAGTAGCTACGATGCCACAGATAAACATTTTAAACTTATAAATAACACCTCTTTTTCTTCTGGGTGTTGAAAATGCAATATCGAGTCGCCACAGAGGAATAAAAGTTAATTAAGTTTATAATAGATGTGTATAATTCTCTCATTGAATACAAAACGGACACATTCCAAAATAATTTGCCTTGCATTGAAAATCTTATACCAACAGCTTCTGAATTTAAAATGCAACACTGACTGATTTTGGAATGTGTCCGTTTTGTATTCAATGAACGAATTCATGTGTCGTGTTAATATTTCTGCATTGCGGATAGTAAATAAGTTTTATAATTTGTAATTAAATTTTGAACTGGCTCAAATTTAATGTTGCATTGATAAAATCAATGGCTCTGTAAATATAATGATGCTGTGTCGTGTTTTGGACGGTTTTACGAGAGATGTTTTAAAAATTAAGACGTATTTCAAATAGCAAATCTCCCTCCGTTCACTGGGATCCATTAAAGGAGTCAAGTGGTTTTTTTCACATTCAAATCCATTACTGGAGTAGAGTGGTCTTTAATGTCCACTTAAATCAGTTGGAGCGGTTTACACTTTTTAACACGCTGAGATCCATCATTGGATTTAAATAAACTATGAAGTTTTCAAAGATCCATGAATGGATTATATTGAACCTATTATATACTGGGATCCATCAATGGATTTTAGTATACTACAATGTCCACGAGTATCCATCAATTGATGGATTCAAGTGTATTCAAAGTTTAATAAAATCCATTGTTGGATACTCATATTAGTAGTGTACTAAGATCCATTGATGGATCGAAGTGTAATTAAGAGTGCAACAGAATCCATTGATGGATCCCAGCGTATTAAAAAGTGTAAACGACGCCAACTGGATTTAAGTATAAATTATAGCCCGCTCTACTTCATTAATGGATTTGAATGTATAAAAAGTCTACTTGTCCCCTTTAATGTATCCTATCAATGGATCCTAGTTGACGGAGGAGCAAATCTAAAGTAACCCTTAACCAGGCTGACAAATCACACGTTGTGTAGAGATTCAGCCTTAGGCACTAACATTTAAGGTTCAAATTGAATAGATTTTGTGGTTAGGGCACATAACGTCCCACTCGCAAAACGTCCCTCCAGCAAAATTACGTCCCATTCGCAAAACGTCTTCTCTGGAAATGGTCCCTTATGTAAAATACCCCATTCGCAAAACGTTCCTTTTTTAAAAGGTCCCACCCCTTTCGCAAAACGTCCCTATTGCATAACGCCCCTATCGCAAAACGTCCCGTCTGCGAAATGACCCATTCGCAAAATAACCCGTCTGGAAAAAGCTTGTTTAAGTAGAGACTAGAAGTCTTCTCATGGAAAGGAACGTTTTGCGAACGGGTCATTTTGCGAAAGGGACGTTTTGCGAACGGGACTTTATTTATGTGAAGGGACGTTTTGCGAACGGGACCTTTTGCAGAAGGGTCATTTTGCGTAAGGGACATTTCGCGAAAGGGATAAAGGGACATTCTGCGAGTGGGACGTTATGCGCCCTAACCGATTTTATGTGGTTCACATGGATTCCTTGCCTGGTTAAGGGTTAATTTATCTTCCCAGGTAATTTATGCGTGCGTATCTACAACGACTTGATGAAAATAACGGAATGTTTTCACCTTCGAGTAAACTCCGTTTTAACCTATTTATTCAGGTTTTTAGTGGTTTTAGTGGTTAGTATAAAATTTGCATTTTTGTTTACATACCTATTAATTCGTTAATAAAAGAAGCCATCAAATATTTTTAAGCCAAATGTTGTCTAGGATATAACTGCTGTTGGCTTTATCTTTATACAACACATACCTTCACGCCTGTCTCCCGATGGGGTAGGCACAGACTATGTAACGCCAGTTGCACCGGTCTAAACATACAACTTTCGCTTCCTCTACATTCATTAATCTCTTCATGCACGTAGGGTGATGGAATGTGTACACCATTTGCACATTCCATCATGTGCACCAATAATGGACACTTGATTCTTGCACTTGACTTGATGTGCACCAATAATGGACACTTGATTCTTATTTTACAGATGATAAGGGTTATTCATTTGTTTTGCAACTAATAATTTAGGACCGTATGAAATTCGAATTAAGAGTCAAGTGTCCATTGCTGGTGCCTGTCAGCTAAAAGTGTCCATCATTGGTGCCGTCACCCTAAGTCGATTTATCTTTATTTAATAAACAATTGTGTTTTCGAAGTGTTATTACGTATGTATACTTTGAACTTTTTTTTTGGCGCTGACGACGAATAATTTCGTACATCGACCTTTACTGTATGGTGCCGTATTATGGGAGCGCGACGGCAATTTCATGGTGTGCGAGCGACAGAGACGAGTAATGGTGGGTCAATGGACGAATTTCTTCGTGTTAGGCGCACGCGCTTTATCGTTGGGACAACTATGCTGCGATGTACAATTAGGTTTTTTAAGTCAGTCATGTCATGATAGTTTGTTAAATATTAGTTAAAATATACAGTTTTATTTTTTTGTGTGTTTTAATGAAATAGATACCGTACATATATAGGTATAAGTGTGTTTGTTTATTAGTTCAGTCTTTAAGGTTCATCGCCTTGACCGAATGACGAAAATTTTAAAGATAAATAGTTTACCCCTGAGTTATGATAATTTTTAAATTTTCCGAACTTCTACGCGGAGTCAAATCTGTAAATTAGGAGGTAAAATAGTATTTTTAAAACAGCTGAACCCGAGTTTCAAACTGACCCAGTGAAGGTTTCCATCACCAGGAAACCTGCTGTGGCCCGTTTCACGAAGCTACAAGTTACAAATTACAAGTTTAGTTTAGTTTAGTTTAGTTTATTTTTTCATCAATGTAATATTACAATATAAATTGCATTGCATGTCAAAAAATACGAAATTACATTGAGATCGTCAAAACATAAATACATAATATTCAAAGAACACAAGAATACTTAATAATAATTAAAAGAACAACAATTAAACACCTAATAATGGTCACTCGTCCGATGTCAATACAAGGATTAATAAAATGTCAACACAATAATAAATTTACATTTCCAGCTCCATATATTCATCCACGGAGTATAATGGATTATCCAATAAAAGGTTTCTCAGCTGGTGTTTAAATGCTTCGTCGGATTGTACATTTTTAAGTTTGGCGGAGTGGAACTCTTTCTGCAGGAGTTAGAAAGAGACTTCCGCTTGTAATTTGTAACTTGTAGCTTCGTGAAACGGGCCTCTGGTGTATACGACGTTATGTAAAAATAATTTAATTTACTGAGACGCTCATACACTGTGGAGATTGCAGAGCAGACGTAACAATGAAGGTAGAAAAGATAACCTTGAATTACTACTTTAACCCTTAAGCTGGGTCCACATTTGTATCATTTTGCCGATCACGATCACGCGTATCGTATCGAGCTCGCGTATCCTAAGTATGGACGCTCACTTTGGGCACACCGTATCACCACCATCGTCACGTAAAAAAATGCGTCCATACTAACCGTAGCGTAGCAGCGTATCATATCATAACGTCGTATCATTAAGTGTGGACGCTATCCGTATCCCATTTGATGATCGGGGAAAAATCGCCTCGAGAGCGATCACGGCGTATCGCGTATCAAGTCATAACTTCGTATCGTGATACAGTATCAAAACACGTCCATATACTTACCGATCTTGATACGCGTATCCGATCGCGAGTGTGCGGGGTATATAATAAAGGCGTGTCAACATCGATCCCGAGCGATCAGATACGGCGCGCCGCATGATCGCGCTGTTTGTGCGTCCACACTAGCGATCTTGATACGCGTCGGTGCAACGCGACGGAGATACGATACGACGCAATGATACAAATGTGGACCCAGCTTAAAATGCATAGAATTTCAAAAGTGGAACGCGTCTTTAAAGTTCATTTCCAAATTTGAATTTTGACAACGCTACAAATCTTAATGCATAAATTATAAGTTTGAAATTTGCTTAAAATGTATGTTTGAAAATGAACTTTAAAGTATACGATGCAGATATACATCATTATGCATGGGTTAAGTTAAAAACTAAAGGGACATCTATCGGCGTTTTTTACTCGACTTAACAATCACTGTATCTCTTGAACCGATATAGGTATATATATGACGTGTTCCAAGATTCTGTAATACTGTTGCAGCTATAACAAATAATAAAAATAAAATTAAAGGTGGCCCCTTCCTATACAAGAATGGTACGGAACCCTTCTTGTGCGACTGCGACTCGCACTTGGCCGGTTTTTTTCTAGCTTCAATTGTTTCTGTGCATTCTCGGTAGATTATAATTATAAGCTTTTTTCATATAGCATGTTAGAACAGACTTAAAATACTGTTAAATAGTGATCTAACGGTTGTGTCATCATTATTTTTTTATTTAAATTCTGTTTGATTTTATTGACCATGTTTCTATTATATAATGTTTAATTATAAGCTTGTGTAGCTATTATTAAATAGCAGGTATTTTGTTTTTAATGAATTATTCATTACAATTCGTACTGAAAATTTATAAAAATGAATTTATGGCTTGACAGAAAAGGTAGTGATAGTACTACTTATAATATTTTCAATTGGCAACACTGGCAACCGTCAATAAAAATTAACACAGCAATAAAAATTGGATCATGTTACCATTTGTACTCCGTGCGGCCTTATTTATTCTACTCTATTGACAAGCTATTTTAGGTCGTGTATAAATATGTTCAATTGTGTGTCCATCCAAAAGCCCATCGAAAATTGTTGTCTTGAATTTTTGCGTGTAATTTTAAGGAATGAAGTGATATTTCGTTTTTCAATGTTGTTTTATTTTAGTACATATTATTGTACACGGAAAGACAATATTATTAGTTATTACACATGAATACTCTCACTGTTATTTATAAATGAACAATTGTTCACTCAATTTTCTCCTTTAGTGCCTGGCTTGGTTTGGGCGCATAACGTCCCATTCGCAAACGTCTTCTCTGCAAATGGTCCCTTATGTAAAATACCCCATTCGCAAAACGTCCCTTTCTTAAAAGGTCCCACCCCTTTCGCAAAACGTCCCTATTGCATAACGCCCCTATCGCAAAACGTCCCGTTTGCGAAATGACCCATTCGCAAAATGTCCCGTCTGGAAAAAGCTTGTTTAAGTAGAGACTAGGAGTCTTCTTATGGGAAGGAACGTTTTGCGAACGGGTCTATTTGCGAAAGGGACGTTTGGCGAACGGGTCATTTTGCGAAAGGGACGTTTTGCGAACAGGACTTTATTTATGTGAAGGGACGTTTTGCGAACGGGACCTTTTGCAGAAGGGTCATTTTGCGTAAGGGACATTTCGCGAAAGGGACAAAGGGACATTCTGCGAGTGGGACGTTATGCGCCCTAACCCCTGGCTCTGGCATACCTATGGCCGTGGGGGATGAAAAGGTATAAAAAAATAAAAATCCACAGTCATCTATAATATACATTTTACTTATTGTTACACCGTACAACCTGCCGCCGCTCTCGACGCTACATCACTTATCCTTCTACATATAAACGTCAATTCAAATGTCATTCGAGTGTGACAAGGACCTAAATGTCAAACACACTAAATATTCCAAGACATTTAAGACATCGTCAGACTGCACATCGATGCATCAGTCCGTGCTTCTCACACATTGTCAGTAATCATTTTCAGGTTATTTAATATAAAAAACGTCATTTTTTAATCGCCATGCGTTTTTATCCAACTGCCTAAGTAAGATAGCAACAGGACTTGAAGCACATGGTGAAAACAATTTGCAACTTTGCCTATGTGCCTGGATTAACTTGGATCCAGGATTTTTAGTCTTGGGTCTGTCAAAAACTATCAATTGAAAACCACATCTTTTTTTCTGAATAAAAATTGGACACAGGAAAACTAGCAACAGTTTTCGGCACGTAAGCTGCCTCTTTTCCTCTCGATTAAGGAACGGTTGAGTAAAAGAGACGAAGCTTTTCAAGTCTTTAACGTTTTCTGTCGCCGTCTTACTCAGGCAGTATTAATTTCTCTTCTTGAGAAGAAATTAAGGTATTGTATATACAATTACTCCTACATTAAAGTTCAACCTGCCTTAGTTATTAAATTGCAGATATGACCTTTTAAGTCAAGGCATTGTAGTAACTTAGTCAACTACAAAAGTCGTCACTGACAGCATAAAAAACCAATTTTAACCTTGGTATCGAAACAAAGGTTTATTTTGCGTGTCACCATGACGAATTCATCCTTATTGGGAGTATAATTTATCCCATGCCGGTGTCAGACGTGCAAACCATTTTGCATTCATTTTGTCATATCTAAATATATTAGACAAGGATATAGTTGTATGTCCATTTATAAGTGAGCAGAGCTACTCACATTTTAATACATTTTTCATTTCAAAATATAGTATTTTAAATCCACAAAAATCCACCGATTAAATATACGTAAAATAGAATGGTTAGAGGTGTCTTTTGTACATTTAAAACACTAACAAATATATAATACATAAACGCATTATATTTTACTTCTGGTTCCTCAGTCCGGTTGTTTTGTCCGGGTCTGAACTAATCACCTTCGTAGGTTCTTTAGTTCAGTTGATAAAGTCTGTGTCAACTCAATTCAATAATAAAGTAAACAAATATAAACTTGACAATAGAAACCAAAAGATTACAAAAATATTTGATTCACTAGCCTGGTTGTGCAAAATGTGGTCACAGAATTATCAACAAGTTTTTGGAGTTGTTGGTGACTCTGTGGCTCTGCCTACCCCACTCTGGGAATGAAGGCGTGAGTTTATGAGTTTATGATATCCGCAAGTTTATATTTGGAAAAATTTAGATTCCAAGAAGTAATTTTTGGAAATGATCTCAAATAATCCCCAACTAAGCAAATAATAACATTAGAATAACCAAATGTTAACATAATTATTATAAATAGGATCAACACAGACTTTACGTTCTGTTACATCAATAATAACTTGTATATTGACTAAATGTAACTTAGCCACTCTTGTTTAATTCTTATACATAAATAGTGCGTAAAATTCAAGAGATTGAATATAAGATTTAGAAAAAGACTAGATAAGGAAGTTTCGCAAATTTCTAACGGCAACGCGTGACTCACAAGTCTATGACAATAGGATACGTGATATCAGCCAAGCTGTGCTGTGCCTCATACTTTATATAGAGTAAGCCAACAAAAATGATGAGTATATACAAATATAGTCCCAAACTAAGCTCTAAGCTTGTACGGTCGGCTAAGAAGGTGGTCTACCAGTTTTGACAATAGTTTCTGTGAGATCTAATTATCGCTAAGGTTGACACTTGTCACTGTCATAATATTATTGCAAGGGAAAATCAAACTTGTTGTATCATGCATGACGTGCGAATGAACTTCAACCGTAGGGTGGTAGACCACATTTTTGGCCGACTGTACAGTCACGAGATTTAATTTGGTACCCACCTTAGGTGCAAAGTCAATCTGACATTCTACAACAATAAGGTTGAGTTTCCTAAAAGTTACAAATGACTTGACATCTCTAATGACATTGACGACTTCAAGCATATTTTTCTTGAAATGGGTCCCAAATTAACGCTCGTGACCGTACTATGAGTACTAGACGTCGATATAAATTCTTATAAAAAATACGAAAACATCCAAAACTCAGGAACAACTCGTGCTCATCACGCTAATATTTGCCCGTACCGGGAATCGAACCCAGGCCCTCTAGCTTCGTAGGTAGGGCCACTACCAACTAAAACTTCTACTGAATGTAAAATTTGGTGCCAATTCTCACCATTTTTATTGGATGACTCTACGTGAGTTGCAATAGTTTCTTTTTATATTCTTGGTACAGCTATACATATAAGATACAGATTGTATCAATCAATTCGTCAATTTTTTAATTTAAAACGACTCAAGATATTGATATACGGTGTATAAATAAATACATATTTATATAGTCTTGTTATTGCACATTATTTTTATAATTTTAATTGAGTATTTTATTTGCCTAAACAATTGTGGTGATTCTACAAATTAAAAAAATACAATTTGAAAATTAAGGAAATGTCACATTTCAATCGTAATTAATGAAAACTTCCTCAGAATTACAGACGGGTCGGGAATACCAACACCACTTGAAGAGGAACAGAGATAGTTAATTACAAAAGTGAAACTTTATTTAATTTATGGAAATATAAATATTGCAATGTGTTTTTTTTATGTGACCAATAAAAACACGCTATATTCATATACCAATAAAAAAAATGGAAGTGTCTGTCTATGATTTCAAAATAAATGCCAAATTTTATGTAAAAAAAAAAACTATAAACTGTTTTTACAATAATTTGTTTGTATGTAACTTTGTCTCGAATACGCTCCGAAATGGCTTATCAGATTTAAATTACAAATTCAGGCCTTAAAACAGATTCGATTACTATAACCAAAGTGAAGCGAGCGAGTCGCTAATTAAATTTAAAAGTACCTTTTGAACAATAATTTTCTACAATATTTTCTCCTTCAAGTAGCATTCTCAACTCACACCCTGTAAAACTGAAAACATACCATCCCCTTTCTAAGATATAGTTATACTTCCAAAATCACGTCGGCTTATAAGCCGGCGATGTTTGGGTCCAGTATGCACTGTGGCGTGGTAATGTGCCACCGTCGTTAGAACTCTCTTGCGAATGGAAGATGCTGGATTCTGTTGGTTTCGGCTCGTCGGAGCGCGAAACGGGCTTGTCTGTGGACAAACAAACAAAATGTTATAGTATACTAGCTGTCCGCGCCCGGCGTCGCCCGGGTGTAATTTTTTTTTTCATACAAGCCTTATGAAAAATAATTTACGACCTATTCTCAGACCTACTGAATATACACAGAAAATTTCATAAGAATCGATCGAGCCGTTTCGGAGGAGTTTGGTTACAAACACTGTGACACGAGAATTTTATATATTAGAAAGATATAAATTTTCAAAAATCAGGTATTGACTCTTTCACAAATTAAGCTCTAATCTTGTTCTATGGGTACTAGACAACGCTCAACATATTTATTTATCTTCTGGCCTATAATACAACGTAATTTGCCAATGGCATTTGAACCTATGATAGATGCAATAGAGTCAATTTTATTATTTAATTTGTCAGTTATAAAAACAAGGGAAATTCCACTTGAAGGGAGCGGGGGAGGCGGAGTGGAGCGGAGCTGTGCCAATATTATCCAATAGAATCTAAACTAACGTGCACAAGGCGCGCTCGACGCGACCGCATGCGCCTTTTATTGGTTAATATTGGTACATCTCCGCTCATCTCCGCCTCAGTGGAGTCGCACCTTAATATTTTAAACTCGAATTCATAATTAGATTTCGTCAAATCTACCAAGAAATGTCGCTGTCACAAAAACATCTGGGGCCTGTTTCACGAAGCTACAAGTTACAAATTACAAGCGGATGTCTCTTTCTAACTCCTTTTGCTAGAAAGAGAGTTCTGCTTGTATTTTGTAACTTGTAGCTTCGTGGAACGGGCCACTGCTCAAGTTTTTACCCTTTGGGTACGGAGCCGCACCCTAATATTTTAAACTTGAATTCATAATTAGATTACATAAAATCTACCATGAAATGTCACTGTCACAATAACATCTGTTCCCGTTTTTACCCCTTGGGTACGGAACCCTAATTACCGACGTGTAAAAGAGCTCTCATGTGGCCAAAAAAGAGGGGTGTTATAAGTTTGACGTGTGTGTGTGTGTGTGTGTGTGTGTGTGTGTGTGTGTGTGTGTGCGTGTTTGTGTGTGTGTGTGTCTGTCTGTCTGTGGCACAGTAGCTCTTAAACGGATGAACCGATTTGGATGCGGTTTTTTTTATTAGAAAGCAGGTTTTCTAGCGGTGGTTCTTAGACATTTTATATCGAAATCGGTTCAGCCGTTTTTGAAGTATTGAACTTTGAAATGTCAATGTCGGGGGTTTTTGTTGGTTAAGTTATTTAATTAGTTTGTCGGGGTGTGGGGGGGGTTACCTCAGGCCTTGTGCAGGTGCGCGGGGCGGCCGACGGGGCCGAAGCCGTCGTCGGGCGGCGAGCCGCTGTCGCCCGAGCCCGAGCCCGAGCACGCCGAGCTGTGCAGCGAGCGCGCGCCCACTGCAATACCGCCACCACATACGTACATAACACGCGACATACAGACGGACACAAGCGACCCGGCCACTCGATATGACGGTAGCTAATACGACCAGGGACCCAATTCTCGTGACTTCGAGATGATTTTTCATGCGAGATCAACTGCATAATTTTTTTTCGACATCATCTCGAAGTCACGAGAATTGGATCCCAGAACGCTTTGTGACTACATCTCAAAAAGAGTCGCTAAATGAATAAGGACCAAAAAGTTGGACCATAGTTAAGCGCAGTTAACCATACAAACAACGAAATCGAAAAAAGTTACGTTGTGCGACGAAAAGTATCCCTACAATTGTATGGCTAATTTTCGTGTCACAACAGAAAAAAAACATTAAAATAATTAATTGAGTGGGTTAGCGTGCCCAACTTTTTGGTCCTTAACCACATGAACACATTGTTTTTTTCATCTTACGTCGGTCTCAGCAATGTCGACGAAGCCCCGCACGGCGGGGCTCCAATTTCTGAGCATTTAGCCTTCGAGCGTTTGAAGTTACCTAACGAACCTAACCTATATTCCTGCAGTCAAACTGTTCTAACAGTTTTGCAGAGCGTTTGTTATTATTGTACCATGTTGTTTGTTTTCAATAAATATATAAATAATAATAATAATTAAGTAACGCAAACGAAGTGGTCATTTTGCAACTCGGACTTTTTGAAATGTATTCGTAATAAAAAAAAATACAGCTCTTTCCGCTTTCTAATATTTGTATAAGGTGGAAGTACTAGTACTCGACGCGGTACTAATACTCGTCGCCATACTTTGACTTGGGATAATTAAAATAACATTAACATTACTTTTGTCACCACCTCATTTTAGCGATGGGAAATGGCTTTGATATTTCACACGCCAATTTTTAAACAAAGAAAAGGACTGCCAGCAAAAGTACCTGACATTTACTCATACAATCCGATTGACTAGTTTTTTTTTTCATTTTGATAAATTTATATATGATCACCATATAAAACAAATTCCAACTAACAAAAGTAAAGGTCAGATTTCCCAAATCACATGTAAATGTTTTGTGTAGATGTATAATTGAACATAATATCACGACGCAAATAAATATTTTTAACCGACTTCAAAAAAGGAGAAGGTTCTCAATTCGACTGTATAGTAAGTGGAACTGATGATGAAAACCACAGATGACCACCGGAACTCCTAAACGGTATATATTTCAAGGGTGGCGACAAGATATTTCGATTAAAATAGTTGAGCGACTATGACGAAGCATATGTATGTTTAAGTATTTGACTATGACTTTCCAACGGCGTTGCTTGCGGCGAGAATGAATTTCAATGTTCTATAGTTTCTTATTAATTCTTATTAATTAACGTGGGACTACATAACATAACAGTATAATTATGATCACTAAAAAGTATAAAATAAAATAAAAGTTTAAAAAAACAAAAAAACCGCCTTCAAAAAGCAAAAATAACTTCATTTAAAATTGTTAGGTAATAGGTCAGTCCAACTGAAGTCGGCGTCCAACAATATTTTAACCAAAAGCAGACTTCAGTTGGGCTGACCTATTACCTACCAATTTTAAATGAAGTTATTTTTTGCTTTTTGAAGGCGGTTTTTTTGTTTTTTTAAACTTTTATTTTCTGTTAACATGTCGAGTACTAGTACTTCCACCTTAGTTATAGATTAAATTAACTATTTCATTTCATTTTGCCACTAATTTTTCGTTAGCCTACATCATTTAGAAATTGCCAAAATAACTACTCCAAGTATTAATACGTAGTTAATTATTAGTTACCTGTCGGGTCGCGGTAGCCGGTGGGCCAGGCGCGCGCGAACAACGACTCGTCGCGGTCGCCCATCGGTATTTCCTGTAAACAATAATAATTCATCATCATCATCATCATCATCATCATCATCATCATCATCATCATCATCATCATCATCATCATCATCATCATCATCATCATCATCATCATCATCATCATCATCATCATCATCATCATCATCATCATCATCATCATCATCATCATCATCATCATCATCATCATCATCATCATCATCATCATCATCATCATCATCATCATCATCATCATCAATAATTTTTTTTAAAATATGATAATACTGAAGGTCAAAATCAAGGAGGTATATAAAAATTAGAAAATAGACTCCATGGATTCTAGAATAACCGGTGTACCACCTAAATCCTAACTAACCCTACTAATAATTCTAAAACGGCCCAACCGATTCTCATAATCCTACAAGGTTTAACTAGCTTTCTATTTAAAAAATCATGTCCATCCTACTAGTCCCATTGAATTGTCCCACCATGGGACAACTGAGAAGATTTCGTCCCAGTAGTCCCCTGGGACAAGTGGCACTAGTATTTTTTTTTGTCTCGTCCCAGGTAGGTTAAGGTTACGTTAGTTTTGCAGCAGGCCCGAAGGGCCAGACCACCCAGAAAAAGGAGCTCCGCCAAAGCGAAGCTCCGTCGACACTATCCAATTGATTTCTGGCTAACGGTGTTCCAACTTTATGAATTTCACTCACCAATAATGACGGTAATGGGACTTTTGGGACAATGATCAATATCTATATATATAAAAGGCTAAACTGACTGACTGACATATCAACGCACAGCCGAAACTACTGTACCTAGAAACTTGAAATTTGGTACATGGGTTCCTTTCATGACGTAAGTGAGCACTAAGAAAGGATTTTCCGAAAATCGACCCCCAACGGGAAGAAATGGGGGGAGTAGCGGGAAACTAATTGTACGCGTACGAAGTCGCGGGCGTCCTCTAGTAAAATATAAATTTTAGTGACACTTGTCTCATGGGACTACTGGGACGAAAAAGTTTTAGTTGTCCCATGGTGGGACAACTCACTGGGACTAGTGGAAAAAATCGCGTCCAAATCAATCTATTCGTTTGGGGGCTACGGTGCAACAGACTGACACAGCTAAACATACCTAACTTATAACACACCGTTTGCGTCACTAGTTTAAAAAAAGAAAATCCAACTCACCTGTCCTTTATAAAACTTGGATTCTGTCACATGATGTATAGTCACTTCATTATTGAGCTTAGACCCAACTCGCAATCTCTGAAAGTATGGCAAGGCGTCTCCATTGACCATGTGATTACCATCGTCATATTTGCCATAGCTTGGTACATTATTATCATTGAATAAAGCATTTCTAAATACATTTCTATCTTCTTGTCCGAAGGGAGTATACAAGCCGGCATAGTCGTTTTCTTGCTTCATTGGAGTTCCTATAGGTTCTGGCCGCACTGGGTTAGTGAATAGGGAAGAATCATTAGAATCGAATGATCTGTTCGAATCGTTAGTAGGTCTTGTGCCTATAGGATTTGGTGATACCACAGGTTTTGGGTTTGAATTTTCAACATAATATTCTGGTGCTAGAAAATTCCTTTGTTGATTATCTTCGTTAGTTTTAAATAAGGAATAACCTTCTTCGTTCTTTTGCGTGAATGACGCTAAGTTCATTATTCTGTTTTGGAACTCGTCTTGTTTCGGGGAGTTTCTAGAAGGATCTAGCACGTATGCTTGTGGGTTTGGTGCGGGTTGGGTAGGATATGTGTTTGGATTGACGTAGTTATACTGTTGGCCATACATGGGCATCTGTGGCTGGTTCATTCCCATGAGGCTTTGCTGATGCATGATGCTCATCAATGGGTTTCTGATGGTATACATGCCGTTGGAAGTAGGGGTGATAGTTGCTTGGCAAGCGTTAGGCGGCATTGGTATAGGATCAGGGATCCGTATTTCTGGTTTCTTGACGGGGTTCGCGGCCGGTGGGAGGTTGGGGTGGAACATGGGGTTCCGTAGAGTGACCATCTTGGTTCCTTCTTGTTTGGGTTCAGCGTCGGCGGCCGCGGCGGCTTTTTTGGCTTTCTTTTTAGCCTTTTTGGAGCGACCGGGCGCGGGTGGCGCTGGTTCTGGAATTATTATAGTTTTCGGTGGTTCTGGAAATTGAAAGAATATTGTTAGAAAATCAAGACTATCGCAATATTAGTGTGTATTGGTGAATTTATAAAATATTGTATATATTTAAGATGTAACGAGAGTCATTCAATCAAATGGTTGGTCTCGATAGACAAAGAACAAGTGTAATAAAAAGTAAGCTATTAAAATCCGATTGCATTTTTTTATATTGTCGTGTACATATGTTAACCCCTCTCTTATTGCTAATTGACTAACTTTGATTAAAATACCCTATCGTCGGTGAAACTACAAAACCGCGTAACCAACAAATATATTATAGAGCAAAAAGACCCTTAACATCTTAGAAAAAAGGTGCATTTTGCTCCTCATTAAAAATGTTACTTACGCGGTTTTGCAGTTTCACCGACGCTATGTCACTCCCACGACCAAGACGCATTTAACGACACCTCATGTCAAAATTCACTAAGCCTTGGCTCGTTCTGTGGACCGACGATGGTCCATAAGAATATCTGAATTTGGAACTCACTGTGGTTCGAACTAAGATTGACATTGTAACAAACATATGTATATGACATGACGTTCCACGGGTTAAGCCGTTTAGGCTGCAGAGCGTGCCAAAGAAATAGATAGATAGACATACATACATACATACATACATTCGAAAAACGTAACTTTCCTTCTGAAAGTCTGGTAAAAAATGTGGTGGCACTGTAGAACGTCCATAGAAGCAGTTGGACACGCCGTACGTGTGTGTGTGTGTGTGTGTGTGTGTGTGTGTGTGTGCGTGCGTGCGTGCGTGCGTGCGTGCGTGCGTGCGTGCGTGCATGCGTGCGTGCATGCGTGCGTGCATGCGTGCGTGCGAGTGCGTGTGCGTGTGCGGTGCGAGTGCGGTGCGTGTGCGTGTGTCCGTGTGTGTGCGTGTGTGCGTGTCCGTATGTGAGCGTGTCCGTGTGTGCGTGTGTCCGTGTCCGTGTCCCCCCCCCCCCGTGTACTGACCGGGCTGCGCGGCGGAGAACATCATGTGTCCGGGGTCGGCGTTGATGACGGGCGCCGGCCGCGCCACCGGCGTCGGCGCCGCTGCCAGCGCGCCCGCCTTCCACAGCGGCTGAAACACAAACATACATTGTTCAACCGTCTTATAATGAGGAATTAGTGACCTTATCATTCCAGCTGCAGGTCCGACACCTGCACGCCGCAGCTCAGCTGTTCCATATGAACTATACTCACGACAGATCTGATGGGCGCCGGCTCCTTCTTCTCGTTGGGCTGCACCCTGGTGAGCGTGATGCCGGGCGGCAGCCGCAGGTCCGACACCTGCACGCCGCAGCTCAGCTGTTCCATGATGCTGCTCCATGTGCAGTATACTCACGACAGATCTGATGGGCGCCGGCTCCTTCTTCTCGTTGGGCTGCACCCTGGTGAGCGTGATGCCGGGCGGCAGCCGCAGGTCCGACACCTGCACGCCGCAGCTCAGCTGTTCCATGATGCTGCTCCATGTGCACTATACTCACGACAGATCTGATGGGCGCCGGCTCCTTCTTCTCGTTGGGCTGCACCCTGGTGAGCGTGATGCCGGGCGGCAGCCGCAGGTCCGACACCTGCACGCCGCAGCTCAGCTGTTCCATGATGCTGCTCCATGTGCACTATACTCACGACAGATCTGATGGGCGCCGGCTCCTTCTTCTCGTTGGGCTGCACCCTGGTGAGCGTGATGCCGGGCGGCAGCCGCAGGTCCGACACCTGCACGCCGCAGCTCAGCTGTTCCATGATGCTGCATGATGAAGGGTTCTCCGGTGAACTGCTGCAGCCCTGTAATGTATGTCAACCTTAGATACCTTTAAAGCGAATGTTTAATGAGAAGGAGAGAGAAAAGGATATGGGCTCTAATGGGCTTTTTCAGTTTTCAGTAGTTCCCCTACATGATCCAGAATCTATTATACACAAAAACCTTCTGGGAAAAATTGACTAACTGATGGCAACGGATTTTCCATTTACAACAATAGATAGAGTGATTCAAGAGAAAGGTTTTTAGGGTCAAAATATTTTTCGATTCATTGAAATTGGTCCCCGGGAGTGACAGAGTGGTTGTTTTTGTAGGAAATAATATTTTATTTTGTTTGACGATATTTGACAATACTGTGCTGATTCAAATAAAATAAAATAAATGTTTATGTTTATTTAAAAACATTACTACTTACAGAAAAAAATTACGATCGTCAAAGAGTGGAAAAATTCAGTGCATCGAAAAAGATTTTGACCCTTTATGTAAGAGTATAGCTAAATATGGACGGATGTTACAGAAAACTCACATGAAGCGAGGGCGGATCACTAGTCTATATATATAAAAGGCAAAACTGACTGACTGACATATCAACGCGCAGCCGAAACTACTGTACGTAGAAACTTGAAATTTGGCACAGGGGTTCCTTTCATGATGTAAGTGAGCACTAAGAAAGGATTTTCCGAAAATCGACCCCCAACGGGAAGAAATAGGGGGGGAGTAGCGGGAAACTAATTCTACGCGTACGAAGTCGCGGGCGTCCTCTAGTCATAAATAAATATCAGGGGACAATCTCGCACAATAAGGCAAGATTTTGTCTTCACAGGTTCGCAATTTAAACACAAGCAGAACCGACACAGCAAAATTTCTCCAACGACCCAAAATAAACCTTAGCAAGTAAATCAGTAAGGTATATTTTGCTACTTAGTCAATACTAGAGGACGCCCGCGACTTCGTACGCGTAGAATCAGTTTCCCGCTACTTCCCCCATTTCTTCCCGTTGGGGGTCGATTTTCGGAAAATCCTTTCTTAGTTCTCACTTACATAATGAAAGGAACCCCTGTACCAAATTTCAAGTTTCTAGGTACAGTCACGGACGTTAATTGATATGCCACTTGCCACTGTTCGTATTTTAGCCGTGTAATACAAATCGGGTTCAGTCGGTTTTACTCGTATATCGAGATAAGGAAATTCGCACGTCTTCGTATGATAGAAGAACAAAATGACATGCAACATTAACGATTGGCTAACCCCATGACTACCAATCAGACCACAGAGTGACTTCACCCAAAGTCAAATTGCATGTCTAGTTGCTATGGTTATACATTTAAACAACAGCTACTATTGGTGATTACAACGCCCAATCAGCTATTCTACTGAACACAATCTTGTCGTTTAATAGGGTTGCTACGACAACGTTTAAACAACGTCTACTATTGGTGATAACATAGATTAAAAAATTAAAAATTAAAAAATTAAAAACATCCATGATAATGTGATAACTGTTGCAAATATCTTAATATAAATAACACGTCAAACCCCGCCATCTTGAAAATAATTGATTAGTCAGCGTGTAGTCGAAAGACTAATCGTTGCAATAAATAGTCAAACTTTTAAAATTCTAGTATACTAGATATTAAATTTAAAAAATATTAAATATTCTAGTTCTTTTAGTCTCTTTCTGCATAACTATGGCTGATTAAAGTATTACCTCACAAGTAGCGTAAAATTTAATAAAATAAAAAAAGTAGATACGTTACATAATGTTTTAATAGGTCAATAAATTATAAAATACAGATTTGGTGTTTATTCCGCAGATTGTTGAGAAGAAGCAGCATGAAAGAAATCCAGCAATGTGTTTGCACGGTTTTGTCAGATTTTTTGCGTCGGGCTTTTAACGACCACCTTTTTATATGTTAAACCGCCAGATATAATGAATATACACACAAAATTTCATAAGAATCGGTCAAGCCGTTTCGGGGGAAACAATGTGACACGAGAATTTTATATATCAGGAAGAAGAGAGATATAAACCTTCCATATTATTTAATCACTAGCGACCCGCCCTCGCTTTGCTTCGGTTTATATGAGTTTTCTGCAACTCCCGTCTGCAGCATACATAGGGATATAGGGATATAGGGACAGAGAAAGCGACTTTGTTTTCTATGTAGTGATAGTAAATATCGATGTCTTGCTATTGCTCGCAAACTTAGCCCTTCTTGGTGCAAAGTCACAATTGTGTGACGAGTTTCCGTAGAAATTGCTGGTGGCATCTTATTTTCTTAATTCAATTCAATTCTTTATTAAATGGCCTCTGTCCATTGGGACAATTCTGCCAGTGTCAAGGTTAGGAGTTACATATACATATCAAAAAAAACATAATTCGACGTTGTACGCTGATCCTCTAGCCTCCGTGAAGCGATGTAGGTAGAACTTTACGAAGACCAGATGGGATTTTCTTGGAGCAATCCTTCCAAAGGCGATACGTGTTCAAACTTGAATTCTTCATTATACTGCACATTTGAATGTTAATTTACTGCATATTAATACATCATACTATCCATTAAACAACAAAATATGCAAAAAATCAAAACCAATTAAGAAATTTGTTAATTTATAATACTGACGTCTAAACTTGACCTGTATGTCATTATGACAACGATCCTGCAATATTTCTAAAATGCTAGTTGTCAATATTTTAATCACGTTTAACCTATAACCTCCTTGTGATTCGAACTAATCAATCTATTTATCCGTCATCTTTAATGTTATGTAGTTCCCGCGGTGTCAATGTATTCGTGAATCATCGTGTAATCTCGTGAATGTTATCATAAGCAAACGTTAGGGTAACGGCTAATATTTTCAAATCACCCATAGCAACAGCCAATAACGTTCGTCATGGTGTTGACCAATGAATAGGTTGATTCATTCGTTGCTAATCGGATTAACTCGGCTATATTCGATTGTGGTAAGAAAGAAATGCTACTACTGTCTTTGTTATATGCCATGCAAAATTTTCGAAAGATGTCAAACTGTGACATGAGCTCGGAAGAGCTCGGTAAATAAACATGTCGTACTGCGGCACAAACGTCATGTTCGCGTTGCTAAGAAAGATAACAACAACAATGTCATCAGCAATTTAGACTTAAGATGCCAAATCAATTTCCCGCGGTATGTCATGTATTCGTGATTAATCGAGTAATCTCGTAAATGCTCGTGAATGCCATAATACTGCAAATTTAAATAACTTCACAATGGCATAACAATTAACGTCCGTGACTGTACAGTAGTTTCGGCTGTGCGTTGATATGTCAGTCAGTCAGTTTAGCCTTTTATATATATAGATATATATATATAGATGTTAGTTACACCGACGAAAGGTACCTTTTTACTGACGACCTCGATGGTGGTGTCCGCGGTGATGTTGATGACCTGCGGCTTCTGATCCTTCTTCTCTTTCTTGGGCTTTTGTTTCGGCTGCGCTGCCGCTGGGGCTGGAACTATACAACGAATGTTCAATAAACAAAGAAAATAGGGAATAAAAATATTACTTATCTTTAGTTCGAATTCCCGTTTTCGTTTGCCAAATTTAGAAAGAAAGAAAATCAAAACAGTATCAACGCAAAATCCTTGCCAGTTTTGATGTAAGTTCATAGAAGTTGTATTAAAGTTGATTTTAAAATACAGTCGTATTTTGAGTTACTACCTGTTTTGATCTAGCAGTGTGAATAACAAAGAACAGTTTAATACGCACAAGAAGTAGCTACGAAATGGTCACAACTCAGCGTATTTCTGACATTAATGAACCATTTAACCTCTCGTTTACCGCTGACCTACCTATGCGTCAGCCATTCTAATTAAAATTTTGAATTTAAATTTTATTGACAAAAGAATCAAAATTCGAATTTTAACGCTTCAATTAAAATCTGTCTGGTACACTACAGGTTAAGATAAAAAAACCAATCAAGTGCGAGTCGGACTCGCACACCAAGGGTTTCGTATCGCCGCATATATTCCGATTTGAAATAGATCTCGAATCGAATCAGCGCGAGCCCAACTCACACTTGGCCATTTTTTAGTATTTGTTTTCTCTTCAGGGTTCACACTATACTCGTAATCATACCAAATTTTACGCTTGTGTGTTTTACCGTTTTTACGATACAACCAAAATACAAATTCGTTGAAAAAAAAACCGCGAAGTGCGAGTCAGACTCGCGCACGAAGGGTTCCGTACCATTATCTATACAACATTAGCAAAAAACGAAAAAAAAAACACGTTTGTTGTATGGGAGCCCCCCTTAAATATTTATTTTATTCTTTTTTAGGGTTCCGTAGCCAAATGGCAAAAAACGGAACCCTTATAGATTCGTCATGTCTGTCCGTCCGTCCGTCTGTCCGTCCGTATGTCACAGCCACTTTTTTCCGTAACTATAAGAGCTATACTATGGAAACTTTGTAAGTAGATGTATTCGGTGAACCGCATTAAGATTTTCATACAAAATTAGAAAAAAAACACTTAATTTTTGGGGTTCCCCATACTTAGAACTGAAACTCAATTATTATTTTTTCATCGAACCCATACGTGTGGGGTATCTATGGATAGGTCTTCAAAAATGATATTGAGGTTTCTAATATATTTTTTTTCTAAACTGAATAGTTTGCGCGAGAGACGCTTCCAAAGTGGAAAAATGTGTGTCCCCCCCCCCGTAACTTCTAAAATAAGGGAATGATAAATGTAAAAATAATATATGATGTACATTACCATGCAAACTTCCACCGAAAATTGGTTTGAACGAGATCTAATAATTAGTTTTTTTTAATAGTTTTTTTTTTTTTTTTTTACTATAAACAGCGATTATAATTTCTTACATTAAGACGCGCTTCGGAAACCTGTAAGAGGTTTATATGTAGCACGAATGAATTCGCCTCGCTCACAACATAAGTATAAATTATTATAACTAATTAATAATATCAGTAATTACCCATCTTCGTTGAATGCCGTAGTGTAGTATTTTTTGACTTTATTTAGATGTATAGTGGTACGGAACCCTACGTGCGCGAGTCCGACTCGCACTTGGCCGGTTTTTTAGTATTTGTTGTTATAGCGGCAACAGAAACACATCTTCTGTGAAAATTTCAACTGTCTAGCTATGACGGTTCTTGAGATACAGCCTGGTGACAGACAGACAAACGGACAGCGGAGTCTTAGTAATAGGGTCCCGTTTTTACCCTTTGGGTACGGAACCCTAAAAACGTTTCTTGTATGGCGGCTTTTATCATATCACTTCCTTTAAATATTTCGGACTTACGATGAGTTAACAATTCAAAAATTCGCGCCCCGCGTTCAACGTCATTTTGAGTAACGAAGGTCATTTACATTGGAAGCTAGCAGCTCAATACTTACTAGTCTTCTCCTGTTTCTTCTCCTTCCCTTTCTTCTCCTCCTTCTTCTCTTCCTTTTTCTTTTCTTTTTTCTTACCCTTCTCTTCCTTAACCGGTTCAGTCTTCTTGGTTTCTCTTTTCTCCACCCTCTTGGGCTCCACTTTGAGAGGTTCAACTTTTTTCTCCTTCTCTTTTTTACTCTTGGCCTCTTGCTTCTGCAGCTGCTGTAGTCTCTTTCGCTCTTCTTCTTCGGCCTGGAAATAAAGATTTATAGTTACACGAGAATCGTGCTCAGTGCCCTGAAGAAACGCCTACATTTGATCAAATATTACGAATGACATTTAATTCAAAATGGCTGCGCAAATAGATTAAAAACATGGACCAAGATATTGGATAAGTGGAATGGGCCTCCATCAAAGAAATTTGATCAAATATTGGATATAGATATTGGACAAAGAATTGGATAGGTGGAATACCACTCTAATCTGCTGGAATTAAGGGTTTCGGCTTGTGGCAGAAAATAGCTTTCGATGAAATAATGGGTTATCTGAAGGCATCTATGTTTAAGTAGTTTAAAGAGCCTGTTCAAGTAATAGGCTATTTGACAACATTGAAAATACACTACAAATTGTGGTCATCCTATTAGATAATAGCGTAAAACAACATATTTCACTTTATTTTAAATTAAATTATGTATATTTTTTTGGAAATTACACAAAAAAAAAGTAATATTTTTTGAAATTTTATCTGTGGCAGAAACGCTATGTGATTGCTTTGTAGCTGTGGTTACTCGGTGGTGACGTCAAACGCAAGTAACCACAGATCATAAGGGCATATCTCTTCAAATGATTTTTTATTGTTTACTTGCGTGTGACGTCATACTTGTCATATGGCCAGCGCCATGATAGAAACAGCGTTTAAAGCGCGGTTTTGAAAATTTAAACTTTAACAGATTTGTATTGATAATACAGTAGAATGTCACGGAAATATCAATGTAGTGTGCTTCTTATGTAATAAAGAATCATTTAAAAAGGTTTTCTAAAATTAGTCAAATAGCCTATTTTAAGTAGTTCAAAAACCCTGTTACCTGTTGCTTGGCGAGCAGTTTCCGTTGCTTCTTGGACAGCGGCTGGCTGTCGGGCAGCGACTGCGACCGCTGCGGCTCTTTCTGCTTCGGCTCAACCTTCACAGGCTTTTCTTGCTTCTCTATCTTTTCTAATTTCTCTTGCTTTTCTGATTTCTCTTGTTTCTCTACTTCCTTGGATTTTTTCTGTAAGGTGGTAACGTAACGTTTAGCAGGGTATATTTGTCTGGTATAATTATTTTTAGTCATAATGTGTTTTAAGTCATAATTATCACAACTACTTGTACTTTTATAAGAAATATTCTTGTAATTAAAACTTCACTTAACCTAGCCTTATTTACACGTTAGATATTTAAGCAGTTATGAGTACTTCTGAGAAGTTTACGGTTCCAGCGATGTTACAATTAAGCCGATTAATAATTATGTAAACAAAGAAACTATGACCAAAATTAATTATTGGAAACATCCGGCTTCCGGGTAAGTACCACCCAAGTTAAACTAAATAACAATAAAAAAAAAACTCATCTGTTATGAAGCTAAGAAACCAAAGACACACAGATACACACTCCTCTGTTTGGCACAAGGGGTTAACAAAACAAAAACAAATCGCAATGATACAAAAAAAAAACAGTATCAACTCAAAATCCTTGACTACTTGACTTGATTTTAAAATACAGTTGTATTTTAATTTACTACTGTTTTGATCAGTGCGAAATGCTAGTTTACACGTCACAGATCTGCCATGGTTAAAAGAGACTTTGTTTCGTATGCATTAAGTTGTAATTTGCAGAACCTAGCGAACACCTAGCGTATCATGTTTTGGACGTAAGGGTGGTATTCCACCTATCCAATTCTTGGTCCAAAGTGCATTTGATCAAAGAAATTGGATGAATTCATCAAATTTTCTAGAATCGCCTACATTTGATCAAATGTTACGAATGACATTTAATTCAAAACGGCTACGCAAATAGTATAAAAACTTGGACCAAGATATTGTTTAAGTGGAATGGGCCTCGTTCAAAGAAATTTGATAAAATATTGGATATAGAAATTGGACAAAGAATTGGATAGGTGGAATACCTCTCTAATGGGGCTTCTAAACGGGCCATATTTTCACTGCAATATGTGGCCGGCAATTATTGGTGTCTTTCTCTAACATACGAGTAAGAGAGGGACACCAATAGTTGCCGGCCACATATTGCAGCGAAAATATGGCCCGTTTAGAAGTCCTTTAAGACTCGAGCACATGCTGAGTCTGTGCCTTTTGTCACACCTTTTATTTTTTAATTTTATAAAAAATTGTCTGTTTGTATTTTACTGGTTTTGGGTGACAAAATATACTTGTTATTGTTAATGTAACCTCCCAATGCTCACCTTCTCCTTGGCGCTGCCCTTGGCGAGCTGCGTGATGTGCGCAAGCGCCTGCTCCCAGGTCTGCTTGCGCGGCGGCTCGGCCGGCGCGGCCGCCGGCAGCACCGCCGACGACACGACCGGCGTAACGAGCGTGTTCAGCACTGTACAGACAGACAATCAACATCCATCCATACTAATATTAGGTAACCTATGAAATTGGCGTTTTATATGGAGAATTTTATGAAAACGGTGGTTTTCATACATTTAATTTTGCGGATTATTTAGTAACGTCAAATGCAAACCAAACAAAATTCTGTCAGGAATATTGGACACTTCTAAGCTATATTATACATATCTTAATTACTTAAAAATAGTTAGCTTCATAAAACTCTGCGTAATTGAAACACTTGAACTCACAGCAAATGAAAAGAGTTGAGTTCACACTTTAATTTTAAACACTAAGTAAGAAATTGAACCATATTATTTGTATCTAAAACCTTTGTAACATACTGTATTAATGAAATTTAAAAATAATTTGGAAGTTAAAATTGAAATGAATAAATTCCGTACGAAATAAAACACGTAAAAATAACGCCAATTTCATAGGTAAGGACCCAATATTATAAATGTAAAGTGTGTCTGTCTGTCTGTCTGTTACCTCTTCACGCTTAAACCGCTGGACCGATTTAGATGAAATTTGGTATGGAGATAGCTTGAGTCCCGGGGAAGGACATAGGCTACTTTTTATCCCGGAAAATTAGACAGATCCCGATGGAGCCGCGATAAACGACTTCTACGCGGACGGAGTCGCGGGCAAAAGTTATCAATATTTATTCATGCCCGGTTCCTATATTCAAGAAACGAATGAATTTGACACATTTTGTAAGTAGCAAATGTCAAATTTTAACGAGACGTAAGGAAAACGATTCGTTTCTTGAATATAGAAACCGTGCATCAGTGAACTAGCTTGTGGTGGACGAGATCAGGTCATAGGTCGGTGGGCAGACCATCAACTCGTTGGTCTGATGAAATTCGGGAATAACCTAACCAACAAAAAGTTGGAAAAGCCCCGACATTGACATTTCAAAGTTCAATACTTCAAAAACGGCTGAATCGATTTCGATATAAAATGTCTAAGAACCACCGCTAGAAACCGCATCCAAATCGGTTCATCCGTTTAAGAGCTACGGTGCCACAGACAGACAGACACACACACACACACACACTTACACGTCAAACTTATAACACCCCTCTTTTTTGCGTCGGGGGTTAAAAAAATGGATGGCGTTAGCACGAGCCCGGGGAAATTGACGTGAAAATAAATTGGGGCTGAAATAATGAAACTAGCTTTATAACGAAGATAAAGTGCGTTAAAGTTTCGCGTGACGTCACGCCGTGGCACACTTTATACCATGTTGTGACGTCACGAGCCGCGATTTGTGAAATTTGATTGATTTCATAAAGCAAAAAATATAAGTATCTTATACGATAATCTTACTGATGGACTAATCTATATAAAAGGCAAAACTGACTGACTGACATATCAACGCACAGCCGAAACTACTGTACCTAGAAACTTGAAATGTGGTACAGGGGTTCGTTTCATGATGTAAGTGAGCACTAAGAAAGGATTTTCCAAAAATCGACCTCCAACTGGAAAAAATGGGGGGAGTAGCGGGAAACTAATTCTACTTCGTGTCGCGGGCGACCTCTAGTTAGAATATAAAAATTGGCGGGAGAGCGTAAAATTTATTTTTATTTCCACGCAGTAGTCGTGAAAAGCAAAAGAAAGTCGGCCGAAAGTGCAATAGACGGACTCGTATTTTTAGCGGAGGCCCTCGAACTAACTCGTCCATCTATTGCTTACTTTCTAACCTCTACAACAATGTACTATTTTTTCCAGTATATGTTGGTTACGCACCCGTGAGTTGTCGCCCGTTGTGCATCACGGTCACCGGCGCGGGCACCACGCGCCGCACGCCGTGCGCATCTAGGAAGAACCATGCGAGAATTATACGAATTATTCATAAATTATCATTTTTTTTATATAGCAATCTTTATTGCAGATTTTACTTGTCACACGTTAACTCACTATCAAAAGAACAGTCAAACGAGTCCAAACTCGGCGGATCTACTATGAACCATTGAGGAGCTCCTACGGTCAACTTCCGTCCCATGTTCGTACTAGCTCGATGGTACATTATTGTATTGGCATCGGAATTGGATAAGTATGTTAAGATTTATTTCTGCAATGGAATTCAACTGGAAAGTACATAAAAATACCCATTTTCTACTCGTGTAATTGATATCGTTAACGGTATTAGAATACCACCTATAGCGTAGCCGAGGCGTGAAAGCAGTTCTATAATGAGCGGTGCCATGGTAATAACAGTCCTTTTATAATTATTTGTTATTGCCATGATTACGCGCATGAACAATGCCAGTGATGATTTGAGTGATCAACTGACTTTTATATTTTACTTTAATAAAACTGTTTTTACAACAATTCAATATTTAAATAATAGTTATTTTTCTACTCGCGTACTATAAACCGCTAATATTGATATCGTTAATGGTGTCAGAATACCACCTATAGCGTAACCGAAGAGTAAAAACAATTCTATAATTAGCGTTGCCATGGTAATAACAGTGCTATAATTTATTATAGCATTGTTATTACCATGGTAACGGTCATTCCGGATATCAGTCTTGGCGTTTAGTTAACACTTGACATCCTAATAATTTGTACATAAACCGTTAAAAACATTTTAACATCAATTAAAATTACGAATATTAAAAATAAAATTAATTTTGAGACTAAATATGTGTTTAAAATAACATTTTTATTCAATTACTAAAAATAGATGGTTAATATCCATCGATTTGTTATTTGGTTACCATGGTTACGTTCAATATGGATATCAACAAAATGGCGTCTCGTTTGGCATTCCAACTTGTTTATGATAATTTGATAGAACTGTTTTTAGTATCTATTAAAATTCGCATGAAATTTGTTTACATTTATCAATAAAATTCACAAACTATTATCGCGCATCGGAATAGTGAAAATGTCTTTGATGACAAGTAATTTGTTAGCAGGAAAATCGAGTAAAGTACACGAGAAAAGTTAGCGATTGTTTATTTTTATCATTATCATTTTAAGCTTGTAGAAAAAGTTATGTATGCAACGGTTCATAATTAGCTCTTAAGGTACTCGTGCCTATAATTAGAGCGCTCGCAAGCTCGCGCTCTAACCTCGGCTCTCGTACCTTAAGAGGCTTCATTATGTACCAGTTACATAATAGTTATTTATGTAACTGGCCTCTTAAGGTACGAGAGCCGAGGTTAGAGCGCGAGCTTGCGAGCGCTCTAATTATAGGCACGAGTACCTTAAGAGCTAATTATGAACCGTTGCATACATAACTTTTTCTACAAGCTTAAAATGATAATGATAAAAATAAACAATCGCTCACTTTTCTCGTATACTTTTTACTCGATTTTTCTGCTAACAAATTACTTGTCATCAAAGACATTTTCACTATTCCGGTGCGCGATAATAGTTTGTGAATTTTATTGATAAATATAAACAAATTTCATGCGAATTTTAATAGATACTAAAAACAGTTCTATCAAATTATCATAAACAAGTTGGAATGCCAAACGAAACGCCATTTTGTTGATATCCATATTGAACGTAACCATGGTAACCAAATAACAAATCGATGGATATTAACCATCTATTTTTAGTAATTGAATAAAAATGTTATTTTAAACACATAATTACTCATAAAATTAATTTTGTTTTTAATATACGTAATTGTTATTGGTGTTAAATGTTTTTAACGGTTTATTATACAAATTATTAGGATGTCAAGTGTTAACTAAACGCCAAGACTGATATCCGGAATTACCGTTACCATGGTAATAACAATGCTATAATAAATTATAGAACTGTTATTACCATGGCAACGCTCATTATAGAATTGTTTTTACGCTTCGGTTACACTATAGGTGGTATTCTGACACCATTAACGATATCAATATTAGCGGTTTATAGTACGCGAGTAGAAAAATAATATTAAAATCTCCAAATTATAAAATCTCTATTATGTACCAGTTACATAATTAACTATTTCATGACATGAAATATCACTTGCCTCTGTTATTTCTGGGTTCAGACCTCATACAATGCCTATGGTCGATTTCTATTTAAAGTATCTACCAAATCTACAAATACGTCCTGCAATGACTCCTTTTTCAATCATCAAATGCAAAAAGCTAATAACTCACTTATAAACGCCTGCTGTTTCTGCCGGTCCATCTTGTCCGAGGCGGATAGATCCAGGGCTTGTTGCTGCAGCTGTTGATGCAACTTTTGCTGCTGCAGATGTTGCCGGTGCAATAGCGCCGCATTTTCCAGCTGTAACGAGACGCAATTATTTTAAGACACATACAATACATACATACATAAAATCACGCCTGTTGCCAAAAAGGGTAGGCAGAGACCACTTCTTTCCACCTCTGCCGTCACCGTCACCGTCACCGTCGTCACCGTCATCATCATCATCATCGCCATCAACATCATCATCATCATCATCATCATCATCATCATCATCATCATCATCAGCATCATCATCGTCATCATCATCATCATCATCATCATCATCATCATCATCATCATCATCATCATCATCATCATCATCATCATCATCATCATCATCATCATCATCATCATCATCATCGTCATCATGCTAGCAAAATAGTATGCAGTATGTATAAATTAGTAATCAAAAAAAATCTAGTCAAGTTTGCAACAAAATGTCCTTGAACAGAAAAGAGCCACTTCGATCCCTCCTAGCAGGGAAGCAAAGTCCCCTTTCCGAATAGGTGATGTGAAAAGTAAATGGAGTACAGCACTGACGTGTTTCCTCGCGCTGAGCGCGGCGCTGGGCGCGGCGCCGGGCGCGGGCGCGGCGCGCGGCGGCTCGCCCTGCAGCGCGCGCGCCGCCAGCAGCTGCCGCTCGCACTCCAGCAGGCGCTCCGAGTACTCCTCCACTCTCTTCTCTTCTGCTGCCACTTCCTGCGAGATACATCACGGTTAAACGAAATACTTAACAAGACTCAGCACCACATAGATCGACCAGTAGCAACCATGCCGTGGCACTTGATGAATGTAAAGGTGCACGCTATTTGTACTGATTTCAGCAAGGCCTTTAACATGGTAAACCATAGCATTCTTCGCAGTAATCGAGCGTATGGGTATTCACGACTCCTTGCTGCAATGGTGTGAGTCTTATCTCAAAAACCGGTCTTAATTAGGTTGTTCTTCCTGGCTATAAATCTCGCCCTATCGAAATTTCTACAGGAGTGCCACAAGGTTCGCACTTGGGTCCCCTATTATTTTTAATCTATGTCGACGACCTTACGAAAATAGTAGATTGTAGCTTTAAGATGTATAATGGCGGCCCTTCTATTAAACGAACTATCAAACACAGACAAAGATACACGTTAAATATATACTCCTCTGTTTCCATCGGAGGTTAAACTGACCTTGGTCGTGATGTTGACCAGGTTGTTGAGCTCGCCGAGCCGCTCCGCGAGCAGCTGCGCTTTCGCCATCTGCGCCGCACTCAGTTTGCCCTTCTTTCCTGCGAAACAAACAACCACAACTATTAATAAATAGATAAATTATTACTATGGAAACGCTCATTATAGAATTGTCGCTTCGGTTACGTTAAAGGTGGTATTGTAATACCGTTAACGATGTCAATATTATGTAGTATCGAACCTGCTTATTATCCAAGTGCGTCAAATGCGTCACGGTACCTTTCTTAAGATTCTGTTGTTGCCGCAGCAGCGTCTTGGTCTCCTCACACTGCCGCAGGTGGTTGGCATGCCGCGCCTGCACGACGCGGAGCTCCGCGCGGACACGCAGGAGCTGCGTTGACACCACGCCGTGCTCTTCTAACAGGCGGCACTCCATCTGTTAGCAGGAGATGGGTATGTTTTAGTTAGGTAGTTTGTCAAGACTGCAGAGCGTCCAGTGGCGCCCTCATTACGGTTACTGTGTTTTCTAATAAACTAAAGTATTGTGTTCAAATGGAACTGAGCTGGACATGTCTCCCATATTCATCCGGAGCGATGGAGCAAGATGACGACTGACTGGATCCCAAGTAATGGCAGCCGGAGTAGAGGCAAACAAAAAAGAAGATGGCGGTACGATTCGGATAAATTCAAACCCGACTGGAAAGGATTAGCCAGAACAAGAAATGACTAGAGAAATGAAGGGGAGGCCATTGCCCAGCAGTGGGACACTAAATAAGAAGACTCGAAGGTTGGTACGGAAGCACCACGCCAGTTCAACACGCACTTCTCCGGTATTTTTTGTCAAGCTCGCTGAGTACCAAAGTTCGATCTCCAAGTCACCTCTTCATTCATCTGTACATTCTCCAGAATGCTGAAGTCCTGGTACCCTGTGACCTAGTGACGTACCCGTTTGCCCTTCTGCCGCTGCTTCTTGGCGCGCTTCTTGCCGCGGTCCACGTGCCGCGAGGGGCCCTCGATGTACTGCAGCAGCGCGTCCAGGTCGCGCGGGTCCTGGTGGGAGCCGGCGCCGCGCCAGCAAGAGCCGCTGTGAGATGTGATCCTACAAAAAAGTTACAATTTTAATTTTGAGACAATCTTTCCCCACACCGTAGCAAAGCGATGGTGTCATTCAACTATTCATTCAATTAGTTACATAGATACTGACCCTGAGCACCCGCTAGACGTGGAGAATACACTCGTGTCTCTGCTGGAAAGGGACCCATGCCCTCTCGTTTGCGCCGGCCGACTCATTCGCTTCTGCTGCAACTGTTGGGGAGAGACACAACTTGTTAAAGTAGATGTTGAAGATAGAGAACGCTATATAACCTTTTTTTATGCTACAGGAGGAAAACGAAATAGTGAGTCGTGAGTCGGATGGGCCCCGGCTTTTAACTACTGCAGTATCATAGCTGCTGCAACAAATGTTGATGCTGCTGCTGCTGCAGCTGTTGCTAGCGGATCTGCTGTTGCTGCTGCGGCGTGAGCGTGGGCTTGATGTGTATCAGCAGGTCGTAGATGGGCGCCGGCTTCTAACTTCTGCAGTATAATACCTGCTGCAGCAACTGTTGCTGGCGGATCTGCTGCTGCAGCAACTGTTGCTGCTGCTGAAGCTGTTGCTGCCGGATCTGCTGCTGCTGCTGCTGCTGCGGCGTGAGCGTGGGCTTGTTGTGTAGATCGTAGATGGGCTCCGGCTTCTAACTACTGCAGTATAATACCTGCTGCAACAACTGTTGCTGCTGCTGCTGCTGCTGCAGCTGTTGCTGCCGGATCTGCTGCTGCTGCTGCGGCGTGAGCGTGGGTTTGTTGTGTATAGGCAGGTCGTAGATGGGCTCCGGTTTCTTCTGCGCAGGCGCGGGGGCCGGCGCCGGCGCCGGTTGTTGCGGCGGCCGGTTTTGGAATTGAGCCTGTTGTTGCTGCTTTAGTTGCTGGAATAAACAAAATATCCATGACGCTTAAATAAAAAGTATCGATCGTTTCCTAAACTCGATAAATCTGCGGGGTAAAACGCAACTAGAAAAATTGCTTCGAGGAATTATGAAGTTTGGCGAACAGATTAAGCTACTCTTTCATTACCCCGACTGGTGGATGGGGCGGGCTGGCACTTTTTCGTGGCCAGCCCGTTCACTCGACTTAATCGGGTGAACGAACTGGCCACGTAATAGTGCCAACCCGCCCTATCCACCCATCGGGGTATTTTCGATCGAGGAACGCTCGTACCGTGCGAGTATTTTTTTTCTTAACCATTTGGACAATCTAGCGAGTGCCATACCATTTTGGAATTCACATTAAATGCGCCATCTACTACTAGCTACATGCCAAAATTACGTAGTAAATTTTTATTCAGTACAGTCACTTCAAGTTGGGCGATGAATCAATTTTGAGTACATGGTTTGGACAAAAAGTAATATTTTATCTAAAAGGTTATGGTTACATTTTAAACTGTAATTTACAGAAGGGTTCTTCGGAGTTAAATCACCAAAATAAAGATTTGCAGTCACAGCACTTGGAAGATAATCACAGGGTATCAATTTTCCCGATTTTTGTTTGAGTGGCTATAATTAACGTTTGCGTGACGTTGATTCTAGGGCCATCCTGTATAAGCTTCTTGGGCAGACTACATTATGGTTGAGTTTTCATCACATATGGTATTGGTGGTTTTTTTTTTATTACCTGTAATCGGATTTGCTCCATGGCGTTGGGGTTGACTTTGCCCTCTGCTTTTAGCGCGGGCGGCACGCTCACTTGGACCGGCACCGTGCGTTGTAACGCCTGGAAAAGATTATCACGTGGGTGAAAGTTTGCTTGTTATAGTTTTGGTAGTTTTTTATGACAAGGAAAAGACACATGACATACATATGAATTTTCAAGACTACGATCCTTAGATTCCAAATGCGTTACCATCCTTAAGGACCAAGGTGGAATGCTTCTATGCTAGTAATTTGTTGTCTTATTCTCACACTGGAACACAATGACGCGAACACTGCTGATTGTTTTCGGAGGCAGGATCACTATACCAACTAGGGAATGCAAACCAATAAGAGCGACGGCGAACAGTGAAGTCGAAGTAAAAGGGGTTCTCTGCCGTTTCCCCAAATTTCATATGCAATAATCTCATTTGCCCGAATGTCATTTGCCATAATTTTATATTCCATAAAGATTAAAATGCCATAATGATCATTTGGCACAATTACAAGTGCCATAACGATACGTTTGCCATACATTTCATTTTCCCTGATATCAAGTGTACTAAAATCGTATGCCTCAAAATTCAAACGCCATAATATTTGCCATAAAACACTCAGAATTGTTTTTGGTGTTTCGTAAGTAAAGAATTATAAAAAAATCGGCGCTGTAAGGTCGCAGTTCTACCTAAAACTCCTCCCGCTTCGCTCGTCGTCGTACCTAAAGGAGACCTTCCTTTAGGTAGAATAAGTAGGTTATTGTAATAATAGTACGTAATCCAGATACTCACTGAACACACTGAAACAGTCTGGATCTGCTTTTTCCGTAATTATGGCAAATTATTGCTCTGGCATAAAATATTAGAGATTATGAACATTCTAGAAATTCATTAGGGAGGTTGAGTATTATGGCACTCGAAAATTATGGTACGTGATATTAGGAGCATTCCATGAAAACGGTAACTTAATTTTATTTTTAATTCACCTTTGCCTCGTGTTTTGCTAACATTTTCGAAAATATCACCTGTTTCAGACTAGGTCGACTTGCTGTCGCTTACGTGACGTTTGGTTTATACCTAGTTTCTTTACGAACTTAGACATAATGTCAAAAGTAGTTCATGGGTTTTTTTAAGTACACATTTAGCTTTGATATTTTATTATTAACAAATGACGGAACCTCAAATGAAAGGAGTAAGAGAGCTGTAAAGTCTTAAAATCGAGTACGAATGTCGATTACATAACCATGGAATGCTCCATTAGGGGAAATTAAGATTCTAGCCAGTGAACGTTATGCCAAATAAAATTAGTACAAATGAATTTATGGAAAACGGCGGGTACGAGTCAAAAGGTTCCCGTTGGCACCCTTTGTTTGGGTAAGGTACCTTATAAAAGACTACCTTAGGCTTGTCCTTGTCAGACACCGTCATGTCGGCCATCTTGTCGGCGACCTTGTCCGCCATCTTGTCGGTGAGCTGCCGCTGCTCGGCCTGCCGCCGCAGCTGCGCCTGCATCTGCGCGGCGGTGAGCGCGGGCGACGTGGCCGGCGGGAGGGACTTGGGCAACGCCTGGAACACGAACTGTTAGGTTATTTAGTCGGAGCGGGCTTGGAACCTTGAATATAGTCCGTTGGAACAAGACTGTTTTGCAAAGGAGACGGATTAGGGAAGAATTGAAATCTCGCTGACCGATTTTTACCATGATATACCATGAATATCAATCGAAATCCATACTAATATTATAAATGTGAAAGTGTGTCTGTCTGTCTGTCTGTCTATCAGTTACCTCTTCACGCTTAAACCGCTGAAGCGATTTAGATGAAATTTGGTATGGAGATAGCTTGAGTCCCGGGGAAGAACATAGGCTACTTTTTATCCCGGAAAATTAGACAGATCCCGAGGGAGCAGGGATAAACGACTTCTACGCGGACGGAGTCGCGGGCAAAAGCTAGTGACATCATAATTTCAGAAAATATATTCTTACTAAGAGCAGAATTTCCATTCGTACTTTTTTCCGATAAATTTTTTTCCCAGTCGCATTTCTCCCAATTGCAATTTTGTCCACTTCTTTTAGGGCACCTAGTTCCATATCCGTCCCATCACCCTCGAGTGCGTCACGTTAAGGAATAGGTCCATAAGGGATCCAATAGTGTTATTCAAAATTTTACTACATACAAGATAGGGTTCTAATTTTGCTTATAAACAAACAGTCTGCCATAGATAACATTAACACAGCTGAGATGAGTAAGTGTCAGATGTGTGTGAATGAGTAGTTACCGGCGGCTTGGGCGCGGGCGGCGCCGGCACCGGCTTGGGGCGCGGCTGCTCGGGCTGCGCGGGCGCGGGCTTGGGCGCCGGCGCCGGCTTCAGCGCCGCCGGCTCCGGCTCGCCCTATAACGCAGGCATTTTTTAAAGACAGGATTTGATAGTTCAATTTCAAGAGTGGAATCAAATTATTGTAATTTTTGGAGAATAGAATCGAGTATTTTCAATTGCGTAATATTACACCCCTGGGCCATTCTACTTTTCGTTGTACAAAAGTTTTTATCCACTTTCTCACTAACTATTTTTATTCCAAGGGAAAGTGCAGCGTTTTCTAACTTTAAACTCGAAAAGAGACGTAAATAAGCTTATATTTAGAATTATTCTAATTCATAAATAGTACATTGTTGCCTAGGCGCGGAAAGTAAGGGTTTTCCTGACGAGGTAGTTAGCAGGCCGAGCAACAGCGAGGCCTGCTAAAATACGAGTCAGGAAATCCTCGTTGCCGCCGAGGCATACATAATGCTTTTCTCAAACATGTGAGGAAATAATACAAATACATTTTTAAAAAGAAAATAATTTAATTTACATTTTTGTTTGCCCTCCACAGCATAAATTATTCATAAGTTCGGTTATATTTTTCCTTAGATTTAGCGGGAAGCAGGTTTTGCCTAACCGAGGCAGCTTCAGATTTTAATATAGGTAGGCGGTGTGGTACCTATTTCGTCGCTTGAGCTCATTTTTTATAGTAAGTATTTCGCACAACAAATAGTTTCACATTCGGTTTCACAATTATAATTATGCAGAATAAACGAATGTTACCGACTGTCAATTGTTTTTAAATACTAACCATAGACATTGGAATGCAAATTCTAAAAGAAACACACGCACTGTGCTAAAAAAGCGAGCAGTTACCTTGGCTGTTTGGAATTTTTGTCTTGGTCCTTTTGATTTTGTATGCAAATTGACAGCATTTTTAAGAAAAATATGTACATGGACGGAAAGTGTTTTCATATGGTTTTTTTTACTCCTAGGAGTAAAATGAGGCTCTTTCCGTCCTTGTCTTTCAATCGGAAAACCGTTTTTTCCGAGCATGTTTGAGAAAAAGTTATTTGTAATAACTATAAAGTGAGTAACGCAGTGGATGTCGATGTCCCCGCCTTTTCTATGGAAATGGTGCAATTTACCACTGAGTTCATGATTCTTCAACGATAATTGAGTAATTTGAGAGTTGTTTTTTTGGAGAACATTAAACTTAAACATTCTAAGTTTATGTTGATTATTTAGAAGCGGATTCATAATTTGGTATACTTTTTATCGGACGATAACAAAATATGTACATTGAAAAGTAGGCCCCCCTGCAAAAAACGTGGAGTCAGGTGGAATTACAGTGAGTGACTGCAGTAGTTTTAAGAGTTAAAATTGGCATGAGGTGCGAGGGTGAGGTACGATAAAGCTCGTTTAGTCACCATTGCCCCGGCACCTCATGCATACACCAGCTCTCAATAGAAAATAGTGATGACTTTTTTCAGAGCTTCAATAAAAACTGATCCATATAACAAGCAGTTGAGAAAAATCATTTTTTGAACAGCTATAAAAATAACCAAGATATAAGCATACGGCCGACCTGTTACATGACGTTACATATCGGATATCTGTCTAATTAGCAGTTTAAAATGCTTGTATCGTCCGTATTTTTTGGCCGATTTTAATTTTAAAGGGTGAACACTATTAAATTGTCGCCTACATTTTTACTTCCCTAGCGTGTTGCATCAAACCTTTTTTTATTATTCTTCTGAAATTTTAAATTTAGATGGCTCGTGAAATATTAGACAACCATAAAACGTTCATTTGTTTTTTAACTATGAAAATGGCGTTACACGAAAAAAATGTTCGCGAATTAATTTTGCAAGAATTTAGTAAAAATCCTCATTTATCTACTTTAGATCTGGCAAAATCTTGTCAAACTACGCGGAGGACGGTTCAAAGGACCCTAAAAAAAATTAAACCAGGTGAAACTATAGAGAGGAAGCGGCGTGAGGGTCAACCCACCAGAAAATCTAATGTTAAGTTACAATCAAAGGTGTGCAAGCTATTTGATAAAAATCCGAGTATCTCTTCCCGGGATGTGGCGAAAAAATTAGGAACAAGTCAAGCAAACGTTCAAAAAATTAAAAAAAAATGCGGTATTACAACGTATAAGAAGCAAAAGGCTCCGAAGAGAACTGTGGATCAATATAATCGTGCTGTTAGACGTTCCAGGTTATTATATAGTTTGTTGATTGAGAAAAAATGTTGCCTAATTATTGACGATGAAACCTACGTCAAGGCAGACTTCAAGTCTTTACCAGGTAACCAGTACTATTCCTCTCGTGACATTTCGAACCTCGACGAATCGGAAAAGGTTATCCCAGTAGAAAAATTTGCTAAGAAATACCTTGTTTGGCAAGCTATATGCCAGTGCGGCATGAGGAGCTCACCATTTATCACTACCGGGACAATTAACACCGATATTTATGTATCAGAATGCTTGAAAAAGAGACTGTTACCATTCATGAAGAAGCACACTTCCTCAACATTATTTTGGCCAGATTTAGCAAGTTGCCATTATTCGTCTCGAACTTTGGAATGGTATAAGGCGAATTCAGTCGAGGTAGTGCCTAAGGAGAGTAACCCACCAAACTGTCCCGAACTTCGCCCCATCGAAAAATATTGGGCTAATATAAAAAGTAAACTGCGAAAAACTTGCCAACCAGCCTCTTCATTGCTAGATTTCCAACGAAAATGGGTTAAATGCACAAAATTGTTAACCGATGACTCCGTGCAAAGTTCGATGAATCGCATCAAAAGTGAAGTCCGGGAATTTTCTCGTCGTTCGTTAAAATAGCCATAAATTTTTTTTATTGATTCTATGTTACATAAAATTTGTCATATAAAGTGTTTTAAGCACTTTGGATTTTTATTTTCTCTTCTGTAGCATGTTCGACCTGCGACAATTTAATAGTGTTCACCCTTTATTTTCACTTTTGGTGATCTCTTTTACGGCATTTTCATATTGTGTTGAGATGTGCGGTGCGATTAGAAAAAATCCATGCATTGTCCGTATTCAGTAGCACGCCTTTAGTTATAGGGTTCTGTTGGCCACCTTTGAGAATGGAACCCTAAAAATGAACACTTACATTGGCAGTCTTGCATTTCTGCTTCTTCTTGTTGAGTATGGAGCGGAGCCGCTCTCTGGTTTCGTTGAAGTTGCGCGGCACGGGCGTCGTGAGGGGAGGCTGTGGAAATACATTTCGTAAATAAATTTGTGACTAGTTTTTCTTGACGATTTAATTTTTTACCCTACTCTAGGTTTTGTTTTAGCCTTATTGAGTGTCCATGCTAGGCAAAGGCCATGAGTCACTATTTGTTGCCTCTTCCGGCCAGAAATGAAATGAAATAATTTATTTTACATGATTTTAGGTAAAACATGATGGTTAACAAAGCCTCACTAAAATCTACCTTTCCAGGCATGTAAAAAATAACATTAGCTTTAGTCTATTTACAATCTAAAAATTCCTGTATGCTGTAGAAACATTTTTCAACAAGCCATTTTTTCGATTAGAAAATTACACCAAGTCGGTTACATCTTTCAAACATAATCTTAAGAAACTTGTCTTGTCAATCCAAATATCCGGTACATAAGCAGTCGTACTGACACACATGTATACACACACGCACTCACTCACACACAAACAGATACACTCGCATATACGCTCACTAACATGCATGGTTAATTGTTTGCAATTGTATGTAGTGTTAAGGTTTTGATTAATTTTAAATAGTTTAGGTATCACGGTGCGCCATTCACCTCTCCAGGTCCCACTGAAAACCAGAGTCACGGAATATCTAAACAATATACCGTGGCATAAAAAGCTGAGTGGAGACCATTTTGGGCTTGATGCAATTAAAATATAACTATCTAGAATAAGTTGATTTAATTGAGCAAATTGTATTATTTTAAGTGTTTTAAGTTCCAAATAAATTTTATTTCATTTCATTTCACCACACTCGAGGTGATAGGTAAACTGAAGCCGATATAATTTTTTATCTGAAGCGCGGCGGCGTGTATCTTTGAATAAACCAGGTGGGTGATGGCTACCGGGCTAAATCAGCTTAGTGTGTCCTAGGATACATGTATGCCAAGTGAATTCATCCGATACCAAATTTTGACCTCTCTATACATTGGGTGACACTACCGCCCGTAATTATAAGATTGGCTGAAAAGGATTATGCCCCTGTATATGTAATTTTAGTAAAACTTACTGCGTGACCGAAGACGGTGCAGTAGCAGCAAGTGCAGGGCTGGTCCGCCGCGCCGTCGCCCGCGCACGCGTTCGCGCCGTTCGAATGACCCACTGGAATTCAAATTAATACTATTCAAAAAAATACGTCGCATTGACAACAAGTACTGAGCTATGATTTGAGCTACAAATCTGTAGCTTATCAGGAAGTAAATTTCAAAACGATTCCAAATCTGATACTGAACGGAAAGACAAAAATCGTAGTATTGAAATTGTATGGATCCAATATTGTCGTCTTCTGTTGCTTCGCTGTCTCTTGAACTTCTACCTTATGGGCAATTAATTTAAATTAAACTTATAAATGTAAGACTCAGTATAGTTTTACTAGAGTGGCTGCATAAAATTGTATGACGCTCAGAACAGGTTTTTTTTACAATAATCTTACTACAGAGAGGTTGCAGTAGCAGAAACTTGTACAGGTTTCTTTCTGCTACTGCACAGGTTCAATGACAGAGTTCTTTTTTCAAATTACTTTTTTTTTCATAATCTTAGGCCGGCGTGACACCTGTAAGTTATTGCTGTAAGTTTTGAGACGCAACTATGGTTAAGAGTGAGTGGCAAATATCTGCATCGCTCTCTTGCGCATAGCTTTGTTTCAAAACTTACAGTAATAACTTACCGGTGTAATGCCCGCCTTACTACAGAGAGGCTGTTTAGATTCTGCTACTGCACATGTCCATTCACATAGTTCTATTTTCAAATTACTTTTTTTCCCAAGGGCTGAAATGGATCACTTTCGACCCGCTTCTAAGATAAACAATGGCCTACTTTCACATACATAAAAATCCTATTTAATGTATAAAAAAGCATCATACCTTTGCACACATGCTGCTGATGCGACGCGTTCTCGCACACCTTCGGCTGCGGCTTCGGCTTCACCGGCGGCTTACTCTTCACCTCCTTCTTCTTCTCCTCCAGCCCGCTCTTACTCTTGCCCTCATCACAACACTGCTTCATCTCCGCCAATGCCTTCGTCTCGATATCCTTGCAGGAACAACAAATACAGTCGTTGGTCCATTTACAGTCCGATATAGGCGTGTCACACGCGTCCGATTCAGATTTGGTCTGACCGTTGCTCATCATATTTCTAAACGCTACAGCGTTAAGCGTTTGCTTAGCGTTTCTCAACGCCTGTGCCGAATATTTAGCCAACAGCTCAGGATTTTGAGCACCTATCACGGAATGAGAAGACTTTTCCCGTTCTTCGTCCTCGAGTTTCAAAGCTTCCTGTATGTCGTCTTCTAGTAATTTCGCGTCAATGCTTGAGCAAATAGATATGACGTGTTTCTTGTAAGTCTTCGGAACCGGCAAGCCTTGCGTTATGTATGATTTGATAGTGTAAAAGCTGTCTAATAACGATTTCTCTCCTTTCGATGTTAGTATCACTTCGCATTTCGCTAGTAGCGCTTCGTTTTTACTTTTCTTCTCCTCTTCCGTCTCTTTCGTGTCCGTCTCCTCCTTTTTGCTCGCAGGTTCCTGATTTAATTTTATCGCGACGCGCGCGTTTATCTTATCTATAATCTTACTTAGGCCCTTAGCTGCTATTACCTCAGCCTCGCTCAATTGCGTCGCTGGATATTTTGGTGAAAAATTGAATTTTGTGAATGATTCCTTAATTTTTTCTTCTAGTTTCTCTAATCTATACAACATAACGAGCCACTCGTCGGTGGAGAAGGCGTCTTTCGGCAGCGTGCTCATGTAAGTCTTATTCATTTGTTTTAGTCTTTCGATAAAGTATTGTTTCTTTTCTTCTTCAGGCATGGAACTGAAATCGGGCGCGTTATCTCTATTCTTCCCTGGTATACCCGTTAAATCTTCTATGACATTACTAGCGATCTCCGGGTTGAGCAGGATCCATCCGCTGAGCTGCACGGAATGCGCGCACCTCCTGATAACGTCCATATAATTTAGCTTCAGACTCTTAACCGAACAATTCTTATCCTGCGCCATTTTCGACAATTTCATTATTAACAAATCGAACGTGTTCCCGGCGGACGTTCTTAACAATTTCGATATCTGCTTCAACGATTCTTTAGAGGCTTGACAGTTTTCACTGTCCGACTCCGATTTCGATCCGTCGTTTAACTCTTCTAATTTTTCTATGATTCTGTCGTTATCGTTCGTATTCTGTCTCCCCGCTAGATCTTGTATATAATTATGAAATTTCTCGAGCATCGCTTCTATTTCGACATCGAGCAACTCGACAGGTATCCCATTAAACTTAGTAGCCACGTAACATTTCCACGAAATAAATCTCGCCTTCACAACTTCCCGCAATTCATCCATATCTAGTGCATCTTTAACAGAATTGTCAAAAAGCGTAGAAGCGTTTGTATACATTTCAGAGTCCATATGTTTGGAAACATTGAAAAAGTCTTTGTCTTCCTCCAAACACTTTGCTAACTCGGGGCTTTTGTTTTGCTTTAAATATTCAAACACTTTATTAATAACTACTTGAGCGGATATAGAGAATAGAAGATCCTTAAAATTTTCTTTGTTATTTGTTTTGTTATTCACTAGAGCCTGCGGATCCTCGTCGTTGAGCATCTCTATTTCTTTACTATCAAGTTCTAGTGTCACGGTGCCTACTATTTCCTCGTTCTGTACGCTAGCCTTAACTCTACGGTTTGTTTTACGTTTGGCAGTGTTCTTAGTTACTTTAATATTATCCTTACTTTTAGTTAATTTAAGTTCTCTGATTTGTCTTAAAGTGTCAGGCGTCAGTTGTGTTTCGTTATTGACTTCGGGGAGGCTATTCATAATAGACGCGAATTCAGGTAGCTCGAAGGATGCATTCGCGAATTCTGATAGCTTCGACGCAATCTCCGGCATGTTCGCTAGAATCTGCGGCATGTTTTCAACAAGCTCGACGAGTTTAGTGTTAGCTGAATTGATATCTATTGGTTCTTCAGTGTCATTTTTTTCTAGGAACTCCGCTGAGTTCTTGTCTAAGCTCATCATGACCTCGCAGATCTGTTCTAAGGACAGCGGCCCGTCCGGTTCCTCCTTGCCCTCCTCCTTATTAATACTGTTGTACGAATTGATAATGTTTTGGCACTCCTCCATAGCTTTTTTAATTTCTAGTCCGAACGTGACATATTTGTAAACGTTGGGGTCTTTTGGGTCTGATTCTACCTTGATGCATTTTTCTTCTTCTTCTACTAGTATGGGCGTGCGGCGGGCGTTGAGAGGGACGTTGAGGATTTCTGGAGTGATTTGAGACTGGAAGTCGACGATCTCGTCGCGGGCTAGGAACTTGTTCACTTGCAGTAGCCTTTGGCTGGGCTTTGGAGTGTACACGGGCATGGATTCTGACGTCGTTGGCGACATTTCCTGGGAAAAAAAGGTAAAATTAATCATCACTACAGCATGTCTCTTCTCCTATTCCTTCTTTTTTAATGTAGTTTTTTGTACTGTTTTAAATAACAGAACTGAGGGCCCTGCCAAGATGCACTACGCTAACTAGCGTTTCTAATCGTTTCGTGTTTAAACCAATCGCGTCACTGGTAGATGTCATGATACGAAAAATCACGTGATGTACCAGTGACGCGATTGGTTTAAAACGAAACGAATAGAAACGCTAGTTAGCGTAGTGCATCTTGGCAGGGCCCTCAGATGGACATGTCAAAACTATATGGGTTCCGTATCCGGGGACTTTGGAACCCTAATAAAAACAATGGCTCAACGTTGTTACGTATTTTTGCCTCAATACTTTTTTAATTTGAAAAACATGCAACACTACAAAATGATAGATTAAAGATCGACATACCTGTAACGGCGGGCTGACAGAATCCGGCAACTCCTCCACCTGGATATTATACTCCTGCTGCAAACTATTATCAAGACTGTTCAGCGCGAAATTAGCAAACTTGACCAAGCACTCTTTCATCTCTTTACACAAGTCAGCTTCCTTCTCGCCTACTATCGTCTCCGCGTCGCTAACGTCGTCCTTTTCTAGGGGGAAGGCTTCGGGCGGGTCGACTTCGTCATCGAATTTTAACGCCTGGAGGGTTTGTGCTGGGGTCTTGTGCTTGAGCATCTGGAGGATCCGCTGGGGCTTGGAGGGGGGCTTGAGCTTGCGCTTGGGCGCGCCGCCGACGCGCGGCTTGGGAGAGCTGCTTCGTCGTTTGCGGCGCGGGAGTTCATCTACTAAGGTTACGTTGCTTTCTGGCATGCTGTGGAAATAAGCATGAGACAAGCATGTAAGGGACAAGCTTTTGTTGCCGACTGTACTTTTTTGTAGTCATTATCTGCTTATCAAGACCAAACAACTTAGGGTGTTAGGAGACCAATCGATCGATGGTAGAATTGATTAGTCGACGTCGATCGATAGTTCCTACCAGACCAATCGATCGATCGTCGATCGATGGCAGAATGGGTTAGTCAACGTCGATCGATAGTTCCTTCATCAATTAAAGCTATCAGACCAGTCTCGATCAACGTCGACCGGCAATCGATGGATTGGTTAGTCGAACGATATCCGTCGATCGATAGTTCCTACCAGACCAATCGATCGACTTCGATCGACGTCAATCGATGCCGTCGATCGGCGATCGATCGATTGGTCTGGTAACACCCTTATAACACCCTTCTGCGTCAGTTGACAACTGATTGTAATTAATTTTTGTTTATCTACATCTGTATCATAACTTCTCTACAATATGTTCTGAAACTATAAGCAGCCTATATTAAGAAACCTACATCTGTAGTTGTATTTTAATGTTAACATTAAAGTATTGATAACCGATACTTTAATGTTAACATTAAGATACAGGGCAACCACAGATACAGGATTCTCACATATTGTAGAAAATTTACGATATTTATTTATTTGGGATATGCATGAAGATAAAGTAATGTATGCGCTGTACACATAATTGGACGTTAAAACACTTGTGCCATCTTATTCGTGTATTAATGCCTCTCATTATGCACCAATCACATAATTTAAGGTACCTGTCCCGTTCCCTCTCTCGCTCGTACCGCAGCTGCTCCTCTAGCCACATGCGCAGGCGGTGGTAGTACATCTGTTGATCTCGCATATGCATTACTTTCCGCCGGACCTGCGAAACATGTGATGTTAAATTATGTTCAGAATTATAATTATTTGGAGAATGGATATATAAAATGTTTTGGACAAGTGTAAGTTGTTCGTAAAATTGAATGACATTGAACATAACGGACACCGACCTCCTGAAATCGCTGCAGATGATACTCGGGGCAGAGCGCGCGGCACGCCTGCGGCGCGGGCGCAGGCGGCGGCGAGCCGGGCGGCGGCGGCGCCGGCGCGCGCCCACCCACCAGCTGCATGCACACCTGGGGGGGGGGACACATCTCATACACAACTGGAACTTACACACCTGACGTAAACACAACTCATACACAACAGGAACTTACACACCTGGGGGAAACACACCTCATACACAACAGGAGCTTACACACCTGGATGAAACACAGCTCATACACAACAGGAACGTACATACCTAGAGGAACCACAACTCACACAAGAGGAACTTACACACCTGGGGGAACATACAACTCATACACAACTGGAACTTCCACGCCCGGGGGAAAATACAACTCATACACAACAGGAACTTACACACCTGGGGGAAACACAACTCATACACAACAAGAGCTTACACACCTGGATGAAACACAGCTCATACACAACAGGAACGTACACACCTAGAGGAACCACAACTCACACAAGAGGAACTTACACACCTGGGGGAACATACAACTCATACACAACTGGAACTTCCACGCCCGGGGGAAAATACAACTCATACACAACAGGAACTTACACACCTGGGGGAAACACAGCTCATACACCACAGGAGCTTACACACCTGGATGAAACACAGCTCATACACAACAGGAACGTACACACCTAGAGGAACCACAACTCACACAAGAGGAACTTACACACCTGGGGGAACATACAACTCATACATAACAGAAACAACTCATACACAACAGGAACTTACACACCTGGGGGAAACACAGCTCATACACAACAGGAACTTACACACCAGGGGGAAAACAAAGCTCATACACAACAGGAACTTCCACGCCTGGGAAAAACACAGCTCATACACAACAGGCACTCACACACCTGGGGGAACACAGCTCATACACAACAGGAACTGACACACCTGGAGCAACCACAACTAACACAAGAGGAACTTACACACCTGGAGGAACACAGCTCATACACAACAGGAAATTACACACCTGAGGGAAACAAAGCTCATACACAACAGGAACTTACACACCCGGGGGAAACACAACTCATACACAACAGGAACTTACACACCTGGATGAAACACAGCTCATACACAACAGGAACTTACACACCTGGATGAAACACAGCTCATACACAACAGGAACTTACACACCCGGGGAACACAGCTCATACACAACAGGAACTTACACACCCGGGGAACACAGCTCATACACAGCAGGAACGTACACACCTGGATGAAACACAGCTCATACACAACAGGAACTTACACACCCGGGGAACACAGCTCATACACAACAGGAACTTACACACCTGGAGGAACACAGCTCATACACAACAGGAGCTTACACACCTGGAGGAACACAGCTCATACACAACAGGAGCTTACGCACCTGAAGGAACACAGCTCATACACAACAGGAACTTACGCACCTGGAGGAACACAGCTCATACACAACAGGAACTTACGCACCTGGAGGAACACAGCTCATACACAACAGGAACTTACGCACCTGGAGGAAACACAGCTCATACACAACAGGCACTTACACACCTGGAGGAAACACAGCTCATACACAACCGGAACGTACACACCTAGAGGAACCACAACTCACACAAGAGGTACTTCCACACCTGGGGGAAACACAGCTCATGCAGAACAGTAACTAACACACCTGACGTAAACACAACTCATAAACAGGAACTTACACACCTGGAGGAACCACAACTCACACAAGAGGAACTTACACACCTGGGGGAAACACAACTCATACACAACTGGAACTCCCTGGCCCTTGGTAACGATTAAAGGACGAGCACTTATTTCTTAAAGGCCGGCAGCTAATCAGTCATTAGTAGTAGACTTCCAGGAGAAGCCTGGTTTTGAAGATGTCTATAGCTCTGGTTCGGAAACATCACATTTCAGCCAACTTACCGTGGAGAGCTTCTTCTGTTTCCGGTAGACCTGCAGCTGGCGACGATGCACCTCAGGCAGGCGCTGGTACATCGCCATCAACTTCCGGTCCACCTCCGACAGGCCCATGTCCACCCTTTTCCTGTTAATAAAGTATATAATAAGTTTCATATTTAAAAACCAACCACGTAATTAATACTCCTGTTTTAGGCCGATAACTCTTATTATACGGTCCATACGAAAATAAACATAAAACTAGCTAACCTATTTCGCAGTAAAACCTGATTTTCTGACAAGTGTTTAGCTGTTTAGTAGGCTTGCCATCTCTTAACCTGCTAAACCATAGTATAGCTAAAGCAGATAAGAAACTAGGCCGACTGTACAATTGAGTGTTAGGGCTGCCACTTAATTTTTGTAAAATTCAAAAAGTTGTTTGTTTTGTGTATCACAGCTAGTTAGTTCAAAACCTGGTGATTTGCGAAAGCAATCGGTCGAATAACTAAAAAGTCTAACATGGCAGCTTGTTTTTCTCAATTCAGTTTGTACGTCATAAAAAAGTCGTAGCAATCAATTTGAAAGGCCAAATTTAGTGTCATTTCTATTTAAAAAAAAGTGGTGTTAATGTTGCAAGTGTGTGTGCGTGTCATGTGTGTGTGTGTGTGTGTGTGTGTGTGTGTGTGTGTGTGTGTGTGTGTGTGTGCGTGCGTGTGTGTGTGTGTGTGTGTGTGTGTGTGTGTGCGTGCGTGCGGGCGTGCGTGCGTGTGTGTTGTGTACGCACCGTGCGCTGCGGTCGTCGGCGTCGGCGTCGCGGCGGCAGTGCGCGGCGGCGGGCCACTCGTCGCAGTGCTTCAGCACGCGGTCCATTAGCCTGGAACAACATTATACACATTTAGCAATGGGGAATAAAAAAAAGTTTGCGTCTCGGGACGCCCGACAGAAGTAATAACTCCAAGCGGACTGCACGGTTGTGAGGCACTGGTCCCACCGCCGGCGAGTAAGCTATGAACTATGGGCTATTTTCTTGTCCAAGAAACGAACAAAAGATAATCGCTCCCGTGTATATAAAAGAGAGAGATATATATTTATAGTTCATATTTGAGCGAGTATAGCTCACTCGCCCAGCGATGAACTATAAATTTATATCTCTCTCTTTTATTTTCACGGGAGCGATTATCTTTCGTTCGTTTCTTGGACAAGAAAATAGCCGATAGTTCATAGCTTACTCGCCAGCGGTGGGACCAGTGCCTAATGCAGTTACCTCAACTGCATCAGAACTGACCTCGAACTGCCATTTTGCAGCTGGGTCACAGTTCAAATGGTGTCCGTCTGAACCAGCCTAGTAGTTGTATCTAGCGGCTTAACGGAACCACTAGTGGTCACGTTTAGTGGCGACGCCTAGTGAATGTAGTGCCCTTAGTAGTCATGTTGCTAGTAGGGATGTTACGGAGCTTCGCCCCCGCATCCGTTAAGACTGAACTTCCGTTTGGTATTACACCTTCGGATCCGCCTCTATCACTCACGATCGCCCGCATTTTGTCTTAAATTAAAGGTACTCTGCTCCGGCTCCGCCTCAGGTAAACCTCCGGATCCGGCTTCGGATACGGCTCCAACTTCGCCCACGGCTCCGACCCCGTTAAATAAAAAAATTAAACTCCGGATCCGGCTCCAGCTCCGGAAAAGCCGCCTCCGTAGCATCCCTAGTTGCTAGTAACTCATGATGGTACCTCTCGATGTGCGCGATGGACCGCATGAGATGACGCACGGTGCGGCACAGCTCGCCGGGCGCCGCGTCCTCGGAGCCGGACTCGACGGCGGCCGCGGCGCACAGCAGCAGCTCCGACGCCGAGTCCAGCGAGGAGCTCGACAGGCCCAGCGAGCCGGAGCCGTCGGACGCGGACACTGCAGACACAAAATATTATATCATATGCCATAGCAAGTATTGGCGTCATGACGGTAAGTTGTAAGGCACATCATGCTGCGAATGATACGTCATGTTGGAAATGATACGTCATATTATAAATGATACGTCATATTGGGAATGATACATTATGCTGGGAATGATACGTCATGTTAGGAATGATACGTCATGTCGGGAATGATACGTCATGTTGGGAATGACACGTCACGTCGGGAATGATACGGCATGTTGAGAATGATAAGTCATGTTAGGAATGATAGATACGTCATGTTGGCAATGATACGACATGTTAGGAAATGATACATCATGTTGGGATGATAGATACGTCATGTTGGCAATGATACGACATGTTGGGAAATGATACATCATGTTGGGGATGATAAGTCATGTTGAGAATGAAAAGTCATGTTAGAAATGACACGCTATGATGGGAAATGATACATCATGTTACGAATGATATATACGTCATGTTGGGAATATGAGGTCATGTTGGAAATGATACGTCATGTTGGGGATGTCACGTCGTATCGTCATGCGATTATTACGTGGCGAGCGGCTTACAGTCATCGAGATCCTCTGTCGACTTGGAGTCGCTTTCTCTCTCGTCGTCTTGCTCGTCCTTGTCGGGGCTCGCCGGCTGCCCCTCAGTGCTGTCCGGAGGCCTACGAATTAAAGATAACTTGTAGATACACAATATTGTAATACCAATACACACAATGGTGGCCAGATAATTAGAAACGCTTGCGTTTCTCCCATACAATTGCCTACAAATATTACTTTTCAATTCTGACAAGCAATCAAAAAGATCTTAACCAATTTTATTTTTAGTTACACTTATCGTTAACTAGTAAACAGAGGGTCAAACTGATGTACAGTAAACTACTGTTAAAAACGGACCCGGATAGGGATTTAAAAACTTAGTGCTGACGCATCCATACAAAGTTTTACGACTTTGTATGAACGCCAAAAATTTTTTTTCAAATCCTTTTAAAATGAAAGATTCATTTTTAACAGCGATAAATTGTACATACATTTAAACCTTTGTTTATTAGTTAACTATAAGTGTAACTAAAAATAAAATTGTTTAAGGTCTTTTTGATTGATTGTCAAAATTGAAAAGTCATATTTGTAGGCATAATTGTATGGGAAAAACGCAAGCATTTCTAATTATCTGGCCACCACTGTATAATGTAGATAACCGAGAAAGCGCAACAAGCACCACATCATGGTAAACCATCGCACTAATAAGGTTAATCGATACTTCATAGATCCCTCTACTCTAAACATAGATTTACTATCGATCGTGTGTTGAATACTCACTTGGCCCCCGTCCCGTCGCCCTGCTGTAACTCCCTGCTACCCGTTTCTACCGGTTCTCTGTTTGGTTCCTGATAAATAGTTAAACATCATATCAAATCTTTACATAGCTGTGGGACACATCAGGCTAATATAATATACTAGAGGACGCCCGCGACTTCGTACGCGTAGAATTAGTTTCCAGTTACTCCCCCCGTTTTTTCCCGTTGGGGGTCGATTTTCGGAAAATCCTTTCTTAGTGCTCACTTACATCATGAAAGGAACCCCTGTACCAAATTTCAAGTTTCTACGTACAGTAGTTTGGGCTGTGCGTTGATATATAAGTCAGTCAGGTTTGCCTTTTATATATATAGATAGATAGATATAGGCACTAAGCTCTAAACTTTTACTATGGGTGCTACTAGACCACGGTATCGTTACTAATTTAGAAAAAACTCGTATCAGATATTTCAAGATGTATGATTTTGAACTTAATTCCCTTCACGTTTAAGTTTAAAAATCTTACGTCACGAAATATGAGTTAAGAGTTTTTTTCAAAGCAATGACGATATACAAAATTTTACAGACCGAAAACATTGAAACAATTCTCATTAAACTAGTTTAGCCGTTACTTATTTGATTTCCGGTATTATCTTGGGAATAACTACATACCTTTTTCGCATGAGCGCATTCGTCTTGCTTTTCATCGAAATCATTCACAGCTTGCATCATACCAAAGAAGGATATCCTGCAAACAAAAAATATATCGGTTTAGGGTGCGGCTCCACTGAGGCGGAGATGAGCGGAGTCGAGCAGAGCTGTGCCAATATTAACCAATAGAATCTAAACTAACGTGCACAAGGCGCGCTCCACGTGACCGCATGCGCCTTCTATTGGTTAATATTGGCACAGCTCCGCTCTTATCCGTCTCAGTGGAGCCGCACCCTAAGTGTGACTCGCGCACTGAAGGTTATGACCTGCCCTGCCCTTACACAATATGAATGCTCATCAAACAGTCAAAATTACGATAAATACCATTATAATTACGTGATCGGATAAAATTTTGTAAACCAGACAAAAAAACTCAGTAAAGAGCATGTCCGTCGTTAGATATCATATTCGCAAAACATGTTATTCTCAAAAATATCATAAAAGCAAAACATCATACTCGCAAAACATCATAGTAGCAAAATATAAAATTAGCAAACATAATTATTAATAAGGCATGGACTAGACAGTGTCGACGGAGCTCCGCGGCGGAGCTCCTATTTCTAGGTGAGTTGGCCCTCCGGGCCTACTGTAAGTCTAAGGCCCCGTTCCCACTATGCCGGACCGGCGAATTTGCCGGATGCCGGTAAGGCTAGTGGCTTATGACGCTGTTCACACGGCATAATGTGAACAACTTTATATAAATTGTACAGCCACTACCCTTACCGGATCCCGCAAAATTGCCGGTCCGGCATAGTGGGAACCAGGCCTAACATAACCTAAACCTACCTACGATTCTATAACCAAACCCGACTATTTGTAAATATCATGTTTTGCGAACAGTGTACTATATTTTTATACCTAGGGCTGGAAAATACTATATTTGCCCAAGAAATAGTTGGCAACCCTAACACAAACATGTCGGTAAAACTTATAACATCCCAGTTTTTGCGTTGGAGGTTTAAAAGAAACGAGTTAATTGTAATTGTATTTTAAAATGTACACTTGGGAGCAAAGAAATCGAGCCACTTCGTACTGAATTTCCATAGAAAGTGGCTCGATTTCTTTGCTCGCAAGTGCTCATAGTAGTCTAGTCGTTAAGGCTGAAGGTTCCGTGTACCTTAACAGCAGCTTCCGTTGCTGGGCGCAGACGGTGCGCGGCGTGAGGCAGTCGCACTTGTGCCGCTGGCCCGTCCACGCGCTTACTAAAAAACAAACACTTACTGTCAAAACAATAATATGGTTGATATATTAGGCATAGCTTCGGCTAATAATATTAACGTACAATAGATAAAACCTCCGATATAATGGAAACATGTGCTTTCAAATTCAATTTTCAAAAACTCGTTTGTTTCTTGAAGCATAATTTCCATTCGCATTTTTACCCTAATTAAATTTTCCTTTTTCTAGGTGTTTGACCTTTCTGGCCTGCTGTAAAACTTACATAATTTCAATCTAAATACCTATTTCGGCCAAGTTTTAACTTTGAAACTTTGCAAAATTTATGCGTAGCTAGAGGACGCCCGCGACTTCGTACGCGTAGAATTAGTTTCCCGCTACTCCCCCCATTTCTTCCCGTTGGGGGTCGATTTTCGGAAAATCCTTTCTTAGTGCTCACTTACATCATGAAAGGAACCCCTGTACCAAATTTCAAGTTTCTAGGCACAGTAGTTTCGGCTGTGCGTTGATATATATAAGTCAGTCAGGTTTGCCTTTTATATATATAGAAGAGGTGTAGTAGAGGTTGTAATACAGCTAGCATTATCGTAGTATTATAGGCGAAGATATGATTCTCACTATTCAGAGGACAAAAGCGAGTTTTCGAATTGCCTTTACTATTGGAAATTTCGCGGTCGCGGTACTCACGGTCGGGCGGGGCGGGGCGCGCCATCATGTCGCGCAGGCGCGCGGCGGTGTTGGCGCGCTGGAAGGGCGCCAGGTAGCGCTCCAGCCGCGCGCGCCACTCCGCCATCCACAGCTCGTCCGTGCACATCTGGCCCGGGATGATGTCCACCTGTCGCAACCATTATAACCATTCATAACTATCTCTACAGGGTGCCTCCGACCTTGGGGCTTTAAATACAACGATCGATTCTACTCGTTAAACTGAACTACTTTTGTTCTGCAACATTAAAAAATAACTTAAGTTTAGATAAATAATTGATGTTAAAGTCTAATTGTAAAATCAGTGTATTAAATCATGGCCATATAATCACCATCTCATGGTACGGGGGCGACATTTCCTTAGTACGGGGGCTAAAGGAAAATGGAGAATTGGATCGCATACATTGAAAATTACATTTAACTTGTATGAAAAACAAAAAAAAAAGTCTTGTTTTTTAAAAGTTGCAGAACAAAAGATGCTCAGTTTTGCGAGTATAATCGATCCTTGCATTTAAAGCCCCATGGTCAGAGGCACCCTGTATATTCATCATCATTCATCGTATCGTTGGGTGCAAGAAACGAAAGCCTTCCTTATCAATCTAATCAATCAAAACATAACTATATTCTCAATGTCAAAAATAGTTCGAAAAAAAAAATTTATGACAAGAATCTGTCAGTCTAATTTGATTTTTATAGAAAGCGCTTTTCATCAATAACCTAACCAACAAAAAGTTGGAAAACCCCCGACGTTGACATTTCAAAATTCAATAATTTAAAAACGGCTGAACCGATTTCGATATAAAATGTCTAAGAACCACCGCTAAAATGCCTGCTTTCAAATTAAAAAAAAACGCATCCAATTCGGTTCATCCGTTTAACAGCTACGGTGCCACAGACAGACACACACACACACACACACACACACACACACACACACACACACACACACACACACACACACAAACACACACACTTACGTCAAACTTATAACACCCCTCTTTTTTGCGTCGGGGGTTAAAAAATACGATATTAAATAGAGATTACTACCACAAAATGGGCATGAAGACAATAATTAAGTGTGTAAATAAATAATATGACCGTAATAGTGACGGATCGAAAAGATCCGGCTATAGATACAACTTCGCATCAGTTCATCACAACACCAGCTGGAAGACCTACCGAAAACGTGATGGATGAAGCAGCCTTGAAGTTCTCCAGTATCATGCATAGCCTGTCCATTGCGTTCCTGAAACAAAGCCAGCCGTAAGCGCACATAAAAAAACCGGACAACGCGAGTCGGACTCGCCCAGCGAGGGTTCCGCATATGACAAAATTCAAAATTTGCACCGCCACCGTTCCCTGTTTTTTTGTGATTTAATTAAAAATGTTGGGTTTCAGATTTTTCCCTATATTTGTAGTTACTTGCCAAATTTCATATTTCTAGGTCAACGGGACTATAAATTTAGATTCCCTTGAGAGTGTCGAAATATGTATACGTTTTTAGCGGCATTAACGGCCCTATCATTTTTTTACGTTAACTTAGAAGTTTGATTTTTTCACAGCTTCAAGGGACTGTACACTTGAGTATATGGTTTAAATTTCAACTCGATACCTCCACGCGTTCCCGAGATAAACGGTCTTGACAGACAGACGAACAACAAAGTGATATTATAAGGGTTCAATTTTTTTCTTTTGAGGTACGGAACCCTAAAAAAGACCATTTTTTTGTAAAAAAAAATCAAGGTTTGTACCATAAATTTTAGGCTTATTTGATTTACCGTTTTTAAGATACAGCAAAAAAAACTCTTAAACTGTCTTACTCTTTCCTGAGCGGCACTTTGGCAGGTCGACAGAGGCAGACTTTGTTGACGATGTCTCTCGTCAGCTCGTTCTCCGCCTCCAGTTTCAACAGCTGCTCGTGGATTATGGCTTGCCCTGTAATATAAATAATAAAAAGCATGCTATAAAAAACCAGACTGCATTTGTTTATAATGTCATGTATGTAATTTAATAACGTTTACGAAAAATTAAACCCCCCCTTCCTCATTACTTGCATGCACGAGCTACGAAAGTAATGAAAGGGAGAGGAAAGCAACGTTTGGTGAAGTGAAACAGATGTTCAAAACCACAAATGGCCACCGGGACTAAGTACTCAATACTCCAAATAATCCAGAAATAGGAGCTCCGCGAAAGTGAAGCTCTGTCGACTCTGTAAAAATGATATTTGAAAAATGCAATCCCCTGTGTGGTGTGTGGTGTGCGTTGTGCGTTGTGCGTTGTGCGTTGTGCGGTGTGCGGTGTGCGGTGTGTGGTTTATGGTGTGTGGTGTGCGTTGTGCGGTGTGTGGTTTATGGTGTGTGGTGTGTGGTGTGCGTTGTGCGTTGTGCGGTGTGTGGTTTATGGTGTGTGGTGTGTGGTGTGCGTTGTGCGTTGTGCGGTGTGTGGTTTATGGTGTGTGGTGTGTGGTGTGCGTTGTGCGTTGTGCGTTGTGCGTTGTGCGGTGTGGTGTAGTGTACCTGCGTCCCCGACGGGCAGCCGGCGCAGGCGCGGCAGCCGCCAGCCGGTGTAGCGGCACGCCGCCGCCGCGTCCGCCACGCGCAGCGCGCGCATGATGCCCACCGCCAGCGGTATCGTGTCGCTGCCTGCAGGACAACAATCACATTCAATGTCATATAAAAAACGCTTATCGTGAACTGGTCGCTTTTGTAGGACGTTCCGTTTGCAACACGTCCCTTGAGCAAACTTTCCCTCTAAAAAGTGTTTCAATAGCGAAACATACCCTCTAAAAAGTATCCCATTTAGCAAACATCCCCTCTAAAAAGTGACTCATTTAGCAAACATCCCTTCTGGAAAGTGGCTCATTTATTTAGTAAACTACCCCTTTTGAAAAGTTCCCATTTGGCAAACATCCCCACTGACAAGTGTTCCATGTATCAAAGATCCCCTCCGAAAAGTGTCCCATTTAGCAAACGTCTCCACTGAAGTGTCCCATTTAGCAAACATCCCCTCTGAAAAGTGACTCATTTAACACATCCCCACTGAAGTGTCCCATTTAGCAAACATCCCCTCTGAAAAGTGACTCATTTAACACATCCCCACTGAAAAGTGTCCCATTTAGCAAACATCCCCTCTGAAAAGTGACTCATTTAACACATCCCCACTGAAAAGTGTCCCATTTAGCAAACATCCTCTCTGAAGTAATTAATTTTGCAAACATCCCCCCTGGAAAGTGGCTCATTTATTTAGCAAACTACCCCTTTTCAACAGTTCCCATTTAGAAAACATCCCCATTGCAAAGTGTCCCATTTAGCAAAAAAAACCCCTGAAAAGATACTCATTTAGCTTACGTCCCCACTGAAAGTGTCCCATTTAGCAAACATCCCCTCTGAAAAGTGTCACATTTACCTAACGTCCCCTGTAAAAAGTTTCTCAGTTGGCAAACGTCCCCTCCTAAAAGCTTCCCATTTACCAAACGACCCCTCTGAAAAGTACCTCAGTCCCCTCTGAAAAGTGTCTCATTCACCAAACGTCCCTCTGTAAAGTAGCTCATTATCCAAACGTCTCTGACAAGTTATATTATTGTTTCGATTGATTATTTAATTAAATATTTTCTTCTTTGTAAGGTTGACTAACTTTGTATCATTTCTTTTGTATTTGCTTTCCGTGCTGTTACTGTATGTGTTCAATAATGAGTATTTGTATAGTATTTGTATTGTATACATTACCTCTGGCAAGCGCGCCCAGCAGCGGGCGCAGGCAGCGTGCTAACGCCTCCGCGCTGTTCGCGAGGGACAGACACAGGCGGCAGTGGCAGCCGAACCGCGCTCGGTATACCCAGTCTTCGCGGACCATCTCCACGTTCCTGTGTACAACACATCAGTTAGCCTAGCGCTAGCCTAGTTGGTAGTGCCCCTGCCTACGAAGCTAGCGATCCTGGGTTCAAATCCCGGTAAGGGCAGATATTTGTGTGATGAGCGCGAATATTTGTTTCTGAGTCATGGATGTTTTCTATGTATTTAATATTTATATATATAAGTATGTTTATCGTTGTCTAGTACACATAGTACAAGCCTAGAGCTTAGTTTGGGACTAGGTCAATTGGTGTGACATTGTCCCCTGATATTTATTATTATTATTATTATAGTTATCAGTTGTGTGTGATAAAAATAGATGTAGAGGTATTTTAGGGTTCCGTACAAAAAATGAAAAAAAAAACGGAACCCTTATAGGATCACTCGTGCGTCTGTCTGTCTGCCCCTCCGTCTGTCACAGCCAATTTGCTCCGAATCTACGGGACCAAATCTGGTGAAATTTGATAGGATGGTGAAATCCTATGACCCAAACACAGATGTGCAAAGTAATTTTTATTTTGTTACCCCTCATTTTCAAATTAGGAAATTTAAAAAAAAAGTTTTGCAACCCTTACTGTGTCATATATCAAATGAAAGGGCTTGTAAAGAGGATCTCAAATATATTTTTGTTATTATTGTAATTATTATTGTAAAATAAATAGTTTTGATTTTATTCATGAAAGAAGACAAAAATTGTCCATTCCCCTCCTGATCTCCCGATTTATTCCTGATTCGTCATATTCCTAACTCGTCATATTCCTGATTCGTCATATTCCTAAGTCGTCAATGTACATTTGCAACTTCTTACAGAGTCCTCCTTAGATACTTAATTATTACTTGTCTATCATGAAATTGTCAGTTCATTATTTAAATCGTGTCATATGCTACTTAGTACGATCTGTCCTAATACTTTTTAATCCTGTAAGCACGTGTTCGCGATTTTATTTGACTGTACATTGACGACTTAGGAATATGACGAATTAGGAATATGACAAATCAGGAATAAATCGATCTCCCAAGCTACTGAGCCTAAAATTTGGCACCCACATGTTGGACCCGATGAGCGTGTACACCAGCGCGCTGATCTCGCACCACGCGTGGTACACGCCCAGCAGCCACTCGTCCACCGGCTTGAACTGCTCCTCGGACGAGCTGCCCAGCCGCTCCGCTTCTGCAAAAATTATAATTATTTTTAAAACTACTCATCTCCGCCTCAGTGGAGCCGCACCCTTAGGGTCTCCCCAGATCTATCGACGCGGAATCGGCTTGAGCCGGTAAGAAAAAGTTGTATCTCCATGCTATTGCATGGAGATCACACAAAGGTTTGGGGAGACCCTTAGGCTTGGTTTGACTGGACGCGTCCGAGCCACAAGCTGCGCGAGTCGTTCACGCTCGCTCCTAGTGGCTGCGTTTTGTCGTTCGACTCGCGCACACACACACACACACGACCACATGAACAATGTATTTTAGCCACTAGTGGCTGCTACTGGTGGCCGTATCCAGCCACCAGTATTTGCCAGTGGCTGCGGCGTATAGTGGTTTGACTGAACGGTTAGGGCGCATAACGTCCCACTCGCAGAATGTCCCTTTGTCCCTTTCGCGAAATGTCCCTTTACTAAATGTCCCTTACGCTAAATGACCCTTCTGCAAAAGGTCCCGTTCGCAAAACGTCCCTTCACATAAATAAAGTCCCGTTCGCAAAACGTCCCTTTCGCAAAATGACCCGTTCACAAAACGACCCTTTCGCAAAATGACCCGTCCGCAAAACGTTCCTTCCCATGAGAAGACTCTTAGTCTCTACTTAAACAAGCTTTTTCCAGACGGGACATTTTGCAAATGGGTCATTTTGGAGACGGGACGTTTTGCAATAGGGGCGTTATGCTATAGGGACGTTTTGCGAAAGGGGTGGGACCTTTTAAGAAAGGGACGTTTTGCAAATGGGGTATTTTACATAAAGGACCATTTGCAGAGCACGTCTGCTCTGCAAATGGTTTTGCGAATGGGACGTAATTTTGCTGGAGGGACGTTTTGCGAGCGGGACGTTATGCGCCCTAACCGACTGAACTACTAGTGTTCTCGTTTAGTTTTGACGACTAGTGGCTAGTGCGGCCGCCCTTACTCTTTTTGTGGGTGTTGACGATAGGGACTCACCGCAAACGTAATGCAAGAGCGCCGCCTCCTCCTCCGGCGTCACGGGCGGTTCCTCGTCGAACTCCGACAAACTGGAAACAAATGCTAGTCAATACATGCCACTTCATTTATTACGCTACTATTCCGTATCACCGCACAATATTTAAATTTAGGGCCTGTTTCACAATCGACAAGTACATTTATGTGCCAGTTAAAGTTAGCCCTCTCCTTGTCTATGTTCAAGTGTAAGAAAAAGAAAGGGCTAAATTAATGTGTCAGATATGCCTTACTTGAAACATCGATTGTGAAACAGGCCCTAAGCAAAATAATCACCGAAAAGAACCCGTTTCTTGTATGCTCGGACCCCTTTAACTTTAAACTTTATTTGATGTTATAGCTGCTATAATAATAAACCTAGCTTTCTATAAATCAAAAAACCGCGTCCGAATGGGAGCTCAGACGCTACAGACAGACAGACACACAGATACGTTAAACTTATAACACCCCTCAGGGGTTAAAAAGGAGACAAAATTAGTGGGTGACTGTTGAGGTGAATTTCAATTCTACATGGCGCATCTTATATGAATCCAGGTGTGTGATCTTGTTTGCTTTGCAATATTGATCCACTTCGTAACATATTCTTTCCGTATTGTTTGTATGTGGTGTTCTATAATGAATATTCGTATAGTATTGTAATACTCACGAGTCAGCATCGTCCAGATCAAGGTCCTCGTGGCCAGGCATGTCGAGCCGGCCATTATCTTCCTCGGCCTCCGAGAGCAGCTAGGCACAAACACCAATATCAACGAGATTTAGGCTAAGCTTGTCAAAATCGTTGCCATGGTAACAACGGTTCTATAATAACCATTAAAGTATCGTTATAGTTATTTTAAGCTTGTTAGCTTTTGTGATAGTGCTTGTTTTTGGAACACTCGATAAGCCCCGTGTTCTAACTTTACCACTCGTATCTTGAGAGATTTCCTTATGTGACACTTGCATAAATAATTTCGCAAACAAAACCGGGGGCGATCACAAGTTTACGAGACAAGTATCGATATGCGAGTGGATCTATATAAAAAATCACTACCTGTCTTAAAGCGATCTGGTCGCATTAGCTACCTATTCATTTCGACATGTGGACGGAAAGCTATCCAAAACTATACACACTGACTAATCAAAATCCAAAGCCAATGGAAAAATCAAATACTTACATGTAACGGACCCAGCCTCACCGCCTGTAAAAATAAAAAAATAATACATTAAAGTCCGTTTCAGTCAGTACGGGTGTTACGGAAAACTAGCCCTAGCTACTTTATTAATAGTAGATTGTTCAACAAGGGACTAAAACAAGCCATAATGACACGAGATGATTAGCCACGCGAGCGAGCGAACGAGCGAGATAGAGATAGTTCGAATGTCATTATCAGGGGTCGGCGGGGATGTGCTGTTTTTACGTCATTAATGTTATTTAGTTGTGTCTTGTAGATATTAATATGGATAAGGTGTATCCGTACAGAAATATTAAAAGAAGACAACTGAAATTATTAAACTAAAATGAAAATGCATTACTAAACGAGTAGTAAGGTTTTTTTATTTATAAGACTTATAATAATTCCCATTGTGCATTGATCCCTCGATGTGTCTTTGCACACTACTATTTTTTCTTGTCATACTAGTTTTACATTTTGTACAAAATATGGTTTTATTACCGTCAAATGTCATATCGGGTTCATTTTCGATGTGCAAAATAGATTAATCACATTCCGTAGGCTCTAATAAAATTCATTTGTTTTGATGGCGACGTAAAGCTCGTAGCAGAAAGGCAGCCTAAATAAAATCATTTCATTAGTTTATTATAATTACACATGGGGTATTTACCATTGAATGATAAGGTATGTCCATGTTATGCAAAAACTGAAAACAGCACACCCCCGCCGACCTCTGGTCATTATGGTTGTTTAGTCTTGCGTTAAACACTTTACTTTTCACTTTGAATGCGAAGAAAAAAAACGACGTTCTATACAAAATTATTTTAACAAATATGTAACAAAGTTTCTGACAAATTTGTTTCGCGGTTGTTGGTTTTTTTTAAAGTGACACTTTAAATGCTGGCATATTTAGCCAACAGATACAAACTTGAAAACTATTTGGACCATGCGTAATAAAATAAAATTATCCTTAATATATTTAAATAGATTCTCCATTCACAAACACCGTGATTGGCTGTTTAAGGGTTTCGAAAGTAAATTAAAAAGAAAAAGTACTTTAGTCCCCAGGGAGTAAAGTGTCGTTTAAGTCCACCTTTACAAGGCTATTATAAGTCATTTTAGATCCTGATAAATTAAAAAAATATTGTATTGCATCATACCTGCAGAATATCCTCGTGCCGAATGAAGAGATCAGTACGTTCAGGCACAGGGTCGGCTGTGAGCAGCGGCAGCAAGAACTGGCCCATGGCCGGCGGCTCGGCTTCCTGCGATATTCGACCTTATTGTATACATTATTATTTAACAGACCTTGGATAATATAGTGTCCAGGTAATACAAAAATATTCATAAGGGTCAAAGTTAAATATGTGTATTACTAAGGGCCTGTTTCACAATCGTCAAGTAAAGCATATCTGACACATAAATTTAGCCCTTTCCTTTTCTTACACTTGAACATAGACAAGGAGAGAGCTAACTTTAACTGGCACATAAATTTACTTGTCGATTGTGAAACAGGCCCTAAGAAATCGAGAGCTTATTATTACTTTTGGATCACATTCGTTTTTTTTTTGGGTTTCAAATAATACTCAAAAATATTTTTTGTGTGTCTCTGCTCAGAGTGTCCGGCTTGCTGAATACAAGTCATAAATACATTTTTAACCGACTTCAAAAAGGAAGGAGGTTGTTAATATAACTATTAAATAGATAAAATCACCAATATAATGGAGATATCTTAAACGGTCAAAGCAATTCCATAAAACTAGCTTTATTTAACAAAACCGGACAAGTGCGAGTTGGACTCGCCCACCGAGGGTTCCGCACATGACACGGTTTACTCAATTCAAAATTTGTACCGCCGTTCCCTGCATAAACATTAAAGACCCTGTTTTTTTTGTGATTTAACTAAAAATGTACAGATTTCAGATTTTTTCCTATACTTGTAGTAAAAGACGGTGTTATTTGCTAAATTTCATAGTTTTAGGTCAATGGGAAATACCCTATTCATTTTGATTCCCTCGAGAGTATTGAAATACACGTTTTTTGCGATATAAAGGGCCGTATCTTTTTTTTACATAAATGTAGAAGTTTGACTTTTTCACAGCTTCAAGGGACTGTAAACCGGAGTATATGGTTTTAATTTCAACTTGATACCTTCACGCGTTCCCGAGATAAAAGGGTCTTGACAGACAGACAGACGGACAGACGGACAGACGGACAGACGGACAACAAAGTGATCTTATAAGGATTCCGTTTCCTTTTGAGGAACGGAACCCTAATAAAACGCGAATAAAAAGGTCCATTTGTCAGACAGAAACACAGATACCCTCATTAAACTTATAATACCCCTCTTTTCTTGTTGGGGGTTAAAAATAACATACCGCCCCCTCATGCTGGTAACCATTGCAGGCGGCGTCCATCGACGACGGTGGCTCTTTCGACGATGAATTATCCGACGAACCTGCGAAGAACACATATTTATTACTTGATATTGTTTAACGAAAGTTTTGTATTCTGTCAACATATGGTAACGGTAACATCTGTCTACAACAAACAGTATTCTTTAAAAATAGCACCACCATGGGTCTATATCGAATGGCATACAATTATTAGTCCTATCGTTGTGTCGCATAACGTCTTTTGTCCTAATAACGAATGCCATACACTTTGTTCCGCATATTTTTGATTGTCCGAAATTGTTGCTCCTATTATCGTTTGTCCTAAATATTATTTGTCCTATCGTTTGATGTGGCTAAGATTCAACTGTCGAATGATTGATGTGCATAATTGTAATATTCCTAATATTTAATGTGCTACAATTGTTTTGACTACATTGTCAAGTCATATTGTCAAACTTGTTGGTTCTGGCGTTTCGCTCGCTCGTTAGGGTCACAGTTCTACCTAACACTCCTCCTCGCTTCGCTCGTCGTCGTACCTAGCCTAACCGAAATCTGACCTGCCTGAAGGTAGAATACGTAACGATTCTGACCATAGTTTAGTTTAGGTGCTGTAATTATAGCCAGTTTAATAATAGGCAAAATAATTATTAGGACAATTCATGTTAGGAATATTATGCTTTAGGTAATTAGACTTTAGAGTTATCAATATTAGGACAAACTTGCTTTAGGACGTTAAATGAGTATGCGCAAAAATTATTAGGACAAACGAGTAGTATGCCATTCAACAGTATGCCAAACATTCTCGGCCAAACATTTTTAGGACAAAAAACGTTATGCGATACGACAGGCGCCCCACCACCATACATACCAACTATTTCACAGCTGACAAGTAATAATTAGGTATACAATGCAGTCGACGAGTTGCTACATCACTGAGCTTCATCTAAGCTACACAATGTACACCAAATTGCTTTCCGGTTTTTGAAATACTGGCTGGATATTTAGGGTGGAAAAAACCATATAGGGAAACTACATTAAATATTGGTAATAGCAAATTGTACGCAAGGGCCTTATTTTTATTTTTGAAAAAAATAAAAACTGCATTATGGATTTTTGAAAATTCGTCTGCTTTAACTTGGAATCGAATCGAACTGGATGAATATGACAAAATAAAGTTGCGTTTTATGATACAGATCGAAAGGGTTTTTGATAGTGATAGTGAAGTGAGTGAAGACCTCAAAAAAAACACGACTTTGTCGATTCTAACCAGAGAAATAAAGGAAAAGGGCCGAATCTTAAGTACCCTAAACCGACGTCCATGCATGACTCGATGTATGAATGTAGAAGAAGCGAAATAGATTGGTCAGGCTCGTAGCAGGTGGAAAGAAGTGGTCTCTGCCTATCCCTCTGCGAAACAGGCTTGACTTAATGTATGTATGTATGTAAAATGGCCACATGAAAGCTCTTTTACACGTTTGGTAGTGGCCGTCTATGTGGCGTTCGTTTTTCCCACACTGTACAGTCAACAGCATAAATAAGTGATCATTTATGTACCTTGTCACTTTAACGTCGTGTTTGAAATGTTATACAAAATTGTGAAACGGTTGAAAGCGACAAGGTACATAAATGATCACTTATTTATGCTGTTGACTGTACAGCATCATCGGCCACTCACAAACATCCTCGAGCTCTGTCCACTGCCCCTCGGAGTCGGATTCGTCGCCGACGTCGGACGCGTCCGAGACGACCTCGACGCAGCGCACGCGCATCGACGCCGCGCGCCGCGCCGCCGCGCTTCGCCGCCGAGATATCTGATAAGACAAAAACATACAATGATTGTTTATATTATGTTATGCGCATGAGCCTCGGTTGCCTAGTAGCTTAGGGAATCTACGTGATCGTAAGGTACCGAGTTCGAACCACGGTCACCATGTACCAATGAGTTTTAAATGCTCTCACATATGGCAATTAGAATTAATACAGAATAACACATTCTGTAAGAAACAAACGGACAAGTGCAAGTCGGACTCGCCACCGAGGGTTCCGTACAAAACTCAATTCAAAATTTGGACCGCCGCAGTTTCTTGCATATAGACCCTGTTTTTTTTGTTTTCAGACTTTTCCCTATATTTGTAGTATAAGACGGTATTACTAGCCAAATTTCATAGTTCTAGGTCAATGGGAAATACTCTATACATTTTGACTCCCTCGAAAGTGTCGAAATACACGTTTTTTGCGGCATAAACGGCCGTATCTTTTTTTTACGTTAATGTAGAAGTTTGATTTTTGACAGCTTCAAAAGACTGTAGACCGGTGTAATGGTTTTAATTTCAACTCGATACCTCCACGCGTTCCCGAGATAAAGGGTCTTGACAGACAGACAGACAGACAAATGCACATACAGATGGACAGACAGACAAACAAAAAAGTGATCCGTTTTTTCCTTTTGAGGTACAAAACCCTAAAAATTGTGGGAGTTCAGTTTGACCCACCATTACCTACCATTTTCAAAGAAGGTAATTTTTGCCTTTTTAATGTCAGTTTTTTTTTACTTTTATTTTAGTTTCAAACACTTTCTAACATCCCAAGGAAGCAAATAATAGCAAGTGAAAAATGTATGAACAGTCAACACAACAAGTATAACGCGTTATCAGCTGTCACAAGAAGCATTCCAGATTGACCCAACTATAGTAAGTGTAAACTAGACATAAGGGATTAAACCATCACCACGGCCATGAGCCCTCATAGCCCTACGTACCTCCTTGCCCTTGGCAATAGGCCTCCGGCGGGGCGTCCGCTGCGGCCGCGAGTTCCGCCGCGCGCCCCCGGACCAGGAGGACGAGGAGGACGACCCGCTGCCAGACATGCGGTGACCCATCTGTAACAACACAAGTGTTTTATAATGAGGGTTATTATGCAACAGTTCTATAAGAATATTAAAAATGTTCTGTTTAGGAATATTTTCCATTTTCTGTGTTTTCTTTAACTTGGAATAAAAGCACCCTATGTTCTTCCCTAGGTTTACTCCAGCGATTTAACTGTGAAAGCCGAAATTCGTATTCATTATAATAATATGGATTTATTGAAGAAGTGAACCACTCATAGGTAAAAACCAGCGGTTTAGGTTACCAGAAACCTTGGGTTTCCCTAAAAAGACTGGCTCTGCGAGCACGGTTGCAAAGATGGCAGCCCCGTCACCGTGATTGGGATGCTGTGGGCTAATCACCTGCACATTCTTAAATAAACAGATTATGAAACCTTCAAAGAGAAACAACAACAACAACATTGAAAATCTATTGAATTTTCATAAAATTATGTTTGATGTCCTTTATTGAAATGTGTTGTATTAAAAGAATAACAATTTGAATTTGCTGATTACCAATGATTTATGAGTTACGATTATTTACTTATTTTAATGGCCATGCCATGTTATGAAATTCTTAGATTATCATTAATTATCATCACTACATATTATGAAACAAAGTCTATGTCTGTCTGTATGCATATTCACGATGATCTCAAAAACTACTGAACAACATTTTGTCAGATAAATTCATATTCATCAATAAACTCATCAATAGATACTAAGGGCCTGTTTCACAATCGTCAAGTAAAGCATATCTGACACATAAATTTAGCCCTTTCCTTTTCTTGCACTAGAACATAGACAAGGAGAGAGCTAACTTTGACTGGCACATAAATTTACTTGTCGATTGTGAAACAGGCCCTAAAGCTGATATCCGTAGCTTTATTTACTAAACAAAAGCAACCTTAATAATTATAGCATAATTTAATTTACATTATGTGTGTACCTATTGTTCACAAATAAATGATTTGATTTGAACCTTGAAAACTTTGGAGCTCCATTCTACTTGGAAAACCAATATTGCTGTTGACTGGTCATATTGTGTATTTTTAGTCTGTAAGATTGCATGCTGCATGCTAATTGTTGTTATTTGTATGCCTAGCGGCAAAAAATAGTAATCCTAATTAAGCTAACGTTACATCTATGTTTTACAAATAAATTATTTGTTTCCGCCTTTACCGTCATGTAAATAAGAGCTATCGTTATGTTGACAGCACGATAACATGTACAGAAAGAAATTAAGGAAAAAAAAACAACGGACAAGTGCGAATCGGACTAGCCCACCGAGGGTTACGCACATGATTTACTCAATTCAAAATTTGGACCGCTGAATAAAGACCATTTTTTTGGGATTTAATTAAAAATGTACAGATTTCAGATTTTTCCCTATACCCATAGGAAAACTCGAAATACACGTTTTTTGCGGCATAAACGACCGTATCTTTTTATTACATTAATGTAGAAGTTTGATTGTTTCACAGCTTCAAGGGACTGTAGACCGGAGTATATGGTCTTAATTTCAACTCAATATGTCCATGCGTTCCCGAGATAAAGGATCTTGACAGACAGACAGCGACAGACAAGTGATCCTATAAGGGTTCCATTTTTTTCTTTTGAGGTACGGAACCCTAAAAACATTTATTTAGAACAATAAAACACATTAATATAACACAAAAATAAGGAAAAGAAACAACAGAGAGTAGTAATGTGAAAAGCAATATGGTTTTAACAACAAGAATAGAGGCACTGGCTACATGGTTTGTTATTGTTGTTTGTACGAGTCAATATTGTGTGGGGGCTGATATATTGCACAACAGATTCACGGCATTCAAAAAAAACGTGTCAGCGTATTTTATTATATTGATTCTAAAACCTTTTAAAACCTTGTTACTGTAATCTCACAGTGTATGACATTTATGTTATGATGTATTTCATTGTATTTCATTTGTTCTTACATTTATTTTTGTTTAATTTAATGTTTAATTTGTTAGCAAATATTTAATGCATGCCTTAGTTCAATTTGTATATTTACTGGCATAAGATGTGGATTCCTATAAGAGTAAGCATCAATTTATATGTTAAAATAGACATAAGCATAGGTCAGATGTATTATTTGTTGGAAATTCTCAATAAATAAATTCCCATTTTATCAAATGTAAACTCCGTCATGTTTGTGTGGTTCACGTAAAATGTAGTATATTTCACCTGAGGGCTTATTGTCTAACGCATTCGCAATCACGATTGTTTTCATTTTGAAAATCGAAGGCTTGTCTGCATACAAAATGAAAACAATTGCTCCACTTTGAAGCCGGTTGCGATTGCGTTAGACAATAAGCCCTCTGAACCACAATAATAAGGATTAGACAGACACCTCATCATTCAATCAGATAAGAGTGTAGGCACTATGGTCGAACAAACGTAATTACAAACAAACATACACAGATTGCTAAAGTCATAACACATTTTGGCTTTACCGTAGTTAGGCAACAACATATGATGCATGAAATACTTTTTGAATTGATTTCTTTGTTCAATGTACACAATGTTCTGCATAGTAGAAGCTTTATAATATGTACAAAGTCTTGCTTGTTTATTTTACATCACAGCGTTCTAGCAGCCAATAAAATTGATTGATTGATTGAAACTAAGTATGGTTGTTACTTCAACATGTAAAAATTTAAACTTATAAGAATGAGGCCAGAAAACACAGTTGAATAACATAATAGTAAATACATAGGGTATTAGCAACTCTATCACTCCAATAATATTATGAAAAAACAAAATGTCCACTATAAATATACATTAGCCAAATAATGAACTCATAGTTTATACATAACAAGTTTCACACCAACATTTTTGATCAATAATTAATCGATTTTGCATGCATACATTCATTGCATTCTAGTTGCTACTAGAATTCGTATTAGACTGCCCTTGCCTAGAGCAGCCTTGTCACATGTCCAAAATACACATAATGCGACTAGTAAAGGTCATTGACACATTCTACAACAACTTTTGGCGTGAAAATGTGCGAATAGTCAATTTTCCTACCGTGGGAACGTCACTTGGATCAAATGCACTTTAGAAAGAGAAACAATTAGTCAGCCATTTTGGTGGTATATAATGCTGAACTTACTGCGATTTCGAAGAGGGATGGGAAGTCCTGCTGAGGCTCGCCATCGGCCAGGCCCGCAAGGAGGCCTAGCTCTGCGCTGAGGCCCGCGAGCTCGGCGCCGATGCGGTCAGCCCGATCCGCGTCGCCGAGCTCATCCTTCAGGATGTCCCCGATCTCGTCCGATACCGCCGCCACGGCCGAGGCCACCTCGTCCGGAGGCACTCCTTCCTTCCCCAGACCTTCGCCTCCGCCGGTCTGGACCTCCATCTCCTCCGCAGCACCCGTGCTCCGATCCGAACATTTCTCCGCAGAAAACATCATTTGCAAACCAAATTACACCACCGTTTCGAAAAACGAAACATCTAAAGTCACGCGCGGGTATGTTAGATCACAAGAATAGTGCGGATACAGTGGAAATTGGGAGAAAAACCATTTTTTCTAGACACTGATTTAGCCCCAACTTTTTGACAATACCAATATGGCGACGATATTTTTAGGAATTTGTGACCAGCCTCAAATGGATTTTATGTCATTTTAAAACATGGCAATTTGCAGCAAATAATCGGATGTTAATCGACTCACCAAAATCATGTTCAAATAAGATGTTAAATTATAGCTTGGAAAAAGTGGCAGCAGTATAAGTATAAGATACTTATTTATGTTTAACGTAGTGACAGATGGAACTCAAATATTCTTAAGTGGCAATCACGCTGGTGGTAAAATGTGGGCAATATCACTCTAAACTCCGCCCACATCGTTTTTACCCTTCTTTGCCAAGCTGTGTAGAACTAGTACCTATCAAAACGCAGCAAGAAGAAACTTTTTTAACACGAAATTAAAATTAACAAAGCTTTAAATCCCAGGTTTCCTGCATCCGAAATGAGAGGATCAAAATTCAAATTTTAGCCTATTACATTTTGCCCGCGACTCCGTCCGCGCAGAAGTCATGATATTTTTTTCGGGAGCTTTCGGGTACCAAAAAACGTACCTACAGAAATACCTAATGTGCAGTCGACTACAAAGAGATGTATCTACTTTTTCACCTTACTGCATTGTAATAAGGTCCAAAAGTGGAAGCATCTCTTTGTAGTCGACTGCACATAATATAATATAGGTATGTATAAGTATACATACTTACATCTATACTTACTCTTGGGTAGTCGGGGAAAAATGCCAAAATTACACTTCAAATTATATCAGGCCAGCGTTCGGCCCTCGTTTCGCTCCGGTTTGAACAAAATAACAAACAGCATATTTTAGTCATGATTAATGTATTCGTGAAAGATTTTGTATACACAGTTTATTACAAGAGATTATCCCTAATGTACAAACTAACAAATACATAATTTTATTTAGCTCTTTGTAATATAATAATTAAAGATATAAAGATAAGCAACTATAGAAAACGATTACCTCACAAGTTTAACTAAAGTTATTCGACTGAGTCTTATCGATATTCCGAGTGCACCTATTCCCTAATATTCAATTTTTACTCTTTGTGCACCCTATGCAGCTTCTAGTGTTTTAATTCTTAGTTGCAACATTATTAACACAAGATAGCGTTGCAGTTCCAGTTTTTTTATATATCTTTTGAATACCTGTCGATAGCCTAAATCATGATAAAACCCTACACAAATATATATAAAATGTGTTTGTTTTGGTATTTTTCGTTTGTAAAATAATTATTTTTGTTCAATTGCAACCCAACCGGAATCGTCGGCTTGTATGTCAAGTTGACATTTGACACTTTCAGATTGTGCGCGAACGGTCTCAGCTGGAAATTCACGTCTAATTATAATTTTTATATATAAAAAAATGTATTGCAGGTAAAATACCGCAGTGCGATGCACACTGGTACATGTCAGCTATAGTTTCAAAGCTACAAAGTGATTCATTTAATTTAATTAGCGTAGTTAACAAGTCAAAACGTCTCTTGTGAAACAGGAGCTATTTGAATGCTAAAATTAGGAGTTAAAGATATTGGAGACTGTTGAAGAAGATCTAGTTTAAGAGTAGAATATTAGAAAGTAAATTATGGCTGTGCAAAATAAGGTTTTATACGCGTTTCGGGGCTGGATAGCGTTTGTAGCGTTCATGGACTTGGGGACGGCAGGCCGGTCGTACATCGAGCGGCGTTCTTTTCTAAATCATAACGGGGAGAATGAGCACTTAGACGGTGAGCTATAGTGTAATATAGTAGTTATTACAGTTGGTTTATTTTTGTGTGACCCTGTGTTGTTGTTTCCTGCTTAGAATAATAAATAACACATAGAATCATAGGTTCATATAGCTGTCGAGTTAAATTTAAAGCCACTAATGGACGCATGTAGGCGTATTATTGTACTACACGCACACACGTGCACAAATAATGTTGTACTGAGCAGACCAAATTTGGTCTGGTATGAATGGCATCAAATTGGTACGGACTATGTTTCTATGTGATATTTTACTAGGTTTCTGTTGCTAAATCCTGAGAAGTTCTCTCTAGTTCTGTCTGTGACAGCTATCTGTATTTTTTAGAAGTGTTCCTTTTTAGGGTTCCGTACCAAAATGGTACAAAAGGAACCCTTATGGTGAGACTTCGTTGTCTGTCTGTCTGTTTGTCTGTCTGTCTGTCTGTTTGTCACAGCAGGTTTTCTCAGCAACTACAAATGCTATCAACTTGAAATTTAGCATAGTTGTACAACTTGCTTGCCCGCATCTATTTGTAGTAAAAAAAATGTGAAATTAATTTTATTAATAATTGAAAAGGGGTCTAGAATGGGGGGTTCAAAAATGAAAGTGGTTCGATTATAGCAAATGTGGTGTCATAATGAAAGGTCTTAATCTGCACATTTCAAAACAATTTTTTTGAAAATTTTCTGTGATGTACTTTTTGATTTATAGCCAAAAATGTACAAAAAATGACCGCCCCCCCCCTTTATCTCCGAAGTTTATTAATAAAAAATTCTGAAAAAAATCCTGACGTATAGATATTACTTATTTTCTGGGAAAAATAAAATAAAGTGTTCATTATTTACAGTTTTTGAGAAATAACAAAAAAACTAAGAAAATCTGTATTAAAATTTAGACTAGTCAAAATGGACCTTATTGCCTGGAAAATAAAGCTTATAACAAAATGAGTATTTTCTTTTGCGGTTACCAAGCATATTATCTTCAATACGGAACCCTCGGTGCGCGAGTCCGACTCGCACTTGACCGGTTTTTTAAATATCAGGCCATAGAGGCGACGTGGAGGTCTTCAACTGTAACTCCCTAAGCAATCCTTTAATTTTCTGGGATTAAAAAGTTCCCTAAGACCATCTTAATAATTATAATATTAATCTGGTAAGATTTAAGCAAATACTCTTTCATATTTTATAATATTAGTAGGGACAAGGTTTTAATAGTATATACAAGGTGTTACAAAAATACCCGAAAAGCCGAAAGAAGGTTAAACGGTGCCTTATAACAAGTCCATTTACAATATTTGACAACGGTACTATCACCGTATGACTTACCGGCAAAAAAAAACATTATTGTTTTCATTGATATGCAAACCCTATTTTAGTAAAATTAAAGAGTAAACTACACAGAATATTTCTTTGGTTGCTTAGATCTTGAAAACAGATTAGACTATATAAAATTAACAGTTTACTCAAGAATTTATTCAAGTTTTTAAATTTATTTGCATCATCTTACCAATCACATACATAAATTGGCAAAAAAGTTATTAATGGAAATAGCCAAATATATAAATGACTGCTACAAATAGAATCAAAATACGAGGACATAACTAAGACTTGAACATAGATCTTCTCTTCGCAATTTTCAAGTTAGCGCCATCTAGCGAGTTATCGAGTCGTTAGCTCCCTGTGACGAGTTTTGAGTTATTAGCGCCCTCTAGCGACCAGCGACTTCACTACTACGCTTAAGCTCTGGACCATTCTTTTTTCGATCTTTTTGCTATAGATTATCTGAGATTGACTACCCGTGGTATTTTTTGTGACTACTTATTGTAAAATACTTTAACACTGTTTCTTCAGTAGTTTTCATGTGATACAAAATGTTTTGAAGGAGTATATATTGTATTATTTGGGACTTACAGTCAAACTAATGAATTTGATATAGTTATGTGGGACAAATTACAAAAAATGTTAACTTGAAATATATAGGTATAAAGGGGCTTCTAAACGGGCCATATTTTCACTGCAATATGTGGCCGGCAACTATTTGTGTCTTTCTCTAACATACGAGTAAGAGAGGGACACCAATAGTTGCCGGCCACATATTGCAGTGAAAATATGGCCCGTTTAGAAGCCCCTTAATAAAGAGTTTTATGTTCCAGGTAACTTCACGATCTCTCGCATGCTTGGCATGTATTCTCTGCTCAAAGCGCTGGCCCTCATACATTGTACCCTCTACATACACTACAGGCCGTAAGTAGTGGTACCAATCGCAAGGAAATTTTATAATCGTAGCAGAAGTTAACTATACCTTAAAAATGCATATTATTTAAAAAGAAACATATATACATACCTTCACGCCATGCCAGTGGCGTAACTATACTAACTAAGGCCCGTGGCAAATTCGTCGGATAGGGCGCTTCTTTCATTTTTACTAAAAATGAAAAAAATATAAGGTTCCTCCTGTGCTCACGGACTTTCGGCCCGGGGGCCCCTCACTGGCAGGGGGCCCGAGGCATTTTGCCCGCGCTGCCACCCTATAGTCACGCTACTGCTTCACGCCTTCATTCCCAGAGTGGGGTAGGTAGAGCTACAGAACCAATTCTAAAAACTTGTTGTTAATTCTGTAACCACATTTTGCAAAAACAGGTATATTAATTAGTCACAGGTTGCAAGCCCATCGCCTAACGATACTACAAGCTTTTATTCCCTTAGTCGCCTCTAAAAAACGTTTTATAAATATTTTGTATCTGAAAAAATGCGAAACATTCTGTCAATAAAATTACGAGTCATTTAAAAATATTTACATTCTTCAACAAATAGAATAGAATAGAATATAATAGATTCATTGCATAACTGTGTACCTATGTACACAGTTATATAAGTACTAAATCCATATATATAAAAGGCAAACCTGACTGACTTATATATCAACGCACAGCCGAAACTACTGTACCTAGAAACTTGAAATTTGGTCCCCTGTACCAAATTTCATGATGTAAGTGAGCACTAAGAAAGGATTTCCCGAAAATCGACCCCCAACGGGAAGAAATGGGGGGAGTAGCGGGAAACTAATTCTACGCGTACGAAGTCGTGGGCGTCCTCTAGTATTCCATAAAAGTTTCAACATGTACCCGTTTCGGGCATGCAACATTAAAACATCACACTCTATGACATATTAATCTAAGGGTGTGTTTTCACAGAGTGGTGTCAATGGGCTACTGGTCCCTCATGTTAACGATCATCCTGTATTTCACTGAAGCCTTCTACTTCCATTCGACAAGTCTCAACTTCTATGTGGTGTTCCCTTGCATACTGAACAGTGAGTACATTTAGAATAGAATAGAAAACATTTATTTCGGTTAATTTTTTAGATATTTTTACAGTGTGTGTGAAAAGTAGTGCTGATTTACAGGGGGTTCTTATATTTAATCTTCCTCTTTATCTACAGTTAAAACATATATGTATAAAAATGACATAAAATATTTACAACTAATTCATTGAGTTATGGATTCTGGGAGCCCGTTGCTTCCCATAATTGTTTTTGGTCATAATTACTTTGTTGATTCTCATTGGTACTTAGCCATAATTTTTATATTGATAAAATCGTAATCTTTTCATTTCACATTCTTTTAAATATTTTTCGTGTTCATAAGGTTAGGTTAGGTTAGTTTTGATTTATAAAAGTACTAAAAAAGTAACAGTTTCCAAAAAAAAAGTTATGACTTGCTATAATTATGACCTACCTAATTATGCCTAAAAATAATTATGGCAGACAATATATACCCATGGATTCTGTTATGTTATTTGGTCCTAACATTATAATTTCGTGGAATTTTACAAATGTGCAATATGGTTAATATTGAATGTTACAAATGTGCAATGTTGGTTAATATTGAATATTACAAATGTGCAATATTGGTTAATATTTAATTTTATAAATGCGCAATATTGGTTAATATTGAATGTTACAAATGTGCAATATTGGTTAATATTGAATGTTACGAATGTGCAATATTGGTTAACATTGAATGTTATGAATGTGCATAGGCGGCGGTGACCACTTCCCATCAGGTGGGCAGTCTGCCGGAGTGCCCGTCGAAGGCAATAAAAAAAAAAGTGCAATATTGGTTAATATTGAATGTTACAAATGTTCAAAGATTCCTTTCTGTCATTTCAGTAATAACTCTTCTCGGTCTGATCTACTTGCCTACCAAGCTCAAGCTTTGGGGAACGATCCCTGGCACCTCCGGCATGGACAGAGAGATAGAAGATGAGAACACACATATCCTGAGGCAAATGGGTAACTTCAAACGCCGAAAAGCGGGATACGCGAAGAACAAGTTTGTGTGATTATGAGGAAATGTCTAATGTTGAAGGTAATTTAATATTACGGAAGTTTGGTAGCTTTATCTCTTTCATTGTAACGTTATTACGCAATGAGTGAGGGACAGAACTACAAAGCTAACGTGAGTTGATTGGGAACATTTTTTTTGGAGTTATGTTTCACCTGCCGTTCTCTGGAACACGGCTAAGCGCGGTACCTAATGGTTTAATTTGTCATAGTTTTCAATTTTAACCGTGTTCTGGTAATAGGGCAACGTTAGTTCTCTAATTTAAAAAGTCGTAAAAGCAATCAATGCAATCGACGTTTGTGGTTCAAAATATTGGATCAGATTCGAACTAAAGATGAAATATTTGTTTAGCGATCAGCGCTAACACTTTGATTGCAACACTAGCAATATTTTAAACGGAAGGCAGTTCTTATAATTGAAACACTTGTAAATGATCTGGGGTTGTAGCAGTGTTCTTATAATGATTAAGATCACATTTGATGCACACACGCCTATACTTGTGTAAAGGTGCGGCTCCACTGAGGCGGAGACGAGCGGAGCGGAACGGAGCTGTGCCAATATTAACCAATAGAAGGACCATGCGGTCACGTCGAGCGCGCCTTGTGCACGTTAGTTTAGATTCTATTGGTTAATATTGGCACAGCTCTGCTCCCCTCCGCTCATCTCCGCCTCAGTGGAGCCGCACCCTTATGCTATATATTCTTGCATGCTTATACACACATTTGCAATGGTATTCTGAAAGTGTTTCAGCTATAGACATGCATTTCGTATAAAGTGTGAAACAAAACACAAAAAAATGACAAGCCTCTAAATTTTGTTGTGATTCTATCTTATAAGATAATCGCATATGGTTTTCAAAGTAGCAATATAATAAGGTAAAGTTTTCTCTTATTTCACAGCGTGACTTAGAAGCACTGATACTAGTAGGTAGGTAGTAAATAAAAATAAAATCGTTTTTGTATAAAAATAGATTCAAGCATTCTGCCAACCTGTAGCTTCAATAATTGATTTATCATTTAAGAAAGTCAATTATTGATCTTGATTGGGTAAATGTTGTTTACTATTACAGTAGAACAAACAAAACCCTTTACGTCATGTTAATTATGTTGTTTAATATAATAACGAGCATAATATTTGTCATAGACAATTAGACATTATTTTAAGAATCAAGACTGGCGATGATGTGGTAGCAGCTCTGGCAACTGCCAGACCACCCGCTAAGGCGAATGCTAGACGTACAATAAATATTGTTATCCATCAATATTTATCTCATATTGTGATATATATTGTTCATCTAGTCTGCTATATTGATGGATGACAATATTTATCACGGAAATCTGGATTTATTGATTCTGGATGGCAGTTTGTGATAAATATTGAAATCCTTCAATACACTAGACTACACGATCAGTAAATATTGTGATATGACAGTATAGTTTTTGCCTCCATATCCAATACACGTCCGAACTCAACGAAACACGTTACAGTACTGACGTGATAAATATTGAACGTGTAGCCTTGCCTCTGTATTGCGTGAATAGAATGAAATCCATCAGTATTGATCATATTGATGGATCACAGTATTTATTGTACGTGTAGCCTTCGCCTAAAGCTTCAAGAGACATATTGAATTAGGGCGCGGGTCGGAGCGGTAGTACTGTGGCCTTATTAGTCTATCTCTACAAGATCGACAACACAGACGGCGCGTGCGATCCGCGACCGTACCGCGCCTGCGTTTAATCTGGGATCCTAGTGAAAAAGGGTATAAGTCGTCTGAAGATAAATTGAAAAAGGGTTTAAGTCTAATATACTCCGTTAATGTATATAGGTACCCTTTTTTATTACGAGTTAACTCGACTTGTACCCTTTTGAAAAAGAGGAATCCTAGGACTAGGATATTTATGTTTCTCGCTTCGGAACTTGCGGTAGCACCCTGCACCATGCTAAGAAGTTCCGCTAAATGATTTTCTCATTCTACCGTGACACTTCGGCGATACTTTCGTCAGTCACAAGATTATTAGGTATTAATTAAGCGTTTTTTCTTGTAACACTTAAGACATATTTACACACATAATCTTAAATATAAACTGCAATTCACAAATAGTCCAATTATAAGTGCCAATAGTAATGCAATCTTCCTACAACAATAGACAAGAATATTTGTATTGGTATTCATATACAATAAGTAGAACAATATTAAATCGTTGCTTGAAAATGCGCTCATTATTTAAAAATAACACTTTCTTTCATAAAATTTGCATTTGAATTTCAATTTACGTCACAGAGGTTTAAATAGTAACTAAAGGTGGTCGATGAAAAAAAGCTTTTGAGTTCTGTGTCTGGCTCTAGGCTCATAGGATAGTACTAGTACATATGAAGATCTTTTAGTCCGCCTTCACTCAGCATACGCGTATTAGAAGTGAAAACATTTTAACTCTTGAGAATATGATTGACCTATATTATCTTACTCGATTGCCCAAAATGATGGTTATCTAATATTATTAAAATCATATTGTAATTATCTATTTTCGATTGCGTATGCATTTATGCAAGCCGCACAAAAAAAATATAAGGCCAAAACAATTATATTTTTAACTAAGCCTAAGCCTTCAATAGATGGCGCTGTATTTATTCTACAACACCATCTTTCTTTAACACAATAATAAATTAACAATTTATGAGCGCATTTTCATTGCAATTAAACAAAATAAAATAAACCATTCAAAATCTACTCTCAACAACCATATCAAAATAATTAATATTCAATAAACAAAACGTCTTAAACTATATTAATCACTGTATTGTTGATTGTTGTAACTTTTATAATATTAATCGGGTATTTTTCAGTTTAATTTATAACTTTAGATCTGTCCAAGAAAGTAACAACTTATCGCAGAAGATATTTACTTTACCCTACTCTAATTCTAACTTCCATTGTAAATGAGCCCAATATCCAGTTCATCATCATCATCATCATCATCATCATCATCATCATCATCATCATCATCATCATCATCATCATCATCACCATCATAATCATCATCATCATCATCATCATCATCATCATCATCATCATCATCATCATCATCATACAGTTCGTAGACAAGACACGGCCCTCCACAAAGGGTCGCCACCATGCCCAGCCTAGTCTCTGCCGCTTCCAATGGGCATCTTAAACATTCACCATCTGTCCTTGTGAAGGCATATCTACGCTAAATTTAGGAAATCTTTCCAAATATGCTCAAAACTTCTTTTACCTCGTATGCCATTTTGGTATAAATTGTATCAATTATCATGTGTATATATTTATTTTATTTATTTCATTTATTTTATTTGTAATGTGTGTAATTCCGGTTGTCCTGCAGCTTTTGTTCTAAATATGTTTTAGTTTTATTTGTAGTTTGGTAAAAATTAGGTCGCTGTTCGGGAAGAAATTAGCAACATTTCATTTAAAACTACTGCCAGCCAAATAATGTGATAATGATAACCACCACTTAGGAATTTAATAGTTTCACCTATCACCAAAACAATCTTTATTTGCGTGTTAGTTCTCATCTGACAATGTAGTAGGAAATATTTAAAATACTGAGGATTTTAACCTTTGAACGCCATAGTCGTTGTAATTATACGTGCCTTAGACGCCAGTACAAACAAAATTATGGAGTGAGAAAAATTGGTTGACGTGACTTGGCGAGTTGGCGACGGTTAAAAGGTTAAAGTTTGTTTGTTCTTATGCCCAATCTAAAAAGGCTTAGATGGTAAATGATTCACTTGGATTGCGAATATAATCATTATTGCTGATTTTAAGATTAACCTTATTGAAATTGATAGAACCTGCTTTTCACCTTTGAATTTTCTGGCGTTTAAATTTTTGCCGCCGTTAGTTAAGTCATTAGAGCGTTTTTTTTTTTTAGGTTTGTTATTAGAGCATGTTTATCCAGATAGCCTTTCCAATTTTGCCTTAAAGTCGCCATTACCTAGTTTATATATTTCTGGACGGATTATTATATAAATGGTAATGTAATATTTAACTATTATAAAGCAATAAGCTCAAGACAATGTGCTTTCAGTAGTGATTTAAGCATTTAAAGTTTTAAATTAAGTTAGAAAAGTTAAAATGTTTGACTGTACGGAAAATTATGTTATTTAATTGTTATGTACACTTTTACAGCTGGAGTTTTTTAAAGTAAGCGCCATCTATCGGGCACTTAGGGTCTGTTGTTTGAGTTTGTGTAGTTAACTCAACGAATTATTGTTAAAATTCAAAAAATTTAATCAAAAATTTGACACATGTCCTGGATATTTTAACCATTACTTAATGTTTTTAATGATTATTTAGTTTAACTACTGATCAAACAACAGGCCCTTAATGTAAAACTTGTATTTTTTATTTATGATTTTATTGGTTTGCTATTTGTTTTTATGGTGTCTACAATAGTCAATTAGTTTAATGTTTTATTTGGCTGCCAAATATAATATAGTAGCCAAATAAAACGTTTAACTAATTTTCATAAGTTATAAATGCATTTTTTCTAAAACCATAAAACAAACCTAACCTTACCTATACTGCCCTTAATAAAAAGGACGCGTGCGATACTTGATAGTCAAAGTAAATTCAACCACCCTTCTTTAGAAATAAGGTCACTAATGTATACGTGGTTCTTTGAGACATAAGCCTTTTTCTAAGGAGGGCAGTATAGGTATATCTCTTTAAACATTTTGAAAAGTTAATGTATTCAGAAATAATGCAATTCTAACTTATTTCAAAATAATACAGAACAGCCAGCTTTCTTTTTCAGTAACTAGGTACATTAAATGTAAGGACACTGGACATTATTGTATTAATTCATTTTTGATATTATTTTATTCCGAAAGTGTTGCGTGTTGTAGACATACTTATAGACCATTTCGTCTTAATTTGTGTGTGGGTTTTACGTGTATTTCCCTTTTTACCCGACTACCCAAGGAAGTGTATAGTCAAACATAAGGCCAATGCGCAACTGTAAGCTCTAAAATTGTACGTCTCAAGTGTAAAATTTAAAGTGACCTAGCGACATCTAGCGAAAACTTGTAACAAACAACTCGACAGCGCCACCAGCGTCAAACAGCGCAACTAAATTTGACAGTGCGCTACATCGCGCTAACGAAGTTTCTTCAGACAATTGACCTATATAAAACTTCCAACTTCATCCCAATGGACAATATTTGTGTTTTGAGTACGAGCATTTGTTTCAGTGTCTTGGCTGAGATGCTGGTCTCAAAAACGTCAATATAAACTTTAGATCATAAAACTGTTGTTTCTGATGTGATCTTGAGGACATCTCAGCCAAGACCAGTGTGTTGATACGGCCCTTACTGGTCAGTTTTTAGACCTTAGAGACGCTCAATTTAGAGAACAGTTAGTATTGGAGCCAATTTAACGCTATATTTAGCAAATGGACCACATTAACTAGTGCCATATCAAGTTATAGGAATTGTTGAATTTTGAATAAATAAGTTTTGAGAATCTGTGTTTTATTCATATGATCCGTGTAATTATCCGTGTATGGACGAGTCTCTTACGCAAAACTGTAGGCTTAGCCAAGATGGAAACGCTGCTAACATGTCTGTTTTTTTTCTATCGACTACTACCTACTATACAGGGTGTAATCGTTAAGTGTATCCAGGCTATTATTCCGTAACTATTACAGATATCAAAATACTGTAAACTGATATCGAAAGTACGTTAGCTTATGAGTAAAATGACAACATTAACTTTTTAAAAATCGAACGAGAAGTATCCAAAATTTTGATATTAAATACTCCCATACATTGACATTTAGTATGAGATTAGTAGAAAGGACGTCACTTCTATCATCTGCTTTTGTACTTACTAAGAAATCAATATTATTCAACTAAAAGATAGTTTTATTTCTTTTTTAGGTTAATAAACAGTTTTGTAATGCTAGCCTTACCCATATTTCTGAACGCACTTTATCCGGCGCTACCACCCCCTCCCGCGGCCTCACCGCAGATAGAGCTCTCTCTCGCGCCGGGATCGAAACTTCAACCGCCTAAACCGCCGTTGTTTACTTGTTTCTAAATAGAAAACTGTACCTAGGGATATAGTGTGTATTTGTTCCGAAGATTCGTTAAAGCGCATAACAATACAGTGACGTGAACCCAATAAACTTTGTTTTACTCAGCACCCGAGCCTTCTACAATTGCGCCCAACTAGTGGCACGTAACCAAGTGTGCGCTGCGGAACGTTTTATCTTCGGAAGTACAAAACCTAGGACTGAACGTGATAGTGCAGTGGAATTTACGTGTTGTGAACTATCTACCACGGAAGTTTCAAGTTCCTACGAGGACTTTGCACAGTTTGCGCACCCGGCGGGAAAGTGGACTCTCCCATTTTTCGCGCGCGACGCGCGTGACGCCGCCTCGTTCGAGTGTCGTTTTTATTCTACCGTGCTACCTTAAATATGGGGCGGACGCGTGCCTCACGGAAGAAGCTGAACGCCGGAGACGGCGAGCGACAAGAATCTAGCAGTTCTGAAGAGGAAAATGGTGTCGACACTATCGACCGGACTCTGCGCGACGTGGCGGAGGGCGCCGCGCCCGCGCAGACCGCGGATTCAAGCGCACACCAAAATGCCCCGACGACGCAACCAGCGCCGTCCATCGTGCTGACGGAGCAGCAACTCCAGTCCATGATTACTAGCATTATGATGAGTGCCCAGTTCGCGTGCAGCAACGCGCCCGGCGGCGCGAGCACGCCGAACCCATCGACTTCGCGACCGGCACGAACCGGCAACCTTTCTAAATGCACGGCGCGCTTCGACGGAGTGAATCGGAGCGCCGAAGAGCTAGAGGCATTTATCGACGCAGTACAAGTCTACAAGGAGTGCGCCGCCGTCAGCGACGAACACGCGCTGCGCGGCCTCGCCATGCTGCTGACGTCCGACGCCGCCGTGTGGTGGCAGGGCGTCAAAGCCAGTGTCCACTCTTGGGAGGAAGCGCTGCAGAGGCTGCGGGCCATGTATGGAGCCCCGCGCCCCGCCTACAAGATTTTTCGTGATATTTTCGCGCAAGAACAAGCCAGTGAACGTGCCGATGTGTTTGTGTCGCGTATTCGATCGCTTATATCCAAATTACCGTACGTAACGAGTGATAGACTGCAACTAGATATAGTATATGGATTGTTAAGTCGTAAAGTAAGAAAACGTGTAACACGCGAATCTGTGACTACGATCGAGGACCTCATCAGTCAGGTCAGGTTGGTTGAAGAGTCGATGGCGGAGATAGGGGTAAGCAATCATAACTCAGTTTCGCTTTCGCGTAGTAGTAATGATCACAGTGGTAAAGTTTCTAACGTTAACCGTCCGCGTACCGACGTCAAAGACGTAAACCCGTCCCGTGACGATGACGCTAAACGCGTCCGGGTAAAGTGCGCGTATTGTAAACGCTTTGGTCACGATATTAAGGAATGTCGTAGTAAACCAAATGATCGACCCGCGAGTTCTAGCACGCCTATTACCGCCTCGGCATCGGTTACCGAGAGTAATTCTAATGCCCCTAAGGCATCTACTTCTGTCCCCCCTTACAATACGAGTGGTTTGCGTTGCTATGGATGTGGTCAGCCGGGAACCGTGCGTTCGAAGTGCGGAACGTGTAAATCCGCATCTTTATCTAGTAAAGTTGAGTTTCAAAGTGCCGACATAGATGGCGCTGCTGACAGCGCGCACCCTCTTGTTGAGATTGAGATTGCAGGGCACCGCGGGGTCGCTATTGTGGACACGGGTGCTTCGCACTCGATAGCGAGCCCCATGCTGTACGACCTGCTGGTGACCGCCGGCGTCGAGTTCACGGAGACCTACCGTACAGTCGCTTTGGCCGATGGGACACAACAGGTGAGAAACGCTCTGTCTTGCAATATAAACTTAAAACTAAAACATCGTGAGACACCTACCTTTTTCCTTGTTTTTCCAGACTCAAATGGGAAAACTCTATTAGGTAGAGATTTTATTGTCAATGCTGGCATCCTGCTAGATATACCGCAGATGAGTTGGCGCTTTTCTGATGAAGCTGAGCAATGGTTCCCATTCGTTAATTCGTTTACCTTATCATCTTCCAGTGATGCGGACCTGATGACAGTGGATGCTGCAAAGCTGACACTGCGTGATGATGAGGGCACCAAGCTGACAGAAGAACAGAGAGCTCGACTGAATACCTTTCTGCTGAAACATGCAGATCGCTTCGCGACGGAGGGGCCTCCGACTGAATATGCAGAACACCGCATTAAGGTTGATGAGCACCAGGAACCTATCGCTTCCCCTCCATATCGCCTGTCACCAAACAAGAAAGCACTGCTCGAGAGTGAGTTAAAGAAGCTACTTGATGGTGACATCGTTGAAGAATGCGAGTCCCCTTGGGCTGCTAACGTTGTACTGGTGGCGAAGAAAGACGGTGGGGTCAGGCTTTGCATAGATTACCGCAAGCTTAATGCTGTGATGGAACCTGATCGCTACCCACTCCCCCGAATAGAGGATGTTCTTCATGCAGCCAAGACCACCAGCTTTATGACGACCTGTGACTTGAGATCCGGTTACTTCCAAGTTGCAGTAGCCCCAGAGGACCGAGATAAGACCGCATTTGTGACCCCACTGGGCACTTACCGATTCAAAAGAATGCCAATGGGTCTCTGCAACTCGGGGGCCACCTTTCAGCGGCTCATAGACCGATTTAAGGTTGGTAAAAACCTTACAGGAGTAGCACTACTGGCATACTTAGACGACTTGATAATTTTATCAGAGTCCTTTGACAAACACCTGGAGGACCTAGAAGCTGTGTTCGACCGTCTCACCATGTTTAATCTCCGAGTGAACCGCGAAAAGAGCATGTTTGCAAGAGAGTCGGTCAAATTCCTAGGCCACATCATTGTACCAGGTGGTATTCAGGCTGACCCTGGGAAGACGTCTGCCATTTCTGCCATGCCTGCTCCTAAGAACACGAAGCACCTGAAGACGTTCCTGCAAACGTCGAGCTGGTTCCGGCGCTTCATACCTCACTACGCCGACGTCGCCAGACCTCTTACCGATCTCCTCAAAAGGGACGCTATGTGGACCTGGTCTGCTGAACAGCAGGCATCCTTCGAGCAGATTAAGGAGCTCCTAGTGGCAGCACCTATTCTTCGCCAAGCCGACGAGACCAAGCCGTGGACGCTGAAGACTGACAGCAGCGGGTACTGTCTCGGCGCAGTGCTGATGCAAGGTGAGGGACCTGACGAGAGGCCTGTGGAGTACGCGAGCCGCCTATTGACCAGCGCTGAAAAGAACTATACAACTACGGAACGGGAGGCTTTGGCGGTAGTGTGGGCCGTCACCAAATTCCGTGGGTATATAGACGGAGCTGAAGTTGTGGTCAAGTCTGATCATCAGCCCCTCCGATGGCTCATGAGCATTAAATCCCCTAGCGGCCGTCTGGCACGATGGGCCCTCACGCTCCAAGAGTTCCGTCTCCGCATAGAGTACACGCCTGGGAAATCGAACGCCGTGGCAGACACGCTTTCACGACCACCGTGTTCCGATGAGGCCGACTGTGACCTTTGCTGCTATACAGAAGTCGACTTACCATCGAGAAGCCACCGGGATGTTCGCGAGAACCAGATCAAAGATCCAGAGCTAAAGAAGATCATCGACGACCTGGAAGACCCCGACGAACCGTTTAGGGGGAGGAGTTGGTCAGACCGTGGCTATGTTACATCCGATGGCATTTTATACAGATACAACCCGGAGTCTGAAGAGGAGATAGCTTGCTTAGTGATCCCTGCACATGAACGTGAGAAAGTGCTCACAGACTACCACGACGCTCCGACGGCAGGGCATTTTGGTGTTGAGCGAACACTGCACCGGCTGAGCTCCAAGTATTACTGGCCAGGTATGAGACGATACATTGCTGATTACGTTAAGAAGTGTGTAGAATGTCAGCGCTACAAGGTCGACGCCAGGAAGCCAGCCGGCCTGTTGCAGTCTCCCGCCACCACTCGCCGCTTCGAAGTCGTCGCTGTCGATCTCTTCGGTCCCCTTCCGGAAACATCTGCCGGAAACAAATGGATTTTAATCATGGAGGATGTGTGTACCCGTTGGGTCGAGCTTTTTCCGTTGCAGAACGCTACCAGCCCGGATTGCGCCAAGGTGTTAGTAGCTGAAGTATTCCTGAGGTATGGAGTGCCCAGACGCGTGCTCAGCGACAACGGGGTGCAGTTCATTAGCGAGGTTATGCAGCAGGTCTGCCACACCTTCGGCATCATCCAATCTCTCACTCCGAAGTACCATCCGGAGGCGAACCCGGTAGAGAGGAAAAATCGGGACCTAAAACCTCAACTCGCCATTTTAGTTGGCAATGATCATAGCACCTGGGACTCTCACCTGGCAGCCATACGCTTCGCCATGAACTCTGCGATCACCAGTAGCACTGGGCATTCACCTGCCTACCTGATGTTCGGCCGCGAGATCCGCGCGCCCGCCGACGTGCTCTCTGACATGAGGGCTATCGTCGAGAGCGACAATGCTGTGACGAGCATCACTCCTTATCTCCGGCGACTCTCGACCGTTCTCCTGGAGGCGCGCGACGTCCATGAGAAAGCGCAGGCGATCCAGAAGAAGAACGCCGACGTCCAGCTCCGGATTACAACGCAGGTGACCTCGTCCTCCTGAAAACTCAAGGGTCCAACGATACCCGCCCCGGGCAGACGCCCAAGTTTATACCTAGGCGTGACGGTCCTTGCAGGGTTCGAGAGGCTGTGAGTCCGACTACCTACTTGTTGGAGCGGGTAAGTGACGCTGAGTTGTTAGGTCGCTACCACGTCTCCCAGCTGACACCATTCATAGGTGATGCGGTTCCGTCCGTGAACGAGAAACGTAAACGCGGTAGGCCAAAACGTTATCTTGACTAACCCTAACGCGGGGTCGCTATGTCAGGGTTAGAGGGGGAGGATGTAATGCTAGCCTTACCCATATTTCTGAACGCACTTTATCCGGCGCTACCACCCCCTCCCGCGGCCTCACCGCAGATAGAGCTCTCTCTCGCGCCGGGATCGAAACTTCAACCGCCTAAACCGCCGTTGTTTACTTGTTTCTAAATAGAAAACTGTACCTAGGGATATAGTGTGTATTTGTTCCGAAGATTCGTTAAAGCGCATAACAATACAGTGACGTGAACCCAATAAACTTTGTTTTACTCAGCACCCGAGCCTTCTACAGTTTCCTTTAATATCAGTACTAAGCTAAAATAACCTTTTAAAATGAGGAAACTAAATAAAACCTTTCTACTAATCTCATACTAAATGTATGGGAGTATTTAATGTCAAAATTTTGGATACTTATCGTTTGATTTTTTAAAAGTTATTGGTGTCATTTTACTGTGTGTGTGTGGACTGAGGGACCACTTTTTTTTTAATGGTTTTGTAAGTAAGTGGTAAGTGTAAAATTTAGTAGAAGTTGCGAATTACTTTGTAAAGAAATCCTGGAATTTGTAAAGAATTTACTAAAAAGTTATACAGCCAACGGTGTGGTCCCTCAGTTCACACACTGAACCTTCCACTTCTGGGCAAGTGTTTAATATGCTGGCTTATTTTGATGTTACAGATTTAGTAAAAACATATTTAAACGCATTCGTAATGACCGAAACGTAATTTGGCAATGATTATACACTAAAGCAGTCTTCCTTCTTTGGTCCCTGAGGGACCACATTAAATAACTAATAAATCGGTACATTTATACAAAAAAATTATGCATTTTTCTTTGCAAACATTAGTAAAAATCGCAAGGAAGATTATAAAAGTTTAACAAAAGCAAAACTATTAATCAATTTCGTAAAATTTATATTTGTTTGTGGTCCCTCAGTTCACACACTATGAATTAATAAAATAATTAAAATATCCTAAAATATAAACATTACGGAAAGGTTTGTCGTACTGAGGTTTAGTAAAAAAGTTTTACTACATATATATATTTTTTTCACGTTGATTGATGGCGTATAATATAAGATAATTGATTTTTAATATTTCCTTAGCAGAGTGTTTATTAGGGTGACCACACAATGAAAAGCATTTAATAACTTGAATCATATTGTTATTTATTAATTATAAATTAAATAAAAGGAAGCCGCGCGGCGGCAGCGCGTGCCGCCAATAATAGGTACCTAAGTACCTAGTCAAAGAAAGCCGGTTAGCGCGAAATCGGCATTATCAAAAGGTCGAAAAGGAATTTACATATCACATCACATACCTTTAAACATAAGTATTATTTAGTTTCAACAGATAAAAGTATGTAAGTTAAATAATTTAAATTTGGTACCTACTTAGGTACCTAGCAATATTAATACTTACTTTAGGTTTGTGTCATTTATGAAAATTATTATGATTATAAATCACAGATCAAAGTATGGCTAAGTAGGTGACTAAAATTGAAAAACAAGTTTTGACTACCCTGACGCCCGAGCGGCAATATGTAGGTATCAGAATCTCCTAAAGTCGAGCTACTTTTCTATTCATACTATGATAATAATGCTGCTTAAAGGAGGTACTTACCAGATAAACAACGCGGAAAACAGGAGTATAAATAACAAATCCATTGCAACACAATAAGTACTAATTTGCCTATTACACAGCAATAAATAACAAACCAAACTTATCAATTCTAGTTAACTTACCGCCTTTTTATTTTTTAAACATAATACGCAGGGCAAGTATATTCGAGCTACATGTTTTACCGCACCAAATCTGATACCATATACTTAGTTTGTTTTTAATGTCGTAATTTTGCTTACAGAATCTAAAATGTAGTTGGCTGTATGCAGTTTTTCCTCGGTCCATTTAATGTTAGTAAACAAATTTAAAAAGTTGAATTTAAAAATGATTCACGTTAGTAAATGCTTTTCATTGTGTGGACACCCTAATAAACACTGCTAAGGAAATATTAAAAAGCAATTTATCTTATATTATACGCCATCAATCCACGTGAAAAATATATATATATATGTAGTAAAACTTTTTTACTAAACCTCAGTACGACAAACCTTTCCGTAATGTTTATATTTTAGGATATTTTAATTATTTTATTAATTCATAGTGTGTGAACTGAGGGACCACAAACAAATATAAATTTTACGAAATTGATTAATAGTTTTGCTTTTGTTAAACTTTTATAATCTTCCTTGCGATTTTTACTAATGTTTGCAAAGAAAAATGCATAATTTTTTTGTATAAATGTACCGATTTATTAGTTATTTAATGTGGTCCCTCAGGGACCAAAGAAGGAAGACTGCTTTAGTGTATAATCATTGCCAAATTACGTTTCGGTCATTACGAATGCGTTTAAATATGTTTTTACTAAATCTGTAACATCAAAATAAGCCAGCATATTAAACACTTGCCCAGAAGTGGAAGGTTCAGTGTGTGAACTGAGGGACCACACCTTTGGCTGTATAACTTTTTAGTAAATTCTTTACAAATTCCAGGATTTCTTTACAAAGTAATTCGCAACTTCTACTAAATTTTACACTTACCACTTACTTACAAAACCATTAAAAAAAAAGTGGTCCCTCAGTCCACACACACACATTTTACTGATTAGGTAGCGTACCTTCGATAAGTTATTTTTCTTTCGATATCTGTAATAGTTACGGAATAATCGCCTCGACACACTTAACGATTACACCCTGTATAAGAGATCCCTAGCCGTCATTTAATTTTAATGTTTTAATTTTGCCCCGTATATTCCGAGGCCTTCTTATGGTTTTACCTAGTAGATAAAAGGTCCTGAGGGGTTATTATGAAATAGATATGCAGTTCATTTTACGGCGAGCGTAAAGGACAGGTTTAAAAAAAACAAATTAGCTTTTACCATTTTTAATAGCTAAAAAATAAGCACAATTTGGACGGCACAGTAAAATACGTATACTTTTTTAAGTATTTTTTCAAAATCATGGAATGTTAAGTACAGTCATTTGAAAATAAATATAAAATAACTTAATTTAACATTTAGCAGCTAAAACTTCACGCAGCAGCAAAAAAAACATTTATTTTAAGTTGAAATAAATATCTAATATCTCTATATACATCTTTGTTTTAAGGCTTGTATAATTTGTGTTGCCACAATGATTTCGCCAATGTCAAATTTAAGGAAGGTAAACATTTACAAAATATAGGGTAAGTAGGTAGGTAATTTGTTAATATTCGGCCCTTTCCATACAAAAGTTCATTGTTGACTATTCTGTACCACAAACCTATTTGGATCTGTGGTTCGATTGCGGACTTTTTAATTAGGGAGGGGGTAACAAACTCAGCCCATACAGCCTTTACTTTTATTAAGGGTTAGCCAAGGTCTAGGTCTTAGGTATCGTTCTGGGGGGGTAGAAGGCACCCCCCCCCTGGGATCCCGTGGTGGTTTAATAGTAGTCAGGGACCGGCGCGCAGGCGATCTTCACAAAGTCTTCGTAACGGACAGTCCCACTATTGGACACGTTGGCTTCGCGAAAAATATTGTCCACCTGCGAAAACAAACAAATTAAGGTGGTGTAAGTTCAAAAGGTAATTTCCCAATTCTACAGATTCGCAATTCAACAGATTCCCAATTCAACAGATTCCCAATTCTACAGATTCGCAATTCAACAGATTCCCAATTCTACAGATTCCCAATTCAACAGATTCCCAATTCTACAGATTCCCAATTCTACAGATTCGCAATTCAACAGGTTCCCAACTTTACATACAGATACACGTAAAACAAATAATAAATTTCACAGTCGTAGGTAGGTTAGGTTAGGTTGGTTTTTATATGAGGCCCGGAGGGCCAAAACAACCCAGAAATAGGAGCTCCGCGAGGAGTTCCATCGACTCTGTCAAATTAGATTTTCAAAAGTTTTCTAACTCTATGGACACAGAATGAGCTACCGCCAAGACCGACCAATCAAAGACGGGTGACTAGACTAGGCCTTCTGTAGAAATGGGAATCTGTAGAATTGGGAATCTGTTGAATTGCGTATCTGTGGAATTGGGTACCTGTAGAATTAGTAATCTGTAGACCTGGGAATCTGTAGAATTGGGAATCTGTAGAGCTGAGAATCTGTAGAATTGGGAATCTGTAGAGCTGGTAAAAATGGGTTCAAAACGCTTGCGTTTTAACCCGCGACGTAAAAAGAGGGGTGTTAAGTTTAACATAAGTTTTCTGTGTCATAGTAGTTACAAAACTGATGGACTGATTTAGACCGTTTTTTTTAAAGGAATCTAATGTAATCAAGCTTCTTAGCTAAGTTTCATAAAAATCGGTCAGGCTGCTTAAGGGATATCAGGTCCAAAAATAGATAAAAACACCGGTATCATGCTGGGGAGTATGTCTATTGTTTTCTTACCCCGTACAAATCTAAAGCTTAGTTTGGGACTGCGTCAATATATGTAGGATTGTCTGATATTATACTTATTTACCTCCCTGGCCGACAGCCCCTCGCCCCAGTTCTGAAGCAGGTTCCGGAGCTGCCTTGCCGGAATGCTGCCCCGCTTCTCATTGTCTCCGGCTTTGAACGCATTCACCACCTGCATCCAGCACAAAAGCTCAACTGTCATATCATTGGTGATAGTCCAATACGGCAATACTGCCAAAGTGAATAAGGTGCAATATTGCTTAACTTCACTAGATCATAGAGACATCCATTCCGGCCTTATTGCGAGGTGACAAGATTCAAAATTGGTTAGTTAACTAACTGCTAGTGAACCTTATCGCGAGGTGACAAGATTCAAAATTGGTTAGTTAACTAACTACTCGTGAACCTTATCACGAGGTGACAAGTTTCAAAATTGGTTAGATAACTAACTACTAGTGAGCTTTATCACGAGGTGACAAGATTCAAAATTGGTTAGTTAACTAACTGCTAGTGAGCCTTATCGCGAGGTGACAAGATTCAAAATTGGTTAGATAACTAACTACTAGTGAGCCTTATCACGAGGTGACAAGATTCAAAATTGGTTAGTTAACTAACTACTAGTGAGCCTTATCACGAGGTGACAAGATTCAAAATTGGTTAGTTAACTAACTACTAGTGAGCCTTATCACGAGGTGACAAGATTCAAAATTGGTTAGTTAACTAACTGCTAGTGAGCCTTATCACGAGGTGACAAGATTCAAAATTGGTTAGTTAACTAACTACTAGTGAGCCTTATCACGAGGTGACAAGATTCAAAATTCGACACATGCAAGGAACAACATTGTATCTCAAATGTTATGTTAGCATGAGATACAATTTTGTTCATGCTCAAATACGTTTGAAATTAGAAGTAACAGTAAATTGAGTTACAATGTTTTTGCTTGCATGTGTCGAATTGGTCAGTTAACTGTGTTGGTGATGGTGCATATGTTACTTATTTTAAGTTATATGGTTTAACCCTTGGAGCGTATGAGAGGCTTGCACATTTGTTCCTGTCGAGTGCCAAGCTATGTCATCATTGTCACGTGACAGAGTTAAAAGGCCTTGTGGACAGATACGTCACAAGGTGCTTGAGGGGGTAAGTATGGATACGGAACCAAGTATCCCAAGGGTTAAGTCTAATGGTTAAGGCAGTCTTACTTCACTCGGCAAGTTTTCAGCTCTAGAGTGGATGTGCATCACTTCAAGGAAATCAGCAAACGACATCTTTCCACCCTTGCCCTTCAGGTAACCTGAAATTTAAACGTTAATGCCAGGGAAGTTTCAAAAAAGTATAACCTATTTACATTTAGGAATTAATTTGTTGGTTGGAACCAACTTTCTAAACAGTAAATAAGGGATTTATATAAAAAAAAATCTATTATACTTTTTTAGGGACGTACTGGTACTCCGTACAGTCAACTAGAAACAGATGTAGTTATCCAATAGCATTCTAATAAGGTTTAAAAGTTGATACATATCTTTGTACTGTATTGACTGTAATCTCAACTACCAAACATACATCTTTATAATTTTATACATTAATAGGTTTGAATAAAAATCTAAACAAACCAAAATTTAGTAGTTTTTTATTCCAGCATACAAAAGCTGCAACAAATATTCCAATCTTTGGTCATTCACCATGATTTACGCACCTGCCAGCTCCTGAATGGTCGGGCTCATGCCAAGTGATCGCATGACCACCGTTAACTCGTCCAAGGACGTAATCTGACCAGACCGTGCAAACAGGTAGAAGCATTCACGGAATTCTAAAAATAAAATTATAAAAAAAATTAAGAAGTAACAAGAAGGCCAGGGAAAATGTAGTGTGTAGTTTCATTGTAAAGTATATGTGAAGATGTTTAAGCAAGGGACTAAATAGAGCAACGATAATTAATACCTCTTCTATATTTTAGACAAGAGGTATTTATATTAAAAATAGATCGTTAAATTTTTTTATTAACGAAATAGTTTCATTATTAACATACTAATAATATGATATAGGAAACGAATTATCAGATAATAAACTTTAATCATGATATCTAGCACACATACCATCGATGTCTTGTTCTTTGAAATAACGGGCCTGAAATAGAAGTATTACATATTAAACGTAAAATAACCTGTATACAATAGAATGAAGTTAAATTAGGCCATAATAACTTACCATTTTAATATATTAGTAAACAGAAACACAATTACAAAACTGCAGCACAACAAGAGAAAGTTTCTTGCTTTTGTTTCACACAGTTTCACAGAAGATAAACTTCACTTCAACCGTAAACTTCAACCAATACGTCGCAATACGTCACCAGTGGCCCGTTTCACGAAGCTACAAGTTACAAATTACAAGAGGAAGTCTCTTTCTAACTCCTTTTGCTAGAAAGGAAGTTCCGCTTGTAATTTGTAACTTGTAGCTTTGTGAAACGGGCCTCTGCAAACGTCAAAATAGAGTGTCCTAGTCAGAGCCTTCCTTTCTCTCTTACCCATTAAGAATTACTCAATTGCTAAAAGGAGACAGATACACGAGACAAATGGTCAAGTTTTTACTATTTAGTGTGGCCAACTAGACAGAAACAAAGTAACTAAGCCACGTTATGAAAGCGTTATCACTTGGTTATCACAACGAAACGACATAATAAAAATTAACTTAAAGAAAAATCGATCTCTTTACACTGGCAGAAATATCCAAGCCGTATAAAAAATGACTAAGAATTTAACCTGAACAACCTACTCAAGTTAGTGATAAAAACGCGAAGTCATCGCTTCAGTAAAGTTATGAACGTTCCTGTGTAATAAATGTTGAGTCTGTGGACAAAGATGAAGGGCGACCAATCAGCTGACAGTTACGAAAGTCTATTATTCCATGGTATAATTATCTAAATTGAGTAAATTATTACATAAAACGTTTTTGAAACGCGTATTCAGTGTCTGGCGTGATCGTGGCAATGTTATTTTATTTGTAGCAGCAATGGGAACAGAGGTTTTCAGCTGGTAAGGAACGCGTCTACGGTTTTGTATCTTAGCAAGATTAAACCATGTATTATTAGCATAAGGCCTTAACCTTCGTCGGTTAGAATAGTTACATGACTGTTTGTAGTTCTAGGAAGTTGATAACAATGTTTTGCAAGTTCTACGTACGAACAAAGTTGAATGAAATGTCCTTAGAAACCAGACCCTAAAGTGGACATTTCTTTTCGAAAATTAAGATTCATTGTAATCATATTCATTGTAATCTAGGCACAATAAGTCTGTGGGTTTTGAAGACTCTTATCTAATCATCGTGTCCCTTATTTCCGTGCATGCTAAAGGCCAGACTGATATCAAAAACTGAGCTTTGATTTTACTTAATGGTCTTCTTACTGGATCTTAATGAGTATTTCTTTATTTGCAACTTATAAGCACCAAACACGACTTGTTGGTTTTGTAAATATTTGATATTTCCTATTTAATTTCTCATATGTTCTGGATGGATCTGGTTAAAATGTTAGTAAGACTTCTTTGGAAGAAAGGAAAGAAAAGCAAACCAGTGACCAGTGTATAAATATATGTAGGTCCCTCATGAGTAGTAACATGCCTATGGCAACTCAAGAAGGGTTGCTGGGCTGTTGCTAGCCTGTTAGGGAAATGTCATAAATGTTCTATAACTTGAATTTGTTTTTTTATGCCTTGTTTAAGATGTAAATGAAGTAAGATTTCAGATCTGTCATAAATTGTGGTGTTATCTATGAAAAGGGACCTTATTGTCGATGGCGCTTACGCCGCACTGCGTCACGCGACGTATTTATATAGGAGCAGCGTTAATAATGGCAGAAGCGCCATCAACAATAAGGTCCCTTTTCATAAATAACAGCACAATTATCATGTATTTTGATTGCCATCAGAACTGTGTAAACACCTGGCAACACTGGTATATTGATACAAAACTATGAAACTACCAGAAACTGTGATGCTAAAAATATTTCATCCTTTTTTGACCAAATTGTGTGTTTTGTTCAAGAAGACTCAAACTTGTGTATTAAAAAAAACAATTTATGTATGGTTACCACAGATGGATAAAGCTTAGTCCAGATTAATATTAGACACATTTTGTATTCTTAAATGACAAATTTTAACCTAAAGTAAACCTTATCTGTTCGCGTGTTGAATATAGGAATCCAACATTAATTATCACTATCTGTCTCTGAGTGTGGTCGTAAGCTGGAATGCCTCTATGCTAGTCATAGAGGCACTTGCACACTAAAACACAACAATGAAAACACTACTATTTGATGGCAAGTTAGAAAGTAAGATGCTAATCCGGATGGAGCCTGCAGAATATTGTACCACCCACTGCAGTATCAAATGATTACTGTTGCTTGCTTTACAATATTTTTATTTTTATTTCAGCTCGAGTGCCACTCTGAAGGCACTCTGAACGAGCAACCATGGAGGAACCAGCAGAGAATATATGTTAAACATAATATAGACTATTTTAAACCAATCTAATTGTTATTAGAGATCTCTAGTCTCATTTCAACAAATATTTATTTTATTATTACGTTTACAAAGTTTATTTTAATTAATTCCATTTATTATTTAGAATCATTAATTAAGTTACCAAAGATATATACGTATATGTATAGTGTAACGTATGGTGATAAGAGATAGATGCTTTATCGGTTATGGAATAGACAAGTAGAGGAGGTTAGTAGTGCAGGCGGTAAAGGGAACGTCGACAAGATGGCAGCCACAATGGTGGAGACCCCGCCCACCCAGCTCATAACGACTATAGAATGGAGTATGATGGACAAGGCGAAATTCTTCCCCCTGTACACATTAAGCAGTTTCACAGGTGAACATTTAATCTTATTCCTTTATTAGTATTTTAATGGGCGGACGACGGATGTAAATTACGTCAAAATGGTGTCGAACAATTTTCATAATATGGATATGACTACAATTGATATTAAAAAAAAGAATTATCACTGAAAAAATAAAATATGATTATTTACTTCAACAATAAAATTCTTTTATTTTATTGTTGAAGTAAATAATCATATTTTTTCTTTATTAGGCATTTTCAGTATGTTCCTTTTAAAGTTCATTATCGACTTATATAGGGAAAATGACCTCCACATCTACCGGCGTAAGAGGGGCATATTCGTAAAGTGATACTTCAGTACTTTCTTAATATACAAAATATTTACTGATTTATAACAAAAACTGCATATACTTTCACACATAAATAGGTAGTATTCGAAATTTAATACAAGTCTTATCCATCTTGTGCTTTCGTCACCATATTGCATCCGTCATTCGCCCATTATTAATTAGATACAACTTTTTTACACTAGCAACACTTATTTTTTTCAAGGGTGACAAGAATATGGTTTTGATATAGACATGACTTAGTTTTTTTCTTGCCAAACTAATACATAACATAACAGCTTTCTACCCAACTACTTAAGAAGGAGGGTAATGCTTGTTAGGTGTATGTTTGTATGGGAATACATGAGTATAATTGTATGTATTTGGGTGATTCCACGGGCGTTTCAACCGTCGTCAGTCCCTAGTCATAAATATTGAAATAACTAGCGGCCCACCAGCGGCTTCGCCCCGCTGCAAATTTACTGACTTTCCCGGTGGATTTTTATATTATTTTCACAATGACGAACACAACAAAAAAGAAATCAGCCAAATTGGTTCAACCGTTCTCGAGTTTTGCGCTTAGCAACACATTTAACGATTCATTTTCATTATATAGATAGAAGATAGAAGATTACCTACACCAAGCAGCAGACTTTTATACTAAGATGTACTGTATTTCTAGTCACAATTGATCGACTATTAACCATATTATGGCAAATTTCTTTACGTAACACCTGGCCGTAATGTGAGTTTTATCGCACGCTGCGCGCACGGTAAAACTCGCATTGTGGCCAAGTGAAGACGTAAAATTGTGTACTCATCACGGGCAGTAAAAAAGAAAGCCCTCTATCGCATATTTACAACCCTCGCCTACGGCTCGGGTCTCAAATACCTGCGATTTCGGGCTTTCTTTCTTTTACAGCCCTTGTTAAGTAATATACTATTAATATACTAATACTAGGGACTGACAGCGGTTTAAACGCCCGTGGAATCACCCATTTCTCTTTCCTTGTGACTGTATCAGAATCAGAATTTATCAGAATTACACAGAATTTTCATTTCATCGAAAGCCATTTCTCGCCGCATGATTTTTTTGTAGTCTTATGTCTAACCTAACCTAACCTAAGTAGTTAATGTTTGAGATATTCTTAAAATATAATAGTTTACGTAGTAAATGGCGTTAGATGAAATTATACAATTGATGAAGTCAAATTCGTCGTCGTCGTTACCATATTTTCCGCTATTAGCATAAATAGTACATTTGTAATTTTTTAAAACCCATATCACACTCCTTAAGATGAAGTGAAAAAGGGTATACTGCCCTCCTTGGAAAAAAGGACGTATAAACTCATATAACCGGGCATGTATTAGTGACCTTATTTCTTAAGAGTGGGGGTTAAATTTACTTTGATTATGAAATTGCGCATGCGTCCTTTTTATTATATTAAGGAGGGCTAGTAGAGTCTAGTATATTCCGTTTATGTATATACCCTTTTTTATTACGAGTCAAATCAACTTATTCACTAGGAACCCAGTACTAAAATCAAATAAATACATTCCTTATTATTTGTTTTCAGTCCGTTGTGCGCTCTACCCACTGACATTAGTGAAAACACAGATTCAGGTGCAGCGTAAAAAGGAGGCGTACACGGGCGTCGCGGACGCCATATCTAAAATATACCGAAATGAGGGCGTTTCGGGTCTTTACAGGGGCTTTTGGCTGTCTAGTGTAAGTGTTTCTGTAGTTATGTGTATATATGTACAAACCGACGTAACTCGCGTATCCCACGTGTCCTAAATTCGCCACCCGTATCATAAGAGCCTTCATTATGTGACAGTTGCATAATAAAGTAGGACTTTAATTATCACTACATAGTATAAAAACAATGTCGCTTCCCGCTGTCTGTCTGTCTGTCCCTATGTATGCTTAGATCTTTAAAACTACGCAACGGATTTTGATGCGGTTTTTTTAAATAAATAGAGTAATTCAAGAGGAAGGTTTAAATGTATAATAAATGCTGGTTTATTGTACGGGTGTTACAGAAAACTCAAATAAACCGAAGCAAAGCGAGGGCGGGTCGCTAGTTATAATATAAATAGAGGACGCGCGCGACTTTGTACGTGTAGAATTAGTTTCCAGCTACTCCCCTTATTTTAACCCCTTAGGGGATGAATTTTCAAAAATCCCTTGATAGCCCTCTTCTGGGATAAGCACGGAATATTCCCTCCTAATTTCAAGTCCCTAGGTCCAGCGGTTTCAGCGTGCGTTGATCGCTCAGTCCGCCAGTCAGTTTATTTTAATAGGAGACACAGTCAAGGACTTTAATTGCTATGGAACCCTGTCGCATAACGTTAATCATTAATTTTGGCGTAATTAGTTTCATGTGGTTTGACGTTGTCATTATGACAGGGCTCCATAGTGGCATAACAATTAAACTCCTTGACTGTACAGTCGCGAACCTTAATTTGGTACCCACTTTAGGTCCAAAGTCAATCTGACATTCTACAACAATAAGGTTGAGTGTCCTAAAAGTTACAAATGATTTGTCATCTCTAATGACATTGACGACTTCAAGCATATTTTTCTTGAAATGGGTCACAAATTAACGTTCGTGATAGTACCTACTCAGAAATCAATGTTTCCGGCTCGGCCCTAATTTCAAAACAATATTAGTTATACTTAAAAATTCAATAATTTAGTTAATCATGGTCACTCTATGCGACAATGAAATGGACACTTGCGGGACTTCTTATTAATGGTGACCGAACTGTGTCCACAATATGGTTTCATCTTAGAATTTGTGAAATAACACACTATTATTCCTTCTTAATAGTTACTTTCATAACTACGATATCGTACTCAGTTTAATTCTTAATAAACCCTAATCACTTCAGATTACGTCTCCTTTTTCACCCTGTAGGTGAAATAGGAGACGAAATCGAGCCACTTAGTACTGAATTCCCATAGAAAGTGCCTCGATTTCTTTGCTCCTAAGTATAGATTACTCGAATGTGTTTTGAAGTGTTTGAACTTCCAAAGTAAACTGAATTATCTCATGAGTCATGACAGACCAGAGGGCTTATTGTCTAACGCACTCACAATCGCAACCGGCTTCAAAGTGAATCAATTGTTTTCATTTTGTATGCAGACAAGCCTTCGATTTTCAAAATGAAAACGACCGTGCGAGTGCGTTAGACAATAAGCCCTAAGCTCATAAATGATGCAGATGTATAATAAAAAAATCTTCAACTTTGAACTGTACTGCTCCTGTCAATAAAACACTGTATTCATTTTATCGCATCGCTGGTTACTATGGTATTCTTGGACTAAGTGGATATACAAAGTATATGAATGACGCATCTTCAATATGTTTTAAGTGTGATTGAACCTACTTGGAAACAATATCACTCGAGATAAGTAGCTTCACGCATTGCCGTTATCTATATTCTATATTCACTCGCGATATTGGGCTAGACGCCTTATCTAGCAGGTCATTGATAACGTTTAGTAACATTAATATGTATGGACAATCGTGTTGTTGAACTTTATATGGCTTAAAGTTGACTTAAATCAGTCTATATACTGTTACTCTAGTGAAAAAAAGGATGTAACTCTTCTGACGTTAAAGTGTATAAGTGTGTAAGTCTATATGCATTACACCCTTTTTATTATAAGCCAAGTCGACTTGGGTTATTCGCACCTGTTACCACCAATTTGTTACCACTGGTAACAGCTGGGATTTTTTTCTTATCTTTTACCAGTGGTAACTAATGGTAATAAGAATTCCCAAATGTTACCACTAACTACTGGGTTTTTTTTCCCAGTAGTTGAGCATTTCTCTTTTTTTTTGCCACTATGGGTGACATCTCCAGAATTAAAAAAAAAATGGCAGTTTAGTAGAGAACATCAAACTATGCAATAATTAAATAATATTCTAATGTGTCCCAAAATATTTGTATGGAAAGTTCCTTTTGTGTTACTAAAAACGTATGAATATCGGTAACACAAAAGGAACTTTCCATACAAATATTTTGGGACACATTAGAATATTATTTAATTATTGCATAGTTTGATGTTCTCTACCCACCTGCAATTTTTTTTTTAATTCTTGAGATGTCACCCATAGTGGCAAAAAAAAAGAGAAATGCTCAGTTATCACCAAATATTTTAGTGGTAACAAATGGGAATAATCTTTTGTAGCCTTTTTACTAGGGCCACATATAAAAGGAATAACTGACTGACTGATCGATCGACGCACAGTCGAAACCGCTAGACCTAGGGACGCCTGGAGGGAATTTTGGATATCCTAGGGGTGCACTAAGAAGGGATTTTTGGAAATTCATCCTTTAAGGGGTTAAAATAGCGGGAAACTATTTCTACGCGTACGAAGCCGCGGGCGTCCTCTAGTCGCTTATATAATTAATTAGTCTCAAGATAATCATCTATGTGCGTTAAGCGCCATTCTTATCTTATTAAAAGTATTGACTAATAGTTTTCTGTCAAAAATATAAGCTGTTTACTACCTACTGTACGTTAAAAATATGTAGATTAAGAAATTGTATTGAAACTGTTAACGATTTATTTTTTTCTTTAGTTTCAGATAATTTCCGGAGTATTTTATATTTCTACGTACGAGGGCGTCAGATATGAATTAGGCAAATATGATGTCAGTCCCAAAGTTAAGGTAATTTAAAACAATCCCTCTCTTTATAGTGCACTGGCTGTTTCCCGTGACACTGTCCGCGTTCAGCAGCTATTTTTTTTTTAAAATAAATCAAACCAATTTCACGCATCCTGTCTTGTACTAAATACTAAATATTATATTCCAGTCGTTTATCGGCGGCGGCTGCGCGTCGCTGGTGGGGCAGACCATCATCGTGCCGTTCGACGTGCTCAGCCAGCACCTGATGGTGCTCGGGCTGGTGCGGGGCCGCGCCGGGGGCTCCAGGAATCCTGTGAGTACCTCCAACCCCAACAATAACAATAACTATTAGATAAAAACCCCCAATATGCGCCGCACTGGTGGGGCTTTTAACTCTGCCGCCATTACTGTCAAGAGCTTTCGTAACAAAAAAACATGTACAGTTAAATAAAATCATGTATTTTCAGAAAATCAACCCCCTAGGGTTGAACCTAGATGCTCGCCTAACGAAGGCAGAGCTAGCGAAGGAGGTGGCGGTACGGGTGTACCGGCAACACGGTATCCTTGGGTACTACCGAGGGTACCTCGCTTCGCTCGCGGCCTACGTGCCCAATTCGGCCCTGTGGTGGGGCCTTTATACCACGTATCAAGGTACGTAAAAGGGGGCAAAAAGAGGGGGGTTTAACGTAAACGGTTCCACCGGCTTGAATATTACTTAACTTCTCATACATTGACGCAACCTTGGAAAGTCATTTTTTTTTTCATCGCAAGGAAGATAAACTAGCGCACAAGCCACCTGGGGCACATTTTATAAAGCTACAAGTTACAATTTTACAGGTCTAAACTGGCAACACTGCTCAAATGGCTGGTCGTCATTGGTAGAGGTTGTGTCAAATGGAATCTTGTAATCTGTAAATTGTAATTTGTAGCTTTATAAAACAGACCCCTGACGCTAAGTGGCATCTGAGACCTTACATTGTCATGATTACAATCACACCTGAAGACTTCGGTAGAATACTTCACTCAGTACTGAAACGTCTATGTAGCAAAATGTCCAGTGACGCAAACTGACCAAGAAGCGAAATTTCAGGCGTCATATAAGCATTTTGCCCGATTAACATAACGTCCATAACGTAACACTTTAAAATAGCAAAAAGTCTGTGTTGCCTAATGTCCCAATTACATAATGTCAAAAAAGCTGATACCCGGAATAGTACATTATCAAATCTTTGCGTTTTGCTCTTTAGGTGTTCAGCTTTTTGGCGGCAATAGGTAATTTGCGTTTTCGACTTTTAAATATTTGTCATTTTACATACTTGAATTTGTTGTTATCTAGCCGTGTATTTTACAATTTAGGCATCTTCACAAAGTTGACAAAATACATAATGGACATTTCTTTGGTATCTAAGAGCTGATCTGATGATGGAGTCGGAAGGTGGCGACAGGATCTCCGCTATTCTTAACGCAGACCCACTATGTTAATAGTTTATCCTGATAAGCAGATAACGATTTTGCAAAAAAAGTACAGTCCGCAACAAAAGCTTGAAATTTTTGACATAAACTTTTTCTTTGCAGACGAGCTCCTAAAGATTTGTCCGTCGTGGGTGTCGCACCTGCTGATCCAGTGCGTGGCGGGCACGCTCGGTGGTTTCACCACAACCATCCTCACTAACCCCCTCGACATCGTGCGAGCCAGGTTGCAGGTCAGGTTGATCACCATCGTTTATTCTAGGAAGTTCGAAAATCCGGATTTAATTGTGATTTTAGGATCCCTTTCAAAACCAATCAGTTTCAGTAGCAATCCAAATGGATTATGCAGTAGGGAAGGTAGGGGTGCATTGGGCACTTTTTCACATAAGTGTAAAACTGTTATTTTTTAACAAAATCTACGTGTGAGCTCACGCATGTGACACTGACAATCAAACGAAATGACAGATGACATGTATCTGAGCGGTGTTGCTAGTTGCTAAGCTAAATTACCACAGTACACGAAAGTTGATATCTACTACACGTCTTGAGTTACAAGGGGGTGCCCGAACCTTCCGACTGCCCAATGCACCCCTGCGTCCCATATCATCCAAGCGTAATTGAATTTTTGAATAAAAACGTAATTGAATCTCTAAATAGAATTATTGCTCGTTATCGATATTCTAGCTCTTATCTACTTGACAATAATGACGGCCAAGCTAAAAATAATTCCATAGCAGGTCAAATACGATTTCGATTTTACCGCCTAGAATAGAGGCGCAAAACACTGTTATAATGCGCACCACGTAACATGAACCTGCGCGAAAGTCGATTTTTAGGTGTCGCAGGTAGGCGTTAAGCAGCGTGGTGTGAGGGGAGCGCGCGTTACCATAGCGACCTGCGCGGTAGCCGACATATTAGTTCATGTTACGTGGTGCGGATTAAGTATACTTCGGGTTAAAATTGCCTCATACAAATATGTCAAACAGGAGTCCAAACATTAATATTCAAAAATAAGATTGATGACTTTCAATAACATCATCAATGTACAAAAAAATGTTACTCGAACAGTATTCATATTAGAATATCTCTTTTCGGTCTTAGATTATTTGCAAGCGTGATCCTAGGTTTTAGACAGAAGTGTAAATTTTTAATATTAATAGCCTAAGTCATAATCATAACATTTTTCATATAGGTGGTAACTACTGGGAGTAACCACTCGTAACACGTGGGAATAAAACTCCTATTAGTTACCACACGACTGGTAACAAAATGACGGTAACAAATAAGAATAGCTCGTTGCCAACACGGCCATCCTGACACTCACCCCGTCCTCGTTTCAGGTGGAAGGAGTAAGCACTATGAGAAAAGTATTCCGGGACCTCTGGGCCGAAGAGGGTCTATGGGGTCTCTACGCGAAGGGTCTATCAGCCCGCCTGCTACAGTCGGCCTGTTTCTCCTTCAGCATAATCCTAGGCTACGAGAGCATTAAGCGCATAGCGCTCGCCGACCAGTACCGCACGAGGGTACGCTGGTAATATACAGAAAAAACACGATATGCGTTTTATTTTATTTCCTCCTTGTAAAATTTTCATGACAAAGGTCAAGGTCACTTAAAGGGCAATGCTCGAAATTTGTCTTCGTGATCGAATCGGAAATGAGATCCGTGCGAAAACCTAAGTCACCGACATGGCTTTAAGAAATGCTACATTTAAGTGGTAGTGGGCGGGGTACATCGCTCGCAGAACAGACGGCCTATGGGGTCGAAGAGTTCTGGCTAGAGTAATAAGGTGGACCGATGACATCGCTAAGATCGCGGGAAAATGCTGTATGCAAGCAGCGCAGGACCGGTCCTTGTGGCACAACTTGGGGGAGGCCTATGTCCAGCAGTGGACGTCTTTCGGCTGAAGTGATAGTTATCAGTCTACAAAGGCACGCCTTAATTTTTAGGGTTCCGTACCCAAAGGGTAAAAATGGGACCCTATTACTAAGACTCCGCGGTCCGTCCGTCTGTCTGTAACCAGGTTGTATAGTCTCATGGACCGTGAAAGCTAGACAGTTGAAATTTTCACAGATGATGTATTTCTGTTGCCGCTATAACAACAAATACTAAACGTGATTTTTTTGCCGTTTTTGGCTAATGTTGTATAGATAATGGTACGGAACCCTACGTGCGGGAGTCCGACTCGCACTATGCCGGATTTTTTTAATTTTACGTCCAGTTACGCAAGCGTGCAACGTCCAATTAATACGTTCGTACTGATGGGCGTTGATTCAACGAACTGCTGATTCAATCGTTGATTTCCCTCCCACGCATCAACCGTTTCGTATGCCGGAATGAATCAGTTAATAGTTGACGAGACGACGTTGAAAATCGAACGTAACGTCTTCATGTAGAGTTGTTAAACATCGCACTGCTAGATCAAAACAGTATCAACTCAAAATCCTTGCTAGTTTTGTTTTAAGTTCAAAGAAGTTGTATTAAGTTGATTTCTTTCAACTTTATACCACTGTAGTAAGCCAGCAAAAGTGTGTCGAAATGCGGTTCTTGCGGCGAATTAACTAAACCCTTAATAAGGCCCCGTTAAAGTAAAAATACGAGACCAAAATGAAACAGTCATGGAATCACAAGTGTCTAAAGAGTAATAATAGATGTTATATTTCAGGAAAATACAATTAAAATACTATCAAAAAGGTAGTAACGTTCAAGTTCAATTGTAATGTGGTCAATATAGAGCCTCTGCCTTATTAAGGGTTATCTTCAATAGCAACAGGGTCAAAGACATTGTAGAATAAGGCTCCAGGCGATATCTATATATATAAAAGGCTAAACTGACTGACTGATGTATCAACGCACAGCCGAAACTACTGTACCTAGAAACTTGAAATTTGGTACAGGGGTTTCTTTCATGATGTAAGTGAGCACTAAGAAAGGATTTTCCGAAAATCGACCCCCAACGGGAAAAAATGGGGGGAGTAGCGGGAAACTAATTCTACGCGTACGAAGACGCGGGCGTCCTCTAGTCTTTACATAGTATAAAACAAAGTCGCTTTCCACGTCTAGTCTTTCTGTATATCAGTACTCTTACCACGAGTTGCAATTACCATACTCACTAGCGTGTCGAATACTCTGTCCCTTGCAGACCTCGCAGTACTATTATAGAGTGCGAGGGACAGAGCATTCGACTCGCTAGCGAGAACGGTAATTGTAACTCATGGTAAGGGCATGTAAGGGTACCGATAACTCTTAATCCACGCAACGGATTTACTGCCGCACTCAGAGACGTCAATTTAATTTAATGCTTGATTAAAGTTGCTGCTGTCACTTTCTTTGCTACAGCAATAGAATAAGACAACACGTCACTAAACAAGCATTAAATTTAATTGACGTCTCTGAGTGCGGCAGTTAGATGCGGTTTTCAACACCAGTTAGATAATTTCACTCTGAAGGTTTTGATGTGTAATAAATTCTGGTTTATGTACGGAAAACTCGTGTAAACCGAACCGAAGCGATGGCGATCGCTAGTGTAGTACAAAAGCAAATACTCGAAAAAATTATTAAAGAACAAAATTTGACAGTTCCTATCTTGATTATTTCGTTATTTTAACATTATTTCATAAAAACATGAATGAGAACTCGTGTTTCCAGTAATATTAGGGTAAGTTTTATTGATAAAAATATACCTACACTTAAACCAAAATGCAGTAATCACAGCGAATGTGCGCCCGTTGAGGTTAGGATTTTGGTCTTGAATTAGATTTTCGAGTGTACCTAATTAGAAGAATTCTAATCCTGGAACTTTCTGAATATCTCACACCACACTCAATGTTTTACCAGAAGCCACGTTACGTTCGTAAACAATTCTTAAATAGCAATTGTTAGCATTGAAGTATTTTTAGAACACTTATTTTAAAGTAGTACCTACCTAGTAGCTTCACTAATTTTAATTTTACGCAAATGCTGTAATGACCAGTGTACTTAGACTCGATTGGCTTCGTATTGCATGCGAATCCAAATGTAGGGTTATACTGGTTCGTTATTGAGCTTGCTGAATTACCGGACTGCGTGAGAAGGAGACTTAGGTTTTTCGAGTGCATGTCTATTTCCGTGGCACGCTAGCCTAAACGGCTTGATGGATTTTAACATATGAGGTGTCGTTATAATCGTCTTGGTTGTGGAAGTGACATGCTATAATATATATTATATATACTCTGATTTTTCTAAGATGATGCTTGTGACAGCCGTATTTCGTAATTTCAATCACTATACTCACACGCGATGTGTTAAAAAATAGACGATTAATTATTTAAATTCCGTCGCTAGGTTTGTACCGATGTAGTATGTATGTGAATATGAACTGTCACAGGCATCATCTTACAAAAATCAGAGTAAATATAGACGACAATATCAAACAAGTCTAACGAAAAACAAGCTTTTTAAAAAGCCAACTGCTGTTTGGATAATATCGTCAAAGTAATGTTACTTATCATGTATATATTTTTTATTTCGCCAACATCACATTTAAATAATTTTAATATACTTAGCCTATGACACTCTAGTGGTTAAGACGAATCTAACAACGTATAATTTATTAAAATCGGCTTAGCCGTTCAGAAGTTACGAGCGGACATTGAGTCGGACATATATACAAGTTAAAAACATAACCCTCCTTTTGGGCTTTGCCGCTTTCGGGTAAAAAGTCAGTCAGGTTCTTTTTTGTTAGTAGAAGGTTTTATTTAATTTAAATATTGGTTTGTCACTCAGGATGTTAAATGTTCCAAGCCAATTTAAAATCAGCTCTCGTAATTCAACTAAAAGCTTTGATTTATTACTCGTTTAAAACTATTTAAGTTCTCTCGGGTTATCCCAGTATCCTTATGATTTGTACTAAAAAGGGAAAAAACAAACAAAGTACCTATACTTTCAACTATTTTCGCATTTAAAATTCATACGTCATACGCGGTACGCTTACTCACACACATACACGCAATCAAAGCTGGAACATCACCATTGTGAATCAGTTGTGGTCGACCGTATGACCCCTACCTACAGCATATCATGCGGTAGTTCGTTTTTGCAGTACTTTTATGGTTCCGTACCGCAAAAGGAAAAATCGGAACCCTTATAGGATCACTTTGTTGTCCGTCTGTCCGTCTGTATGTCAAGACCCTTTATCTCGGGAACGCGTCAAGGTATCAAGTTGAACTTCAAACCATATACTCCGGTCTACAGTCCCTTGAAGCTGTGAAAAAATCAAACTTCTACATTTACGTAAAAAAAAAGATACGGCCCTTTATGTCGCCAAAAACGTGTATTTCGACACTCTCGTGGGAATCAAAATGTATAGAGTATTTCCCATTGACCTAGATCTATGAAATTTGGCAAGTAACACCGTCTTTTACTACAAGTATAGGAAAAAATCTGAAATCTGTACATTTTTAGTTAAATCACAAAAAAAACAGGGTCTTTATGCAAGGAACGGCGGTACAAATTTTGTATTGAGCAAACCGTGTCATGAGCGGAACCCTCGGTGGGCGAGTCCGACTCGCACTTGTCCGGTTTTTTTGTAAGAAATATGACTATACTCTGACCTAGGGACTTGAAATTTGGAGGGAATATTCCTTAGGTAACCTAGGGGCGCACTAAAAAAGTATTTTCCGAAAATCGACTCTCAACGAGAAGAAATAGGGGTTGGGAGAAACTAATTCTATGCGTTCGAAATCGCGGGCGACCTCTAGTGTTACATATTAAATGCACTTTTAAAAATGCAGCTTGTTGCATTGCAGTCGCATAAACAAGGACTGAGTCATGTTGTTTATATTACGTCTCGGCGGAAGTTGCGATAATAGGAACCGAGATTTCTAACACCCGTATTCACAAACAATACTTAAGGGATCCTTCACTGAGTACACGCATTGCGTTCAATACAGCTTTGTGATTGGTAAGAACAAAATGGTAGTAACAGGTGGGAAAATAATCCCAGTTGTTACTAATGGTAACAAAGTGGTGCTCACCGGTGGGAAAAATCCCAGTTGTTACTAGGTGACGTCACCAAAGTGTCCAACATTTAGCTGAAGACACCAATAATGGACACTTAACTCCTAACTCAAAGATCATAAGGTTATAAATTGAATGTCTCAAAATAAATGATTACCCCAAGAATCAAATACCATACCATACCAATAAGAATCAAAGGTCCATTATTGGTCCATGTCCTTGTTCATTAAGGGCAATTCACACAGCGGGCGGGAGCGGGTCGGGCGCCGTGCACGTCGTTTTCATCGCGGGACCCGCGCGCGGGCCGATTATGGTGACACTTATCCACGCAATAAAACGTTTTTATCTCAAGATCATAGACATATTATCATTGTCGACGTTGGCTAACATGGTGGCATCGGTTACATTGTATTATCCACTTTTGACAACGATAAATGACAATCGTCATCTTTTATCGATTTTGCTTAACATGGGTGGCCACTTTGGATCGACTTTTGACATCTCAATTCGATAAGTTTATGCGAGTGCTATCTTGGTGACGATAAGACTTGGATACGACATTAATCTTGAAAAAAACTAAAATTTAAGCGTGAGTATTGGTTTTGTAATGTTTCACTTATCAAAAAAGGCTTCGATACTTACAAGAAAGGTGTTTAACATTAATCATCATCATTGGTAATCATTATTTGCAGAATGTCAAGTGCGTCTTCGTCGCCTCCCGCTTCAAGCCAAAAAAGAAAGAATAAACTGCTGTGCAGGGCTATAAGGGATGCTCCCAACCCCTTCGAGCTTCAGGATGGAGAATTTCGACATAATATATAGAGGTGCAAGGAGATAGCACACCGTTTATGTGCCGAATTCGAATAAGACCTCCAGCCGCACAATAATGACGAATTACCCATGTAAATAACATTAAGGTAAGAAATATTTATTATTTACTAGCTGTTCGTGCTTGGTATCACTCGGGCGATTTATTGTTTCATACAAACCTTGTCCTGACAATTACGAAAACAACGAAAAAACAGCCAACTCGGTCGAGCCGTTCTCAAGTGATGCTCCGTCATAGATGTGGCAATTAAATTTTATATACATATATATAATAGACTATTATGAGTACCTATACCTACCAACTTGAATACTTAATGTTAGTTATGTCACTATTAGGGCTTAGGAAATAATTTTCAAAGTAAAGTAACTCATAACTAAAAGTAAAAAAAACAACACGCATTATTGCAGACTATACCTCAAACACCGTTAGTAAACTCACTATCAAAATTCCTATGGCTACCTTCCATCTCCACCATCATACCAGCTTGATGGTTCCATTTTATATTGTCATCGGAACTGTAAAAGTACCTATGCTAAATTTCAAATCAATCCAACAATTAAAAGTAGGTTAAAATTGGCATCTAAGATTTCATTGCATTGTTACTTTGTCCACAGACACATAACACAGGAACTAGCTTCACTGCACAAACTCATTTATAACATTCAACTTCATCCGCATGTTTTCTGAGATATAAGGTGTATCTTATATGTTAGTTCAGGGTAAAAGCTATGTACATTCCAAATTTCATCCATTTCCATTCAGTCGTTACAGTGTAAAATAGTAACCAACATACACACACACTTTCGAATTTGTAATATTAGTGTGATTAGTAAGGAAAAGGTTATAAGGACACAAAGATGAAATAAAAGAAAATAAGAAAATGTTTAAATTTAAATAACCTTAAGCTATGATGATGCATGTTCATTCAATAATGTATTCCCATCTCACTCACGCATGAATGAATATGCGTCAAGTTTAGGTAAATTAGCTCATCTATTTCCGATCACTGCTGATAACCCTCAAACGACTCAACCGATATTCATCAAATCACCCTATATTCTAATTAAAAAAACCACATTAACATCCCTCCATCCTTTTGAAAGTTATGTATCTACTGACAATTATAGTTAAGTTTTGCCTATGTCTCTATTAGAGACAGCTTTCAACATACAAACAAACAAACAATTAATTAAATATAATAGTATAAAAGAGTAGATGTGGGTGTTTCAATATTGTTTCAAATTAATAACTTATGTTTAGTAGATAGCTTATGTGAATTGCAAAGTATTAGCAGTGAATGCATGACACCTTTATATTTCATATCTCTGTTCTTAAAATAGAGCTCGAAAGGGTGTTTAACTTGCACATTGGAAAGTAGTTTCTTCTGTGCATGTTAAACAAAATCTAGTAGAGTCAGGCAGACCAAGCTCTATTTAATAAACTTGTATAATAATTGTTTGGGATATGCTTTTATTAGCATTAAAAGATCTTATTGTAATTGCAATTTTTAATATAAACATAGATAAAACTGTAATTAACCTATATACATTATTAATTATAGTTTTTGAACTCCACCTCGGTAACAATTTTCGTGGCCTCTAACCTGGAAAAAAAAAGAATATTATTTTATATTTGTATATTGTAATTTATATAGGTGACTCGGGTACTCTCTTGAGCCATGGATCATGGTGCCTATTTTGAATGCTAGGCCGAATAGTCCAGATGGAAAATACACCCAATGGCATTTTTAGCCTATGAACATACTCATTTAATGAATGTAGTCATTCATACGCTGAATTGTGTCATGTAAAAAGGTATTCAGTGCTTAGGGCATAATCAGGGGTAAAACTATAGAGCGTTCAAAATAATTAAAACCTGTAGTGTGTTATATAATATGATGCAATAAGGTTATTACTTATTATAATTTTAAGTACCTTTTGTAATTTACTATGTTACAAGAGTTCAGAACATTTTACTAATTTACACATTATTTTTCAGAATACAACTGGACACTACCGCAGATAGCAATGATGTTGTTGCCACCCAGAAGTTTTCAGCAATAGGGCATTAATTAAAAGTAACTCAAAAAAATGGTCACTGTAATAAATTATTATTTTACTTAACACTGTTTTATTTCATTTTCATACTAGAAGTAATCACACTAACCAGGTTTTTTATAATAGAATGTATTACAAAATAGAGCAGGTAATCTGATTCTTTCTTGGATGAAAAATAGCCTGAGCTCAAGCTATCTACATACTAGGTTTAATCGGTTCAGCGGTTTATTATTGATCTATTATTGAGTAAATGTATACAGTCACACTGGGTAATTTTACTTCCGCTACATCTTAGTATTACTTTAAAGGCCGATAGGTAATTATTACCCAAGTATTCAAACTTACCCGGTGTTAATGAGTGTGAAACAAATTAAATAGGTACTTACGGCTTTCCAAGCTTCCACAGATTTGTCTAGCTCAAGTCTCGTAAAATAGAAGGGAGATTTTGCCTCTTTTGTTTCTCTGAACCCGAGTGGCCCACTAAATTCACCATTGGCAAATGGGGGTGGCTTACCATGTATTCATAGCTTGTTTTGCAATGCTGTACAGCAACTGTAACACAATATAATTTTTAAAGAGTAACAATAATAAAGAAATCGACTAGATTCATATTAGTTCACTATATTAAACTTACACATTTCTTTTTTGATTTATTGTTGATGTGTCAACTTTCTCTTGAAATTTTCTTTCTTTATGGAGGTTTCTTCTCTTTAACGTAACGTGGGCGTAACACTCCTGTCAAGAGTGGTCGTGGTCGTCACGTTGATTTTGTGACCTGCTTCACAATGCGACGCCATTCTTCGCGAACTGCCGCCCTCCTGGTACATTCGTGTAGAGGACCGTCGACGGCGGTTTTTATTTGGTTCGTCCACCTCATCAGCTATCTTTCGCGTGGTCTGATGCCCTCGACCGTGCCTTGCACTACCACACTACCAGGCGTTCGATAGATTCGCATCCGCGCCGCGATACGTGTCCAAAGAAACTGAGGATACGAGCTTTTACTATGCTTGATAGTCTCTTCTTGATGTCTAGCTCTCGAAGAATGGACTCATTTGTTCGGAATTCCAACCACGAAATATCGAGCATTCTCCTTTAACACCACATCTCTAGAGCATTAATTCGTTTCTGTATATAAATTCCTAAAACTAACAATCGTAGTTCTCGCAAAAATAAACATTCGAATTTCCGATCAGTTCGGACCACAGATCCTAGAACTCGAATCGAGCTGTCAAGATAACCTAAACATTTTAAAGAGTATGCCTAGTCCGCTCCTTTCAATGACTACTTGATAACAACTAATTTTAGAAGCATTATATAAAGTCCGCCACTCAACATCCAACATGTACAAAAATAGATTGATTTCGTGACACTAGCAACTTTTTTCCAAAATGGTAGTAATCTTGCGTGATTCTTGTCACACTGGGCTTAAACACAATTGTCGTCGCTATATCGGCGCAATAACTTAATCGACACTGTCAACCATATTAGGGATTTTGATAAAATAGACTACTTAGTTAAAAATTTAGACATATCCACTCGATAAAAAGGTGTCACGCATAATTGGCCCGGTCGTCGTATTTACACATAGCTCCCGTGCGCTGGTAGTGGCGGGCGGCGGGCGCGGCGGGTCCATCGCGGGCCCGTCGCGGGTGCGGCGGTCCCGACCCGTCCCGCCGCGTGTGTGAATGCTTCCATATAACTCCATCTTAAAACACCCGCCGAACTACCGACCCGCCCGGCGCACTACCCGCTCCCGCCCGCTGTGTGAATTTCCTTAGTGGTTCTATCACCCTAATGGTAACAAACTGTGGTAACAGGTGGGAATTGTCATTTTTTTTATCCTATCCTATTTCTATCCGGACGGAGCCGCGGGCACAAATTAGTCCTCTTATCTACATAATAAATTGTTAAAGAAATTCAATTCTCATCGTCACGGCATGTAAATGATTTGTCGTCGAGTTCAGTGAACTATGAATGGCTGCCAAATTGTTTGTTCAGTTTGAAATTCGTGTAAAAGTATACCTAAGGCTGCTAGGAAACCTCTGAAAATATTGGCCGTTTGCTAACTATAAAAATAAATGATTTAAATAACAAAAACCGCCTTCAAAACTGCAAAAAACCGGCCAAGTGCGAGTCAGACGCGCGCACGATGGGTTCCGTACAACATTTATCTATACAACATTAGCAAAAAACGCCAAATAAGTCACGTTTGTTGTATGGGACAGACGGACAGCGGAGTCTTAGTAATAGGGTCCCGTTTTTACCCTAATATCTAGGTACCTAATAAGTGGTGAAAATATTGTGGTCGCCGACTTCAGTTGGACTTTGGACTAACCTATTAGGTACCTAAAATTTTAATAGAAGTTATTTTTTGCGTTTTTGAAGGCAGTTTTTTGCTTTTTAAAACTTTTATTTCATACTTTTTAGTGATCATAATACGCTGTTACGTAGTCCCACTTCTTAGGTGATATGAAACTTTAAGTTATTTCAAGCGCGCCGCAAGCAACGCCGCGGGAAAGTCATAGTCATATTTCAACAAGTAAAATATTCTTCGTTGTAGGTAGTCGCTCAACTCTCTTAATCAAGATATGTTATCGCCAACCTTGAAATAGGTACCGTTGAGGAGTTGTGCTGGTCTTCATCATCAGTTCCACTTCATCAAGTGATACTTTCTGAATGCAAATGCTAGACTTAACTGTTACTAGCGTTGCTTGCGGCGCGCGTGAAATAACTTAGTTTCATATCAACTAAGAAGTGGGACTACGTAACAGCGTACCTATTATGATCACTAAAAAGTATAAAATAAAATAGATGTTTTAAAAAACAAAAAACCACCTTCCAAGAGCGCGGGAAGAAGGCGGTTTTTTGTTTTTTTAAACATTTATTTTGCATGCTTCAATCATGATTAGACGACGTTACATCCGTATTTTTTTTTGATCCGTTGTACCACCACTAAAACCTAAATATAAAACCTGTTTAAGGTCAGGGGTGAATAACATGTAAAGACCGTAATAATATTGGAACTGCGTTGTAGTTTTATTTCGGCGCCGTATCCAAGCAGCGGCCTCGATATTTTGGTGCAATAACTCCTTATTTGGGTTAACGTAACGCTGAAACTGGAACTTAAACAATTATTTATCAGTTGATAAGTCAGTTAAAGCTGCTTTTTCTCTTGACGTAAATTTTTCATTATCTAAACCGCGATTCAGATAATAGTGGTCTAATTGTATACTATTGGCACGAATGCAATGGCCGTATATTATATTAATGCCTTTTCATCACACTTGCTCGGAAAGGGTACTATAACACGCAAGCGTATAGGGCAGTTATAGCCGATTTAGCTCACACGGGAGTTATAGATTTTTATAACTCCCTAGGGAGTTATGAGTATAGTTTTAAAATATAGAATCCACTCGTTATTTCCCATATTCAAACCTTGGCTACAAACCAATGTTACTGTATAATTAAACTTATACCATTATTTCAGAGACATTTGCAAATATTAAAATAAATATTTTATTATATTTTGAAAATCGGTACAATTTGGCAGTATGGCCAGTCAAGTTTAAAAACTAAAGCAGTTCTAAGCATTATCTGTGGAAGGTTATATTGAAAAAAGTTGACAAACTCTTTTAGCGAGTCGAGTTCATTTGTTTGAGTGTTTTATTCTCTATTTTTTTTTATTTCCTCGCAAATGTGATGAAAAACATGGTATGGAGATAGCTTGAGTCCCGGGGAAGGACATAGGCTACTTTTTATCCCGGAAAATTAGACAGATCCCGAGGGAGCAGCGATAAACGACTTCTACGCGGACGGAGTCGCGGGCAAAAGCTTTATAGTCTATATATAAAGTATAAAAGGCAGACCTGACTGACTTATACAACGCACAGCCGAAACTACTGTACGTAGATACTTGAAATTTTGATACAGGGTTCCTTTCATGATGTAACTGAGCACTATGAAAGGATTTTCCGAAAATCGACCCCAACGGAAAGAAATGGGGGGAGTAGCGGGAAACTAATTCTACGCGTACGAAGTCGCGGGCGTCCTCTAGTGGTCTATATATACCGCCTTTGTCTTTAGGTTTTCTTTCTTCAGTCACACAATTCGAAGTAGTTGAACTTTTGACCCATTGAAAGCTGATTAGGTCAACGAATTGTTCCAACGACCGCTAAACCTTGGTCTCGGCTTATATCAAGTGATCTATAGAAGTAGAGATCAAGTGGTATTGGCTATGGTATGTATTTAATAAAGTAGGTAGGTATGTGTGCGTATTGATAAGCATAATCACCTCACGCGATTTTTGACCTTGGATTCGAAACTATTTCCTGATACATTTGACAAGATTTTATTTAAATCTACGTAGGTAAGTATTAGTTTATTTTCAATACCTATGCTTCTTTTAATCGTGCAAGTCAATATTAAACCACTTCCCGTTATTGAAATGGGCTGAATGTACAGTCAACCATTTTAATTCCTAGGTCACTATGGACTTTGTCACCGTGACGTTGTAAACCAAATCATAGGAAGTCTCTCACGTTTTGGTTGACAACATTACTTTAACATGGTCCATAGTGGCCTAGAAATCAAATTGGTTGACTGTAGAACATGTAAGTAAACTTTATAACAATGTTTTAGTTAGTCTAATTACCTACGCCATCTACCTTCATAGTTCATAGTTTACTAACATTTTTCTATACTAACATTGTTCTTTTCTAATAAAGTTTGCGTTGCAAATATTCAAAGTTTTTTAATAGGTTATGGGCCCAGAACGCTTCCACTGCGCTTCCTCAGTTCTAAAATTCGCGTGTCGATTGTTTTCGGCCGAATGCTTGACACCAAACTACCATAACACCTTGTATCTACATTACTCATACTTAAGTACCTATTCTGGAAAATAAATAATTTAAATTAATTTCAATTTAAAATTGTCATATCTTGGCAAAGTGACATATGCGCTATACAGTGTGACATCCATAAGAACATAAATTTTATGTAACGATAGTTTTAAGTGGTGTGAACCGTTTAAAGAAGGAATTCAGTAGCTCCAATAGGTGTAATAAATTAAAGGGTCCATCTAGCAGCAATGTATAACATTAAGTTTAAGTTAATCGAGGAATAATTGAGCTATTTTTGATTTACATTGCGTGGCGAATTAGTTAGTATGGAAAACTACTACAACTTATGTTAACGGGTTATTCCCATCTGTTACCACTGGTAACAGCTGGGATTTTTTTTCTCATCTTTTGCCAGTGGTAACTAATGGGAATAAAAATTCCCAACTTTTACCACTAACTACTGGGATTTTTTCCCCAGTAGTTATCTCCAAATATTTTAGTGGTAACAAATGAGAAAAATTTGAAAAATATTCCCAGCTGTTACCAGTGGTAACAAGTTGGTGGTAACAGGGGGGAATAACCCATGTTAACAATACACATGTTTTTAACCCCCGACGCAAAAAAGAGGGGTGTTATAAGTTTGACGTGTAAGTGTGTGTGTGTGTGTGTGTTTGTGTGTGTGTGTGTGTGTGTGTGTGTGTCTGTCTGTGGCACCGTAGCTCTTAAATGGATGAACCGAATTGGATGCGATTTTTTTTTATTTGAAAGCAGGTTTTCTAGCGGTGGTTCTTAGACATTTTATATCGAAATCGGTTCAGCCGTTTTTGAAGTATTGAACTTTGAAATGTCAAAGTCGGGGTTTTCCAACTTTTTGTTGGTTAGGTTATTATGTTAATTAGGATGCATATTAACTGTTGTCAAAATATAATGTTCGTATGGATGTCACACACTGTAGATTTACTTCTTCACTAATTGTAAGATATCGTGTTGAACGCCGTTATTGAGCTGAGGCTCTACTTTGAAATCCGTAATTCGAACTTCGTCTATTGTTATCCCTTTTGCTCTCGACGCGTCACTGATTTGCAAGAAAGTGACGGGGCGATCCGAAGTTCGAATTACTGAATTCAAAGTAGAGCCCCTGGTTTGCGAAACTGCGAATTGTTTCTGAAGATATTGTGAGTAAATCGAGACGTGTTCTCGGATCGGCTTGCTTCTAATTACCTACACAGTGTGCGTTGGGTGCCTGCGAATCCCAAACGGGTCCGTTTTGAAGTGTAACGCTGGGAGATTGGCACTGACAATTTGGTCAGGTCTAAAAGTTCACGGCCACTTAAGAGGTTAGACAGACTAGTTTAGAGTCGACACATTTTTAAAATTAGCTATTCATTCTCGAACTAATATTATAAACGCGACAGTGACTCTTGTTTGTGACGATTTCACATAGCGAATAATTTTAATGAAATAGTTTGGAGATAACTTGCACCCCGAGGACGAGATTGTAGCACTTTTTAGGGTTCCGTAGTCAAAATAGGAACCCTTATAGTTTCGCCATGTCCGTCCGTCCGTCCGTCCGCAGCCTAGCTCCGCTGTCCGTCTGTCTGTCTGACAACAGGCTGTATCTCATGAACCGTGATAGCTAGACACTTGAAATTTTCACAGAAGATGTATTTCTGTTGCCCCTATAACAACAAATACTAAAAACAGAATAAAATAAATATTTAAGGGGGGGGGGGGGGCACCCATACAACAAACTTGATTTTTTGCCGTTCTTTGCTGGTATATGGTACGGAAACCTTCGTGCGCGAGTCCGACTCGCACTTGGCCGGCTTTTTAGTGTACCTCCCCTACACGTAACGTGATGTATTTTTTTTTCTCGTCTACCCCATAGTGTGGGGTATCGATCGTTGGATAGGTCTTTCATAAAATATGGTGGGTTTGTGAAAACAATTTTTCGATTAAGGTATCCGTTTATGAAATATTAAGCTTTAAAGCGCTAATTTTTGTTAGAGGCAAGTGTCCCCCCCCCCTCCCCCCTACAGCAAAAACTACAAATACTAAAAATCTAAAAAATACCTTAAATTAAAGCACATATAATGAATTAAGGGCTGATTTTTCAATCTCCAGATAACACTATCTGTCAGGTAAATTGTAGCTCTGTCCTTTTCTTTGTCATAAGAAAGATAAGGACAGAGCTACAATTTACCTGACAGATCGTGTTATCTGGAGATTGAAAAATCAGCCCTTAATAGGAAAACTACTTATCACGACTAAGTTAGACTTCATTGGTTCTTGAGTTACAAACGGTTTAAATGTTTATACCCACCGAAAACTTATTTGCGGTGTTGGTAAACTGACTGCGACCTATGTCGATGTATGGGGATAACAGTTTTCCAACGGCAAAGTTAAGTTTGTCGCGAGGTCTAATTTGTTTGTAGTAACGGCTTCGGAACCCTACACTGAGCATGTTCCGACATGCTCTTGCCCGGTTTTATCAGGGAAAGTTGGACAGTTTCGCGCAAAGAATTGTAGGCAACAGCTGTGGCCACAGTAGGGTGATTCTTTCAAAAAAAAAGGTGAGCGAACGCAGGAGTGAATATCCAAGCGGCGAGTTTAAGTAGTAGCGAACAAAACAAACTTCAGCGCGTGTCAATTTGGTAGCATGGCTTCTCGAACGTAGGCTACCTAATTGAGAATGCACGCGCTAAAATGTGTTTTGCTCGCTCTGACGGGACTACTTAAACTCGCCGCTTGGACATTCACTCCTGGGGCTCTACTTTGAAATCAGCAATTCGAACTTCGGATCGCCCCGTCACTTTCTTGCGAATTAGTGACGCGTCAAGAGCAAAAGGGATAGCAATAGACGAAGTTCGAATTACGGATTTCAAAGTAGAGCCTCTGCATTCGCTCACCTTTGTTTTTGAGATAATCACTACCCAGAGCATGGTCCAACATGCTCTTGCCCGATTTTATCCTGGAAAGTTGGACAGTTTCTCGCAAAGAGTTGTAGGCAACAGCTGTGGCAACAGCTATGGCAACAGCTAGGCTATGTTGTTAACTCTTTTGCGATTTCCATTATGTCTAGAGGCACAGTAAAAATAGCGATTTGATTACTAATCAGTAATCAGAAACACGTGGTCTACCCACGGGCTCATTAATAAGATCGCTATCAGCTGAGTCGTTGATTACGATTACTCTTTAAGTAGTCAGTCATTTCATTAGCTCTTCATTTCGTTTTGTAGTAAACTTCCCCAGAATGAAACCTATTGGATTGAACGATTAACAAGTAGCTATTAAAATCTACATTGTAGGAAAACACCGGTTAAGTGCGAGTCGGATGTTGAGGGTGTCGTGGAATAGACTAAATTTTTAATCTATATATCGCCGGATTCAAGGTAAAACCAATTAACTGCAAAAATTGTACTTTTGAGTTATAGCGTTTTTAAACTTTTCATTTTTATAAAAATTAAACCAATAGAGATAAGATTATCATACTTAGCATCACTAAAATATTAATTTGTCGTTTTTATGATGGATTATATTTAATGTACAAAAAAGTAATAGAAGTCCATGAAAAAGATGTTATTCCGCGTAGGTCCCCCATTTTAGTTGGTTTTACCTCTATATAGTAAAAAGCTAATAACTTCGATATAAAGAATATTACAGCGAATTGAGAGTAATTAGGTTTGCTAGTTAGATTTTTCTTTTAAGGCTAACAGATATTGACTTCAAAAGACCTTTAAGTTTTAAAGTTATTTGCAAAAAACAAAAAAAATAGTTGGTTTTACTTCACTATTTACTTGAAGAAAATGAATTAACTCAAGCATTTTAGTAAGAAAATGGAGGAAAAAATAAGGTCTTCTTTTTTTAAATTACAAGTAGCAGAAAAGCAAAAATAAATCGTGTTCAGATCATGGTCAGACAGACGGACAGACGCGGTGCGGAGGGCGACTTTTAGTTTAGTCAAATTAGATGAAATTTCATTTTTATCTGGAAATAGCTCCAAGAACTGATAAAAACATTTCTGATTGCTTGTACAGGTTAAAAATCAAGCTTTAATTAATCCCTTATTAATAATTTCACCCCCCCCCCCCCCGCGGGAGAAAGGGGTGCAATTGATTGAAAACCATGCAATGTCATAACTAACAATTTGGCATACGTTTTATCCATCTCAATCTACATTTGCACGTGTTTTTTAATTTAATCCAATAAAAAACATTTATAAATAAAAACTTACTTTCAGCCATTGCGGCTCTGGGGAAAATATAGAACGCGATGCAAATTGAGGATTAGAAAAATTATATATATAAGTACAATATCAAATTTGCACCGGAATGAGACCCCCCGGAAAGAAGTTATCCACGTTTAACGGTCTTTGTACTCCGAGGGAAATTTTAAAACTATTGAAAATCGTCACAATCGTATTTATTTGATTTGTTTTCAATTCGCACCCCATAAAAGTGGCATTATTATCGGGATCATGCATCCTACCACCCACGCTCGCCTTGCATTCGCTGCGATTACATTTGACAAACTTCCCATTATTTTTTATTTTTTTATAAATAGCGAATGTAGTATCTTTGGAATAACTGCCATGTTTAGATTGTGCAAAATAAAATGGGCGTTTATAATGATTTAAAAAGCATGTTAGTTTGCATCAACTGACTGAATTATCCTCGAGCAGCAATCTAAGAAACAAAAAAACTTGAGTTTCATACATCACACACACCTTTTTAATTAAGATACGTTATGTACCAAAGGGTTCTTTACACGTGGCTAAACTTGCGCCACATAGTTTTTAACATACTCCAAAATGACGGCACTTTAAAGTTTATACCTAACATTTAGGTAAAGGCCTTCCGTAGGTACATAATAGAAACGGTGCAAAACGGGGGAAAGCATCTAGTTGGGCACTCTAAAAATTCCAAAATTACCACGACTACACGACCTACTTCCATACTTTTTACTAATTTGACTATACTACGAGGGTCAAACTGAAAGTTCTTAGAAAATCAAAAACTGATTAAACTAGCAAGTTATTAGCTTTATTACATTTTTTCAAAATAGTGTCCATTGACGTCAATACATCGCTGCATCCGATGGAACCACTGACAAAAGCACTTTGCCCACTCGTCCTTAGGGGTCTCTTCGAGGGCCTTTTGAAACGCAGCCACAGCTTCCTCGGCGTCCATAAAACGTTTTCCTCGAAGTTTTTCTTTTATTTTCGGGAATAAATAAAAATCGCAAGGTGCGAGGTCCGGGCTATACGGCGGGTGACCCAGTAATTCCACGTCTGACGTCGCCAAATAGTCGATCGTTCGCCTGGCGGTGCGTGACGAGGCGTTGTCGTGGTGAAGGAGGATCCTACTGCGAGGTCGTTTCTCCCGAACTTTTTCCAAGACAAGTGGCAAACAATTGTTAGTGTACCACTCTGCAGTAACTGTTTTTCGATCCTCTAAAACAATTGTCGCGTAGTGACCTGTCCTTCCGAAGAACGAGGCTACCATCTTTTTTCCCACGCTTCGACCTCTCTTCACTTTAGTTGGCAACTCCTCGGAAGGAAACACCCACTGAGCAGACTGTCTTTTGGTTTCGGGATCATAACAGTAAATCCAGCTTTCGTCACCCGTAAGTATGTCAAACACAGCATTTGAGTCACCTCCGTTAAATCTTAAAACCATTTCACGGCACCAATCAACACGACGGAGTTTTTGGGCCTCGGTCAAATTATGAGGTATCCACCGGGCACAAAGCTTCCTGACCGCTAAATATTCATGGAGGATTTTGTGCACTTGACTCATACCGATGCCCAAGCTTGTACGAATCTGCTGATAGGTCACTCTTTTATCAGTCTTTATCATACGCCGCACAACACTGATGTTATCTTCAGTCGTTGCCGTAGAAGGCCGGCCCTCACGCAGATCATCGGTGAGATTATTGCGACCACGTTTAAACTCATTAAACCAATTGTAAAGAGTGGCACGAGATGGGGCTTCATCGTGAAAGGCCAATCGTAGTCTATCATAACTTTCTTGTTGACTTAAATGACATCGAAAGTCATACAAAATCATTGCACGAAAATTTTCTCGCGTTAAATTCATGCTGACGTGACACAGACAACTTTCAATTTGCCGCCGAATCGTAAAACAAATGACAAATGAATAAAATACATACTCAATAATATTGGCAAAGAGTTCCATTTTCAAAATTTAATCTTATTTTTTTATTATATTGTTTACAAGTGGCCAGATCTAAAAACTTTCAGTGTCGCCCTCGTATGAACCTATACCTAAGCCTTCCTCTCTCAAAACAATCTGTTCTAATAAACTTACGTAAGCACTAATGAAAAAACCGGTCAAGTGCTAGTCGAAATCGCGCACCTCTAGGGTGTTAGAATTTGGTGTTTTTCTTTAGGGTTTGTATTATATTCATAGCAAATTTGACGCTTGTATGTTTTACCATTTTCATGATGCAACAAAAACAAAAATGTGTTGAAACAAAAACGTTTCTTTTATGGGGACTACCCTTTATTTTTTAGATCAGTAGTTTCGCGGGCTTTGTAAGTAGGTATTTAATAAAGACTTAAATACTTATTTATAAACTGATCTTTCTCAACTGTACGTAATAAATAATATGATACCAATTATTCTAGTTTTCAGTTCGTGTTAAAAACACATCATAATAAATGATATGCTTAACTCAGTAATATGTATGAATGTATGTAAACACTTTATTGTACAAACGAAAGAGATAAAACTTATAAAATAGACAAAAAAAATATCACAGGGAAGGCGACTTATCCCTTTAAAAGATCTCTTCCAATTAACTTTATATTATCTTCGTCGTCGTTATTTGTATATGGCATGATAGAACCCCAAATACTTTTAAGTGATGGGTGTGAATCATACACAAAACCAGTTCTTAAGCTACGTTGGCGCATACGGACATAGATACAGACAGACAGAGAAAGGGGTTAAACTTATAACACCCCTCTCGTAAGTCGGTGGTTAAAATTAGAAATAGCTAATTAAATTAACAAACACCAGAGTTGGCTGGTCTCTAGTTTGCATCTTAATGTATGACCGATTGATAATCTTTTAAAGCGTAAGTATACTATTGCTAGTCGAGGTGGTTCCTAACTTGTAAAATCATTTTATGTTATGCAAACTTGTTACTAATAATAAAATCCCTGGGAGCTAAAGACGCGTCCCTGTCATGCGTAAGAATAAAACCACTAAATTGCTCCTGCAAGTTGTGACCAGCTCGCGCCAGTACCAGTTGTGCGCAGATAGTTCGTTTTTACTCCTGAGTTGTGCCCAAAATACAGTGTGCTTTATGGAATTTAAAGCTTCCAAACTGATTTAGTGTTTATTACTTTTTGTCAATAAATGGTGGGTATACTAGAGGATAGTCAGGTAAAAAGTGTTATCATCATATAGCTTTAATTAGCAGTAGGTCTGAGGCCAACTGTCTGTAATAATCTTAGTGCTAAAATAAATTTAACACGGTTACATGTTTTTACCGTGTGAATATTTTATTGAACGTTCTGTAGAACATCTTTTTGAAAACGAATTAATTTTAGATGTTTCTTTTTACCACCAAAAAAATAATCAAAGGTGTAGAATTAATACAGATATTCGTTATTTCCTCTTAAAGTGTTGTAAGTACCTTGAGGTTAGTTGGTTGTATCACTCAGTATCTCTGAAACGTGACGTCACACCGTTTAATCGGTTTTACCAGTAGAAAGAGCAAAAAATCCTGAATCGATTGGTATACTTAACTCATTTTTACAAAAATGATCATTTAGTTGGTTTTACCTAGAATCCGGCGATATATAAAAGGCAAACCTGACTGACTTATATATCAACGCCCAGCCAAAACTACTGTACCTAGACACTTGAAAATTGGTACAGGGGTTCCTTTCATGATCTAAGTGAGCACTAAGAAAGGATTTTCTATAAGGGTTCCGTTTTTTGCCATTTGGCTACGGGACCCTAAAAATACGTGTTTAATATTTTTGATAATCTTACCGACGGACCAATTCTTTTTTTTTTTACTCGTGACAACCCTATTCCTGCTGGTGTCTTCTAGTTACAGATAAAGTTCAAGAGCGTCGGTGGCCTAGTGGCCTAGGGGGCCGTCGACTCGTGTTCGTAAGGTACCGAGTTCGAACCCCCGCGGTCACCATGTACCAATGAGTTTTTCTAACTTAAGTTAATGCTCTTACGGTGCAGGAAAAACATCGTGAGGAAACCGGCACATTCAAACAGCTGAGTGTATAAGAAGGTAATTGCACAAAAGATCCTAAGGGTCGAAGTGTATCCGAAATCATCTGTAAGATAAGATAAAAGATAAGATAAGATACACATAAAGTTCAGTATAAAAGGTTTTCAAAGCTTGCTTTTGGTTAGACTTGGTTAGAATTTAATGATGGCTACTTCTATACACTAATGTTTATTTTCCGTTCCGACTCGGCACTTAGCCAAGCGCGAAGCATTCCATTATAATAATGTGGCAATCAGTTTCCAGCGCTGCTCCTTACGCATAAGGCAACATCAAGTGAACTACGATGTTGGGAAATGGTTCGTTAAGGCTGCCTAGCTATTGCTCTACTTTTTTTAGGATCACAAAACTGAGTACCTACACAAGAGAAATATAAAGAACACTAGACGACGCCCGCGACTTCGTACGCGTAGAATTAGTTTCCCGTTACTCCCCCCATTTTTTCCCGTTGGGGGTCGATTTTCGGAAAATCCTTTCTTAGTGCTCACTTACACAGAGGCGTATTTACCCTAGGGCCAAGGGGGCCATGGCCCGGGGCGGCAGCCTTCTCAGGGCGCCGGGGTCCATAGCCCGGGGCGGCAGGCTTCTCAGGTGCCGAACCCCGCTGCCATGATAGGTACCCGAGAATATTTTACTGTAAATACTATCAGACCTTGAACCTTGACCCACCATAGAACTGTGTCACAGAGACGTTATGATTCAAGTCATAAGAAGTGTCCAACAAATTGTTTTATAATGTCACTGTGACACTGTTCTATGGTGGGTCAGGGTTCCATTGGGCTGATAGTACTTTTTCGTCAATTTATGGGGCGGCAAATCTAACTGGCCCGGGGCGCCAAATCTTTAAATACGCCTCTGCACTTACATCATGAAAAGAACCTCTGTACCAAATTTCAAGTTTCTAGGTACAGTAGTTTCGGCTGTGCGTTGATATATAAGTCACGTCAGTTTTGCCTTTTATATATATAGATATGGACGATATAGTGATCTTGGTCGGCCTCCCTTTACTTTGCAAAGGCAATATCGAATAAGTACCTACTTATAATGGGCCCAATAGACTGACAGTCCGGCTTAGGGCAGCCACAGATGATCAGTCGAACTGACAGGCCGAGAGGGACGCGGCTATTTGATAGAATGAGAAAGTTATATACGTCTCTCTCGGCCTGTCAGTCCTACCGTCTGCGGCAGCCCTTACGCAACGCAACTGTTTGTTAGAATAAGAAAGTTATATTAAATACGTCTCGCAGTCTAACATATAGCTGCGTCCCTCTGGGCCTATGACGCCCTCGTCACGACAGGAATAGACAAAAAAACGATCGGAATTAAATGTAAATTGTTTATTTATATCGTCTTTCAGTTTCACTGAAGCGCCACATTCATTATATTTGATTTCCTAAGTCCTAATACACATTTAAAAATAAACTAAAATGATATCATTGAATATCATAAGCATTTAAACAAACTTACATTTGCCGGCATCAGCAAATGTTATGTTAGACGAACATTTAAAGAAATGCCAACGGTGTAAGTAAATTTTTCTTGTCTACTTTTAGGGCCTGTTTCAAAATCGACAAGTAAATTTATGTGCCAGTTAAAGTTAGCTCTCTCCTTGTCTATGTTCGAGTGTAGGAAAAGGAAAGGACTAAATTTGTGTCAGAGATATGCTTTACTTGACGATTGTGAAACAGGCCCTTAAATAAAGATTAATTACTACAGAAAGGAATTTAATTCCACTGATGAACGATCATTCTCTTTAAATTAATAATCGATTTACTGATTCAGACAGTTTATACTATTTCTTAAAGTAGAAGTTCTTATAATGAGTGAGTATTCAAGCATTCGAAACTTGAACAGATCAGTTGGCGCGAAAATGGCTGACGTCACAGACAAGACAAAGAATGTACAGTGCCTTGTTTATACAGGTTATACTACTAAAACACTCACTAGTTGCTTAGGACAATACAAATAGCAAACAATTTGTAACTCTTGATCAAATACAAGCATTTACAGGAACACATTTAGATAAAACACTATTTATATACTAGATAATTCATTATTTGCAAAGCCCGCCAAAATACTGTTTATTTATGGTGGACTGTTTCTCAAGGGCAAGGATTTCACTCATTCAGCCAGGAAATTATTTCGAATGCACTATAGGAAATATGTTGAAAGACAGACGAATAGACAAGTGCGATAATACAATGAACATACTTGGTGAAAATACGCGTAAATGGAAATACAAAATAGTTACCAAATATTAATACTAAATCTCACTTGAGCATAAATATACAAACTTTAACACTGCATAACACAAGTTGTATTTAATAAACACTTGAGTTTAAAATGCTATAACGCCTATAACAATTTCTAAAATGGACACAAGGCCAGGATATATTTTTTACACTCTTTTGTACACAATATGACATATTTCTGTTGCATTGCAATTATTCCATTAAAAGGTGAATAATTACAAATAAAATGCCACACCCAGTTGAATAATTACTGGTTTTTATCTAGTCTAGTTTATAAGCTTCTTTGATCTTATTGGTTCCGCAGCAAAAACTGCCAAATCGGACCCATCATTTGTATCAGTCAAAGCTACGAAGCATCTACAATATTCATACTAAAAGCATTACCACATGGAAAATCAGCACAAATTGGACAATGTGAACTAAATCTGAATAAGCTGGTCATCTTGCTTGAGCTTTAGCTGCCGTCGTCAATGCTTGACCGACCTTAACTTTATCTCCAGACATCAAATTAAATTCAAAATCTTTCGGAGCCTCAAACAGCAAAATTATTGTACTACCCATATTAAACTGTCCGAATAATTCGCCTTTTTCTATGGCTATCGGTCCTAATTCAATTTCATCAATTCGGTTCCGTCTGCCTTTTGTGTTAGTTCGTAGTGCTGGGTCATTATATATTTCTATAGACCCAACATTAGTAGCTCCAACTGCTGTCATACTAAAAAATCCATGCTCCCATTTCCCGATATACACAGCCCGTTCATTCATAGAGAACAGGCCGGGTATAAGACGAGCCATCCAAGGGTTAACAGACAGGAGTTTACCCGAAAAATGTCTTCTAAAATTGGCGGTCCAATCACATGGTGAGTGGAACCTGTGGTAGTCTCCCGGAGCAAGGTAAATAATACACTGGTGTAGAATGTTGTTTTTGTCGGTTAACAGGGAGTTGTAGTAATCTTTATCAATGGTTTTAGACCATTTGTTTTCGCCTAAGAACTCTTCCAAGCTGTAGGTGACTCCTTTAACTTGTTCTATTTTATCTGTGCTGGCTGGACCGCAATTTAACACAACACCGTCGCACGGGGACACGCACGAGACGCCTTCGATGGACCGAGCGCCGTCGCGCAGCGGACGCGTGAAGAATGCAGACAAACTTTTGTAATAAGTGAGATCAGTTACTGCTGCTTCATTTAAATTCACGTTGAAGAATTTAGCGTACGTACCGTAGACGATGGTACGCAGAGCCGTCGGCAGCTCGCAAGCCGCCAGGTGCCCCCATATCCGACTCGTTATACGAAACGGAAACATTTCGTAAAATTTGATCTCCACTTTAGACACTTCATAGTTAACGCTTGCACGTATGTAACACCAGCCTACATAAATAACGCTTCCGAGCGGCACCCAACGCGTAATAATAGCTCGCAAATTCATCCATTTATTCCTCTGGTATTGTGCTGCTACGTTCTTTGTTTGATTGTGGAGCGTCGCCGTTTGACGAAACGGTCTGTGCGGCCTCAAACGCTGCTTAAACATCGGGTTTATGACTGGAAGGCAGCTACGAATGCGCGTGGGCGGAAACATTTTGCGCCCGCCTGCCTTCCGTCCAGTTCAAAAATAAATTTGTTTATCTGATTATTTTCGCGAATTGATTTAATTGAGGAGGACAGAAACGTCCGATAACGAGGGCCAAGGCCGAACAGAAAAAGCACTGGTGCGTTAAGAAGATAAGCTTTCTAAGCTCTTGTTTGCACCTTCTACGCGGTAATAAAGTAAAAATGTGTTTCGTAGAACAACGTATGCTATTTTTAGCAATAAAAGTCAATAAATTACATTTATTTATAGATTAATCTTACAATCACAGACTGGTTAAACTCCAATTAGAATCTACTTAAATTAATTATTTACGATATGTAAAGTTTCAGAACGCAACTAATGCCTGTCATTTCTTTACCCTAGTAAAAACCATGTAAAAACCTAAATGTAAAAGGAAAATTATTATAACATTAAATACTAAATAATACTAATATTAAGTATTATTTAGTATTTAATGTTATAATAATAAGTAATTTTGCTTAATAATGGTTGAATAATGCATGATTTGTAAAAACAAAATTAAAATTTCATATTATTACAGTTTAACCAACTTAGCAACAGAATAGAGTATAGTTTCTCGTTCGTTACGTTGGCCAGCTTCTATTATAACAATAATTTACCCAAGGATTTACCTCCTAGTTTTTTCTAAGTTAGCGTCCTTATTACCTTCATGTTATCTTATCTGTACTCAATTTAACGGGTGACATACGATACGACATAGAAATATTAGAAGTTGATGTTGTGAGCAATATTTTTAGTTTTTTCGGTTATTGTTTTATTTTTCATCATCAAATTTTCACTTCTATGTCCCACAAGTGCAATGGAGATGAAACACCCACAAGAAAAAAGGAGAGGAGTAAAGCAAAGAATGGTAGAAGACTGCATTCCTATGACGCCGCCACCGCGGAAGGTTTCTCGATTAAAGATGCTTTTCGGGGGTTTGCGAGGTCCCCTGTAGTATTACTGGCACGGACCGATATAACACCATATCTCAAGAGTATGAGACATAAATCCGGGGCAAAACCAGAACTAGAAAAGTGTCTTTCGAAGTTGGAGTTCGCGGTTCACGCGAAGCGCTTAAATAATAATTGTGCAGTCAGCGTTCTACGGAACGACCTGATTAACCTAAAAATGGCATTTCAAAAGGATCCTAACAATCCTCTCTTCAGCTCTGCATTCAATATAGCAAAATTGAAGTGCAAAATATGCGAAAAGGTTTATTCAAGTGAAAAAAAGTTGCAAAACCACCAGGAGAATAAACATATGATTATATATAAGTCCCATGGGAAGACGCCAAAGCGCGTGTCCTTCTCAGACCATGTGATAGTCCATGAAATGAAGGAATATCATAAATGCAGGAAATGTACGAAGATATTTGAGCACTACCGCATGCTTAAGTCCCATATGAAACAGAAACACAAGAAACGTAAGTGCTACATTTGCAATTATTGTAACAAAAACTTTGTTGATAGAATGTTCTTCAAAGTGCACATAAAACTGCACTGTGATATTTGCGGTGACCTTGCTCAAAACAAATCAAAATATCTCGAGCATAGACGTAATGTGTGCAGAGTAAGAAAACTGCACAAATGTAAAACGTGTGATATCTCGTTTTTCAATTTCATGGATTTGAAAGATCATAGTTATGACCATTTGCTAACTTCATGCATCTGCGATGTTTGCAAAGATCAGTTTCAATCTAAATGTGCAGTAGCGCACCATATTTTATTTCTACACTCACAGAAACGCCCAACATCTTTGTACATAATGCGCAACTTAGGGAGTGAGAGGTTATACCTTTGCAACTTTTGTGAACAAAGCTCTGTTGAACGAGATGAAATAGAGACGCATGTAGCTCAGTTACCAGACTTGAACAATCGAGCTATGACTGGCTACAAGGACTATTACTTCTGTGACCAATGCTTGAAGAAGTTTGATGTTGAAACGGACATGTTACAACACAAATGGACTCACTTTCTTAAGACCAGTGACAATTCGCAGTTAAGGCCTAACGGCTTGAAGTCCAAGCCAAAAATTAAGAGGTTGTATAAAGCAGAAGATGAAATTCCAGAGTATATGCAACCAAAAGTACTATTAGAAAAAATTAAGATTGGTGGTAAAGAGTTAACGGACACAGTTGATTTTGTGGATGTCAACTGCTTCGATGAGTATACTGGGGAAATCAAAAAGCCCGTGGTTGATCCCGTATCGAAGAAGACAATTATTTCAAAGCATCAGTGTCAGGTTCGTATTACCGGCACTTAGGGATGCAACGTAGAAATGCACCAGCACTAGCTACATCAATTTCTTACTGTTATCTTGCACATGTCAGCCTTGCCTTGACCTGTCTGAAGGAAGTTAATTCACATTCATTATCTGCAACTTTTTATCCATTAACTTAACGCTAGGCGAGTCCATTTTGTATGAAAATCAGAGCTCTTGGCAATGAAAGTGTTAATATTTATTTTAAGTGTTTGCCTGTTTAATCTTTACAGTTCATTATCTCAACCAATTGATGTAACATTTGGTACAGAATAGATAGCTCAGAGATAGACGAAAATAGGACCGTTCCAGAGGCAATTTAATGCCGACAGAATTGCCAGCAAATGTTGCTATTTATAGTACAGACTGAAAATGACTTGGTCGTCCACGATTTGTAACCAAATACTTTGTTTGCTACCAAATACAAGGTGTTTGGTTGAGGGTGGGAACTTCAAGGGATAAGGAATAGCTACGTTTAGACCTTCATGAGACGTCTTGTATTATTTCGAATTGTATAATTATACAAATAGATTGGATTTGTAACTAGTTCTACTATCAGGCCAGGTTCACGTCATGGCTGCCGTAAATAAGAGAGTAACTTTCTTTCTAAGAACTTTACTGTGCTGGTGCATTAATTAGTATAAATCTGCTTGGCATGAGTTCAATACATTGGTTTATTAACTCCATAATTCACATTCATTATCTGGGTATTTAGTGCTTTGAAAAGTTTATAACAAAATAATTGCTTTTGTGTTCTAAAAACCTGTTCATAAAGTGCAGTCATTTTTCAAATAAAGCTTTATCTAATTTTTAACTATCTTTTTCTACTCACGTATTATAAACCGCTAATATTGATATTGTTAATGGTATCAGAACACCACCTATAGCATAACCGAAACGTGAAAAAAAAAGTTAAGTTTTGGATCACACTTTTGGTCTATTACTAGTATTACTACTAAGTACATAATTTAATGTCTTTGCCATTAACACTTTTCCTTTTGTCTCTGTTAAGGGGAAGACACTTTGTTAGGGCCGGTACAGACGGACTGCAAAATGGCAGTTCGAGTGCAGTTCTGATGCAGTTGACGGGTTAGGGCGCATAACGTCCCACCGTCCCACCGTCCAGAATGTCCCTTCGTCCCTTTCCTAAATGTCCCTTACGCAAAATGACCCTTCTGCAAAATGTCCCGTTCGCAAAACGTCCCTTCACATAAATAAAGTCCCGTTCGCAAAACGTCCCTTTCGCAAAATGACCCGTTCGCAAAACGTTCCTTTCTTTCCATGAGAAGACTCTACTTAAACAAGCTTTTTCCAGACGGGACATTTTGCGAATGGGTCATTTCACAGACGGGACGTTTTGCGAAAGGGGTGGGACCTTTTAAGAAAGGGACGTTTTGCGAATGGGGTATTTTACATAAGGGACCATTTGCAGAGAAGACGTTTTGCGAATGGGACGTAATTTTGCTGGAGGGACGTTTTGCGAGTGGGACGTTATGCGCCCTAACCAGTTGACGTAACTGCATCAAAACGTACGTACGTCAACTGCATTTGAACTGCATTCGAACTGCCATTTTGCAGCTGGGTTGCAGTTCAAATGCTGTCCGTCTGAACCGGCCCTTAATGTGTTCTTTGTGTTAACCACTTACATAAATATTTTGTTCCTCTGCTTGATACAAAAGTTAATTTTTGCGAATTTCTCTTGTTTAAAATGTTATAAAAAAAAGTTTCTAACTGGTGACATTATAAATGTCTCTGTTTTTAGTTTTAAATTGTAATTTATCAGCATAATTTATACTAAGCATGTACATGTTGCATAAAAGACAACATAGATGAAGGATATCATGCTGTGGCGAACACAAATTGGAAGACAACAAAATCCACGCATTTAGTTTCTAGAGCGCCACTAAGGAACAAACATATGTAGGCTGGCAACACATTACTCTCTTCCTTTGGTAGTCGGTTAAATATAATGTCGCGTTAGGTTAGGTTAGGTTAGGTTAGGTTATAAATTTTACTAGCAGCTGTTAAATGCTCTTGTAATCAGCAAAATACTCTTTCCTAGTTGTTTATGGAAGAAACTTCATAGAAGTACAATTTGTAATAAGTATGTATTATAAATAGTTTGGTTGGCCTTTCTTCCTACTTTATTTACACGTGTTTGGCAGTCCCACCGTTGTTGGTCAAAGAAACGCCCCTATAAGCTAAAGGAGTGACTTTAAAAACCCCTTTTGCGTTTTGAACATTGGCTAGTTTATCATGATTCAAAATAAAGGTAGGTACTGAGATATTTTTTTTAGGGTCCCGTATCGAAAATAAGGCAACGGGACGCTGTTGCTTAACCTACGCCGTCCGTCTGTCCGTCCTTTTAAACCTCTTAACTCTATAAGTTCAACGTGTGTACCTACATGTCTATCTGTGGCAGCGTAGCTTCAAACCGAAGGACCGATTCAGGCGCGGGATGGTTCTTAGCTCATGAAAATCGGTTGGGCCGTTTAAAAGATTTCAGATCTGAAAGTAGTCGCCATTATACGGGGGGTTTTTATCCATTTAATAGTTATTCTTCCAAATATCCATATCAGCCGTCAACGCAGTATTCACTCCCTTTTTTCTCATATCACTCTTCACACTGTTCATCTATCTGTTTTTATCCCTCTTGCTTTATAACCCGTCACGTTCATACTTACAACTGTTAGGGGTAACCACAGAACAGAAAAAACAGTAGAAGTGCCAAGTGGGCGTGTAACGTGTGGCATAGTTATGCGGAGTTCCGCATAACCTACCATACTTTTGCCGCGATCGCTTATTTCCATATTTCGATATTTCGAAAAATAGGAAATAAATCCAGAAGCATGCCTTATTGTGCTATTTTGGAGTGTAAAAACGGTAGCCGCACCAAAAACATTTTCCATGGTGGCGTGTTGTTTTTATGACAGTTTGAGTATTGGCGACAACAGGTCTGATTCTAAGCGAAGCTCATACCACTTCCACTGTTTTTTCTATTCCGTCGGGGTAACAAACACAGCAAAGTTAAATAAAACCTCACAATAAAATGTTTACAGACATGCGGCAAGTATTACTCGACCAACTACTGCCTCAACCGCCACATCGTCACGCAGCATTCTGATTTCGAAAATCTAAAATGCAAGGTCTGCGAGGAAACCTTCGTGTGGCCGTCCCTCCTGCACAACCACAAGTGCATTCGGCTGAACTTACCCGAAATACCTTTTGACGACGCGCGGCCAGAGATCCATTTCGACAATTTACACGAGATCCAGGGTTTTGATGATCTTCCGATCAATGATGATTATATGAATACCGTGGACTTTGAGATACCAGCTCCTATTGTCGAGCTGACTGAATATGAGGAGCAGGGGTGGAACGCACAGAGTCAGGAGTGTCTGGACTATTATGGTGGATGTAAGGTTGTTATGCAAGAGGTACCCATCGAGTTTTAGTGGTATGACTAATGCTAAGTTGCACGTGTTCATTAAAAATGTGTTGACACTGTCTACCTTGGTGAATTAGAGAGTGACAGTAGCAGTCGCTCACAAGTCGAGGCGGCGTCGTCGTCGCACAAGCGGTAAGGTTTTACATGGCAGTGCGCTCACATTAGATCCGTTGAGGCAGAGGTTATGGCGTGGAGCGGGCGCGATATGTCCGTGCCTTAACGCCGCAGCAGTTACGTCTCTTTCGTTTTTATTGAGTGAACTGGAACGGACGTCGCCCGCGCCTCGATTCTACGAAGACCGCGCCTCGACTCTAGGAAGACCGCGCCTCGACTCTACAAAGACAGCGCCTCGACCGTGACCTGTCGCCGCTGCCTCGACCAAGCAGCAAGAGCCTTCTCTAATATGATATTAGTGCTAATGAACCTTTGTGCGAATAAGCGTTAACAAGTGAACAGCTACACGCTCCCATATATCTATCTCTGTCGCTCTCAGTAGCTTTATGGGTCTACGCAGACTGCGTATTGTACAGTTTTCGATAATATCGATGTTGTATTTTTTTATACTATTAATTAACGTAATTAAGAGCTGAGATGCCGATGTCTCGCTCGACTGTCAGCGATTGAAGATGTGCTCAAACTTGGCTAATACGCTTAGGGACAAAAAAATGTATTTATTTATTTAATCTTTATTGCATTTAAATACAAATTTCACTACAAAGGGTGAATGATAGGGTTAATGACTAATGGCATTCTACCATAATCAGAAAACTGTTGTAAATTGATGTGTAAATAACTCAAAAGACCCGTCTATTTTGTATCGTTTAGGAAAAAAAACAAATGGCTGACTACCCTTTAGACATGCTGTTTTTGTTCGAATTTTGACGTGAAAGTTTTGAATTTCTGTGATAATATGTTTCTAAGTTTTCTTTTTTAACGAACACAGCGAAAAAATATACCTACAAGCTCAAATTAAAATAAACTGTAATTAAACCAAACGAAAAACCCTTCTGTTCCACCCTTCGTATGTCAGTCCGAGTCGCACCGTACACTTGCACCCGTCGTCTGTCTTAACGCAAAATAGCGCGTCCAACGTCAAATTCAAATTTACAACTGTTTTATTCGTTTCACTCAACGAATGATGAATGTCTATGGTTTATTGGATCATTGGGACAGTAAAAATTTAAAAAAAATCGTCCCAAGTGTACTTTTTCTCAAGTGCAAATCGAATAAAATGTTTATGATGTGACCTTGTACTTAAGGAGACGACGGGGGTGTACTGATCACTGCTTAAAACCAAGGATTAAATTAAAACAGAGTCTATCTGCCGCACTAAGAGACGTCAATTAAATTTAATGCTTTATTAAAGTAGCTGCGGTCACTTTCTTTGCTATAGCAATATGTAGAATAAGACAACACGTCACTAAACAAGCGTTAAATTTAATTGACGTCTCTGAGTGCGGCAGTATATCGTCTGCCATAATAATTTTTGGTCATAATGTGTTTTAGGTCATAATTATCGCAAGTTATAACGTATTTTATTAAGAAACTGTAAACTACTCAGGATTTTTAAAAATCAAACCTAGCCTAACCTAGCCTTGTCTACACGTTAGGTATTTAAGAAAATCAGAAAAGTTTACTGTTTCTGCGATATAAAAAAATATGACTATCAATAATTATGTCAAAAGTGACATTATAACCAAAAAAAATATGGGAAACAATGGGCTCCCGTTAAAACAACACCATTTGCTATTAATATATTACTTTCACCGTATAAAATACTGTAATAGTCAAGTTTTTTTGCGTGCCTCTAAATTTGTCCCTGAGTGTATTTAACTGTAAATTGTTAGTAATGCTGCAAATTATCTTTTTTAGAGTTAGAGTTAATTGTACTGAGCTGCTTTCCATGATTTGAAGTATTTTCTTTTGAAAATCTTGTGTTATATTATAACTCTAATCCTCATATAGAGGCGTCTGTATTATTAAATAATTTATATTTCATTTGTCGGTACACTTTGTAAATACTGGTTAATTAAAATAAGGCAAATCGTTTTAAAGTTGATTTTCGTTTTTCGTATATGGTACTGAAAGGTGTACACTAAACACAGTATTAGATACCTTGTGTGCTCCCGGCTTTACGCGGATCTAAGTGTCGTGTTTATTTTATTGTCTATCACACTCGGTCTTTCATCCGACTGTATTAGTTAGAAGCAAGCACGATATGTCATCCGGGGGGCTGAGCCCCTATAAATAAAGGTATATCCCCCCATTAATAAGTATATAGTCACATACTTGATGTTTAAGTTTAAGTAATTAAATAGATACGAGATAGCCAATTTTAAGTCTTCATAGTAGTTTTCAAGAGTCATGTTTAGCCATAGTACAATTCATATTACCTACATATACTATTCTTATAAGAATTTTGTAAATATGTTTGTATGTGCGTGTGAAAATTTATTACTAAAGTCGGCGTCAATAGAACTTGCAAAAGATGTAAACAAAACCAAACGAACCAATTCACCATGATTACTCGATAATCACGTACCTACTTTTAAAGATCAAGTGAGGTCTTTGCAAGGATTTATACACTAGATCATTATTTTCATATTAAGTTTAAGATGAAATAACTATTCATTATACGTCATTTTTAGTAAAAACACGCTTGGTAAATATTTGAGATGATGTGTCAAACAGTATTAATTTGTTTACATAGTTCACTAGTTGTATTCACGGCGACTTTAATGTTAATTGCGCCAATTGTCATTTTTATTTGAATCATGAGAACTGAATTATTTGTAAAGTACTCAATTAAAATAAGCACCCTGTATGGTGATGGCATGTCAAATTTAGTAAGTACAGTCAACAGCATAAATAAGTGATCATTTCTGTACCTTGTCGCTTTCAATCGTTTCACAATTTGTATGACATTTCAAACACGACGTTAAGTGACAAGGTACATAAATGATCACTTATTTATGCTGTTGACTGTACGGTCGCGAGCGTTAATTTGGGACCCATTTCAAGAAAACTATGCTTGAAGTCGTCAAAGTCATTAGAGATGTCAAGTCATTTGTAACTTTTAGGAAACACAACCTTATTGTTGTAGAATGTCAGATTGACTTTGGACCTAAGGTGGGTACGAAAATCTCGTGAATGTAGCATAGATGGAATAGGGAATATGCATGGGATTTTTTAAACTTCTCAACAAAATATAAATACCGTAAAAGAGATCACCAAACGTCAAATTAAAATTAAAATCGGCCGAGAAATACGTATGATAGCATTTTTAACCGACTTCAAAAAAAAGGAGGAGGTTCTCAATTCGTCGGAATATTTTTTTTTTTTTTTTTATGTATGTTCCCCGATTACTCGAAGACTACTGAACCGATTTGAAATTTTTTTTCGGTGTTCGTATGGGTATACTTTCTAGTTGGTCCCATTGTCAGCAAATCTGAATCTGATGAAGGGATCAGTGAGGAATTGAGGGAACTCCTCAATTATTGTATGCAAACATATAGCGATTTTAGTATTTTTAGTAACAAGTGTAGCATTTGCATTCAGAAAGTGTCACTTGGTGAAGCGGAACTGATGATGAAGACCACAGATGGCCACCGGAACTCCTCAACGGTACCGATTTGAAGGGTGGCGATAAGATATCTCGATTAAGATAGTTGAGCGACTACAACGAAGAACATTTAATTGTTTTAAAATGACTATGATTTTCCCGCGGCGTTGCTTGCGGCAAGCTTGAAATGTCTTAAAGTTTCATATATCAACTAAGAAGTGGGACTACATAAGCTTATTATGATCACTAAAAAGTGTAAAATAAAATAAATGTTTAAAAAAACAAAAAACCGCCTTCAAAAATGCAAAAAATAACTTCTACTAGGTACTAGGTACTTAGTAGTAGGTACCTATCCTATTAGGTTAGTCCAACTGAAGTCGGCGACCACAATATTTTCAACAAAAAGCCGACTTCAGTTGGACTAACCTAATAGGATATGTACCTACTACTAAGTACCTAGTACCTAGTAGAAGTTATTTTTTGCATTTTTGAAGGCGGTTTTTTGTTTTTTTAAACATTTATTTTTATCGTACAAATATGGGCTGTCATTCAATTCTGTATCGAATGATTTCATCGTACAACAGCGTGAAGTCGGTTATCGACGTACACTGTGGTTCCTTAACCTTCATTAAAACTAGAATTAGACTTGCTTGATTGTATAATCTGTAATTTCTATTTTGTGCTTTTGTATTTCTAAATTTAGTTACCTACATACATGCGTGAGCTACAGAAAAACTCAAAACAATTTTTTTTTGTTGATAATTCTGTAGTTTAAATTTATAATTGCGGTTTTAATTTATACCTACATATTTAAATAATATTTCTGTTGATTTTTAAGTTTGTTATGTCCACTATTTTGTAGGTACAAAAAGTTCTATTGTTGTTAGACTGTTCTAATCCTTTTTAAGTGTAACATTCGGTGTGAACCAATTAATAAAAAAAAAAGATACAAGCTAATTAGACAGCGATTAGACATACTCGGCCATATAAACTCCATGTTAAATTCTGTTTTGCTAGAAAGAGATCAGAACAAATCTTTGTTGGCTTATATCTTGGTTATTTTTATAGCTATTCAAAAAATGATCTTTCCAATTGTTTGTTGCATGAATCTGCTTTTATTGAAGCTTTGAAAAAGTCGTGAAACTCATGAATATTCCCTATTATTATAAAATGCTTTTAGCGGTTGTTGTTATTACTGTGCCTTGATTGTCATTTAGAAGTATCTTCTTTGCCTTTTATTTATTTTTAATTGTAATAACAAGGTTAGGCTGAAAACCAGCGCTGTAGCTCCGAGTGCAGCAAATTCCAGTCCTATTTGACTCCATATTAAATTCACAACTCAAAGGGGTTTGGATAAAAGGGTTGTCATATGTAAAATTCATATATTTTTAAGGCGAGCGGCCATTCGTAAAAGTGGTAAATTATTTGGGCTTTTCCCAGGTGTCCGCACCCCTTTGTTCACACTTAACTTAATAGCTGAATTATTTGGGCATATCACCACGCTGCGGCGTCGTTAGCATGGAACTGCGCGGCGCCGTAGAAAGGCACGTTGTCGCGTCATGCAGATACACGGCACAGTGTATCATTATAAAGTACAATTTTAAGTCGAATGTCCTGCGCGTAGAGATTAAAATAGCTTGAAGCCGTTGTTACACAGCGTCGTGCAGATGCACGGTGCCGTATTTCGTTATAAAGTTGCAATATTAAGTCGAATTTCCTGCGCGTAGAGATTAAAATAGCTTGAAGCCGTTGTTACATGGTGTCGTGCTTATACACGATGCCGTGTTTCATTATAAAGTTGCAATATTAAGTCGAATGTCCTGTGCGTGGAGATTAAAATAGCCTAAAGCCTTTGTTACACGGCACGTTGTACTTATATGCACGACGCGGCAACGTGCCTTTCATGAGCCGCGCTGTATCACGTTCGATGTAAGGTTTTGCTAAGTAGAATAAAGTCTTGCTGTGTTGCAGTGTGTATTTGTTAAATACATGTTATGAATGAGCTTGCGTTTGAAATTCTGGCGGTCCATTTCTAAATGCAGAAATAGGCTATTTTGACAAATTTTAGAAAACCTTTTTAAATGATTCTTTATTACAAAACAAACACATAACATTGATATTTCCTTGAGATTCTACTGTATTATCAATAAAAATCTATGTTAAAGTTTAAATTTTCAATGATTTGAAGACATAATATGCCCTTATGATCTGTGGTTACTTGCGTGTGACGTCACCAGCAAGTAACCACAGCTGCAAACCAACCACATAGCGTTTCTGCCACAGATAAAATGAAATAAAAAACATTTTTTTGTGTAATTTCCTAAAAGTATACATAACTACAGGACGCCCGCGACTTCGTACGCGTAGAATTAGTTTCCCGCTACTCCCCCTATTTCACCCCCTTAGGGGTTGAATTTCTAATAATCCTTTCTTAGTGCTCACTTACATCATGAAAGGAACCCCTGTACCAAATTTCAAATTTCTAGGTACAGTAGTTTCGGCTGTGCGTTCATATATAAGTCAGTAAGTCAGGTTTGCCTTTTATATATATATAGATTTAGTTTAAAATAAAGTGAAATTATGTTGTTTTACGCTATTATCTGATAGGATGACCACAATTTGTGGTATATTTTTAGTTTTCAGGCTCTGGATTCAGGTAATTCGGAGTCATTACCATGTTCTTGGTGATCATCACCATTCTCCTGCCCTTATACCAACTTATTTGGGGTTGGCGCAACATCTATTTTTTTGGTGGTATCATTTGTTAATATAAGGGTAATATATATAAAGTTGCTGTATGTATGTTTGACTGTATTGAAAGTGGTTTACTTGTATTGAGATTATAATCCTGATAGTGTGAAGAAAATGTGTCATATTATTCTTGTATAGATGGACTCCGGTAGAAAAATATTTTAAAATATAAATATAAGAAAGGGTAATAAGTTATATATTGATATGTTAGATATACGCTATCCTTATGTCATTAAGATGACTTTATAATTTAATGAGAGACTTAAGACAGTATATAGTGAGCTTAAGGGTACTTTGGGATACTAATGTTGGCTGAAATACATAACTGTTTTGAATCTGATACATAAATAACCACAAACCAAATTCAAGCGTCCTATTTCACTTTGCTGTCCGTCTGTTTGTCAGCATTATCAGTGTGAATTTCCGCTATAAAACAAATAAAAAAAATTAAATTCAACATTAAAGGGGGCCCGATAATACAAGAATCGTAAGGAACCCTTCGCGTGAGAGTCCGACTCGCACTTGGCCGTTTTTTTATTCTTCCATTTTGGTCGACCTTGAATGTAAGATAGCATAGTGTACATTGTTTAGAGTTCTTTGATGTTTATTATTTCAGTTGTAAACTTGTAAGTAAGTACATTAATAAATGTTGTACCTACATAATGAATAGGCAGTTTTATTTTAAACCATGGATGGAAACGGTATGTTGTCAAAAAAAGTATTTTTAGGGTTCCGTACCTCAAAAGGAAAACACGGAACCCTTATAAAATCACTTTGTTGTCCGTCTGTCCATCTGTCTGTCTGTCAGTCAAGACCCTTTATCTCGGGAACGCGTGGAGGTATCGAGTTGAAATTTAAACCATATACTCAAGTCTACAGTCCCTTGAAGCTGTGAAAAAAACAAATTTCTAAGTTAACGTAAAAAAATGATACGGCCGTTTATGCCGCTAAAAACGTATATTACGACACTCTCAAGGGAATCAAAATTTATAGGGCATTTTCTGTTGACCTAGAACTATGAAATTTGGCAAGTAATACCGTCTCATATTACAAATATAGGAAAAAATCTAAAACCCAACATTTTTAATTAAATCACACAAAAAATCAGGGTCTTTATGCAAGGAACGGCGGCGGTGCAAATTTTGAATTGAGTTAACCTTGTCATGTGCGGTACCCTCGGGGGGCGAGTCCGACTCGCCTTGTCCGGGTTTTACAAACATTTGTGGCTCTATTCTAGTGGGCAAAACCATATTGTCTTAGATGTGTCAGTGTCATCGTATTGTTTTTGATTCTGCCGCATATCCTACAATGAATAAAACAGCACAAATATATGTATAACGCTATTTCTATAGTATGGTGTAGTGATCCGTACTTACTCAGTTTTCACTTTTTCGAGGAAATTTAACTGTTATTGTAAATAAATAAACATTTTACGTACCTTTGAGGCTATTTTTTCAATTGCACTTTCGTGCGACTTAGTGCAATATAATAAATAACTCTTTAAAATGTCCTGCGAATGTATGAGAGCCAGTAAAAGGGAAGTAAGAACTCAAACTGTATTTAACTATAAGTATCAGTATTGAAACAATAATAAATAAGTGCTTTTTAAAACGCGTAAAACCAAAACGTCCAAAGCAAGATATTTCTTTCCCGCCGCCGGTGCAATGTTTTTTTCAACTTTTTAAATTACTTATTTTATATGAGACATAACGTTCGAAGATCATAATGCCTAAGCAAAAGTTCAAATCGTAATATTTAAAAACCAGATTGAGTATTAGTTATACTTTATCTGGTTTTTAAATTATTTTTAGATATACCGGGCAATTAAATTAAAGTGATCTTATTAAAATAATTAGTGTCAGTAAACTATCATCAAGGATGTGAATCTACAATATCAGTTTCTGAACGTATATTGGGCGTCGGCACTAGTGATGCCATACATTTTCAGATATCGATAACTAAGGGACATTCAAAACACCATCCTTAAATAAAAATCATTATTTATTCTTTCAGTTTACGACAAAAATGAAAATAAGCATTTTATTCAAATATACCATTAATAATTAATTTTCCTAGTAATTAATTAAGTCTTAATATGTGGTATAAAAAAAAAAATATAAGCCTTGTACGCCAGCACTAGGCGTAGTGTTTTTCTGTCAAAATCAGTACCGTATTATTTTTAGGCTGAATAATCAATATTATAATCAGAATTAATGTCTAACATTAGTGAAATATCTAATTACAACCAAACAAACACAAACTGATCATTAGTTGGCGTGAATTCGCTTCCAAACTTCTCAATTTCCCATTTCCTGTGTGCGATTCTCGTGCGAGATATTTACGTGATTTAAAGCTTTAAAATCATGTCTGTGAGTGAAAAAGTGTCGTTATCCGATGCTCTGAGCAACGTAGATGTCCTGGATGAACTTACTTTGCCAGGTAACTTAGTTTTTGTATGTTTTAGTGGAGGTTAAAAGTTATGATTCATAGATAGATTACTTGATTACCCTGGGTAAATATATCTCTCAGAATACATTAGCTCAGGCATTTCTATCTCCATATGTCCATCCATACACCGATTACCGTGAGTCTAGGTTTTCAATTCTCAATAGTTATAAAGTTATACCCCTTACAGCACACAATGATACAATCGTCTGGGTTAAATATTATTGAACTCTTAACCAGGCTGACAGATCACACATCACAGTAGAGGTTCAGCCTTAGGTACTAACATACAAGATACTATTGAGTAGATTTTATGTGGTACACATGGATCCCTTGCCTGGTTATGGGTTAAAATGAACCTTTTTGTGACTCAAAATTGAGCAATTTAATTTACACCTTAAAAACAAAACAATACGAGTCCTAGTATCATTTAATTAGGAAGATACCATAAGATTGAATATCATTCTTGACTTGATGCTAAGTCAGACTGAAAGGGATACATAATTTCCTGTTTGCCTGTCTGTAAGGCCTGATTCCCACTATGCCGGACTGGTCGGTAAGGGTAGTGGCTGTACAATTTATAAGCCACTAGCCTTACCTGCATCCGGCAAAATTGCCGGTCTGGCATAGTGGGAACCAGGCTTAAGGAGAGCTGATATAGTTTTATAGCCAGAGGCCGGAATAGGTAGTACTTATTAACCTAAACTTGATGCATCTTCATTCAATAACGTAATCCGATCTCACTCACGCATGAATGAACATGCATCAAGTTTAGGTTAATAAGCACTACCTATTCCGACCCCTGTTTATAACTAACCCTCTCCTTAAACATCTTATGTGTTGTGTTAGAATGTAAATTGCCTATGCCTATTTATATCTTATGTCAATTTCTGTGCGATTTTCCCTTAATATATGTATATTTTGAACTAGATGAGCAACCATGCATCGAGGCGGCGCCATGCTCAATCCTGTACCAGGCCAACTTTGACACCAACTTCGAGGACCGCAATGGCTTCGTCACCGGCATCGCCAAGTACATCGAAGAGGCTACCGTTCATGCCAACCTGGTACGTAAAATTTTAAATATTTGAGTGATTAAAATTAAAGATGTTTAGGATTCTTGTCTGCTGGTTGGAATACCATTCTTTTTTTTGGAATAATAACAAAAAGAAACTCACCATTGCTGACCGTACTTCTAACACTAATACACTATCAAAAGAAGAGTCAAATGAGTCAACTCGACGGTTCTACTATGAGCCGTTGAGGAGTTCCCATAGCCACCTTCAGTCTCCTTCATCATATCAGCAAATTGTAATTCACATTTTTTGAAAAAGGCACATTGCAGGCAAGTCACATTTGTAAAAAAAAATTTGACGCCCAACCTTACTTAAAAAAATGCAATGGTCTCCAAGATAATTTTTGTGTAATGTGTGGCAAGGGATCCAGAAGCTACCCTTACTGACCCATATTCAATCGCCATTCTGTAGATGGCTCGCTTATTGGCGTATAATATAGTTACAGGATGTCCTTTTTATAACAAAATTTAAATGTTTTCAGTAAACAGTACAGGGGGCTCTTTTACACTTCAGATAGTTATTGATTTTGTTTGTTCTTTCAGAATGAACTGCTGGAGGAAGGCAATGCGCACGCGGTTATGCTGTACACCTGGCGCTGCTGCTCCAGGGCCATCCCGCAGCCTAGGTAAGTTTGACACGGGTATTTTATTATTGAAACAACCTTCAACGAAGATGGAATGCCTCTGTGCTAGTTGTCTTATTACCACACGGGAAGACAAAAATGCAAACGCTGCTGCCGTATGTTAAAGGATGGTGGTAGCAATCTGGACGGATCTTGCAAAGGGTCCCACCACCAGAGTCTTTTTAGAGTTCCGTACGAAAATGGTAAAAAAGGAACCCTTATGGTGAGACTTCGTTGTCTGTCTGTCTGTATGTCACAGCAACTACAAATGCTATCAACTTGAAATTTGGCATAGTTGTACAATTTGCTTGCACGCATCTGTTTTTAGAAAAAAAAATGAAATTAATTTTATAAATAATTGAAAAGGGGTCTAGAATGGGGGGTTGAAAAATGAAAGTGGTTCGATTATAGCAAATGGGGTGTCATATGAAAGGTTTTAATCTGCACATTTCAAAACTATTTTTTTTTATTTTTTTTTTTATGTACTTTTTGATTTATAGCCAAAAATGTACAAAAAAATACCGTTCCCCCCCCTTATCTCCGAAGTTTACTAATCAAAAAATAGGAAAAAAATCAGGACGTATAGCTAATTACTTATATTTTATGGGAAAAATAAAATGAAGTTTTCATTATTTACGGTTTTCGAGAAATAACAAAAAAACTAAGAAACTCTGTATTAAAATTTAGGCTTGTCAAAATGGACTTTATTGCCTAGAAAATAAAGCTCATAACAAAATTAGTAATTTCTTTTGCGGTTACCAATCATATTATCTTCAATACGGAACCCTCGGTGCGCGAGTCCGACTCGCACTTGACCGGTTTTTTCTTCTGGGTAAAAAAGACAGTCATTTAATATTGATTTTGAATACAGGGCGATTTGATGTATGGCTGGATTCTATTACTGTCCTTTTCTCACCAGGTCCAACGAGCAACCCGACCGGGTCCACATTTACGAGCGCACGGTACAAGTGCTCGCGCCTGAAGTGGACAAACTGCTGCAATTCATGTACTTTCAGGTATGAACTCATTTACTTAAATCTCAAACGGGACTTAAACGCGTATTTTTTTTCTACTCGTGTTTTTAAGCTTGTATAAAAAGTTATGGATGCAACGCCGTTGCAGAACACAGAATGTCAATTTCTGTTACTTAAGGTTTCATACATTTCTTGCCAACATACTTGGGATTGCGGGAGTGTTAGTCTGTAATGCCCTTTTGGTTATGAGCGAGATCTCCGTCTCAAAATACGTCTAAGTATCATCTTATCTATATATATAAAAGGCAAACCTGACTGACTTATATATCAACGCACAGCCGAAACTACTGTACCTAGAAACTTGAAATTTGGTCCAGGGGTTCCTTTCATGATGTAAGTGAGCACTAAGAAAGGATTTTCCGAAAATCGACCCCCAACGGGAAGAAATGGGGGGAGTAGCGGGAAACTAATTCTACGCGTACGAACTCTCGGGCGTCCTCTAGTATAACATAAAACAGATCTTCTTAAACCCAGTCTCTCAGCCAAACATCATCAGCTGTTTTTTTCCCCAGCGTAAAGCGATCGAGCGTTTCTGCGGCGAGGTCCGCCGGCTCTGCCACGCGGAGAAGCGGCGCGACTTCGTCTCGGAGGCGTACCTGCTTACCCTCGGCAAGTTCGTCAACATGTTCGCCGTGCTCGACGAGCTGAAGAACATGAAGAGCTCCGTCAAGAATGACTACTCTACTTATCGGAGGTGGGGGTTGTTGCAGCTGACTTTTATTTTCAGTTTTTGGAGTGGTCAAATTGGGTGTTTTTTAGGACATCCTGTATTTACATAGTTTTAGGGAGGGTACAGAAATGGGTCAAGTTCTAGTCGGAAAGAACAAAGTAAGAAAAATCAGAAACAAAAGAGAACTTATCCTTTAAGGGATCTCTTCCAGTTAAACTTTGAGCGAACGGGATGTTCGAAAAACAGAATCGAAGGTTGTCTTAAAAATGATTTTTTTGTCAGAAATTTATTTGATTCTGCTGATTTTTCCATCCCCAGATAAAACTATCCGTGAGTTAAATGTATTACTATCCTTTTCTGAAGTCAAATGAAAGAAAAGGACAGAGCTAAAATTTACCTTCCGGATAGCTTTATCTGGGGATTGAAAAATCAGCCCTCTGAGAAATAATGGGTTTTAGTAAAAAGGCAATAATTCCCCATTCATACATACTTAAGGGTAGGCAGAGCTACAGAATTACCAACAACTCTAAAAACTTGTTGATAATTCTGTAACCACATTTTGCACAACCAGGCTAAGATGTTTACTTCCATTCTTTTACTTATTACAAGCTTTTATTTAACTTGCAATGTATGTATGTATGTATGTATGTACAGGTCAAATCTTGCAAGTTAAATTTGAGCCACTTCCTGATAATGGAATGGGCTGGAATTTGGACCACATATGTAACCCGATGACAATGCAATATTATCGTATCTAAGAGCTGATCTGATGATGGAGTCGGAAGGTGGCGACAGGATCTCCGCTATTCTTAACGTAGACCCACCTTGTTAGGACTCAATAGTTTGGTCTTGATAAGCAGGTAAAGATTTAAATAACCTAACCAACAAAAAGTTGGAAAACCCCCGACATTGACATTTCAAAGTTCAATACTTCAAAAACGGCTGAACCGATTTCGATATAAAATGTCTAAGAACCACCGCTAGAAAACCTGCATTCAAATAAAAAAAACCGCATCCAAATCGGTTCATCCGTTTAAGAGCTACGGTGCCACAGACAGACACACACACACACACACACACACACACACACACACACACACTTACACGTCAAACTTATAACACCCCTCTTTTTTGCGTCGGGGGTTAAAAAAAAGTACAACCGGCAACAAAAGCTTGTCCCGGAAATGATTTTTTTCACATAAACATATTGCACAATTAGGCTAATACGTTTACTCCCATTCCTTGACTTATTATCTAAACCTGGTAACCCTCAGGGCAGCGCAGTTCCTCAAGGTCATGTCTGACAGCCAGAGCCTCCAGGAGTCGCAGAACCTGTCCATGTTCCTCGCCACCCAGAACAAGATCCGGGACACGGTGAAGGACGCGCTCGAGAAAATCAACGGTTAGTACATACCACGGGACCTTATCTTATCTTATCTTATCTTACAGAAGGGCCCTTTCCGATGCCGTTTTTTGCTAATGGTACGGAACCCTTCGTGGGCGAGTCTGACTCGCACTTGGCCAGTTTTTTAAATCGCGTTTCTCAACAAATATGAAAAGGATGATACAAGCATTTTAAACTGCTGATTAGACAGAGAGATCCGATATGTACTGTGAACTACTGTGACGTCAAGTAACAGCCTAACAGGTCGGCCATATAAACTCCATGTTAAATTCTGTATTGCTACAAAGAGACAGGAACAAATCTTTGTTGGCTTATATCATGGTTATCTATAGCTATTCTAAAAAATATTTATCTCTACTGTTTGTTACATGAATCAGCTTTTATTGAAACTGGGAAAAAAAACATGAATATTCCCTATTATACCAACTATTTACCCCTGAAAAACAGGCGTGATTTAATGTATTTATGTATACCTACTATTTCTTTTTAATGGCTTTGACTCCTCAACGCTGACTCGCAAGCTCGTCCGTTTAAACCAAAACTCGGCCCGCAATTGCCTACTTCCCTGCCTAGGCAATAATGTACTATTCAATTTAATCTGGTTGTAAATAGAGTGCTTTGACCCACTACATTGCACATAGCCGCCTTGTTTGATATAACGGCAGCATACCCTCCCACGGATCTTATCTTATCTTACAGATGGGCCCTTTCGGATAAACTTCTAGCCTTTAGGATCTTTTGTGCAATTACCCTCTTACACACTCAGCTGTTCGAATGTGCAGGTTTCCTCACGATGTTTTTCCTTCACCGTAAGAGCATCGGGTAATGCACTTAAGTTAGAAAAACTCATTGGTGCATGGTGACCGCGGGGGTTCGAACTCGGTACCTTACGATCACGAGTCGACCCCCTAAGCCACTAGGCCACCGACGCTCTTTTCATCTAGGTATAAAACCTTATCCCAGTTTGGTTAAATGCGGCCTTATGGTTCGTCCGTCCTAACTTCAAAGAGCTGTGTCTTTTGAATCGTAATAGATAGCGCTTTTTTTTTCAGAATATGTGTTAGCTAGCTTCTGCCCACGACTTCGTCCGCGTAAATTTCGATTATCGTTACTCCCTCGGGAACTTTTAAATTTTCTGGGATAAAAAGTAGCCTATGTGTTAATCCAGTGTATAAGCTATCTCCAAATTTCATCAAATTCCGTCCAACCGTTGCAGCTCCATTCCATCCATCCATTCAAACTTTCGCGTTTATAATATTAGTAAGGATTATGGCGGATTTCTTAAAAGAAATTTTAATAATAAAGGAGATTACACAAGAAACTTTTTCTTACAACGTATTTTTATTTTTGTTGTATCTTAAAAACAGTAAAACATACAAGCGTCAAATTCGGTATGATTATATAACAAACCCTGAAGAAAAAAATGGTCAAGTGTGAGTTGGTCTCGCGCTGATTCGTTTCGAAACCGAATTCAAATCGGAATTTAATAACACCTAACTAAATATACGGCGGTATGGAACCCTCGGTGCGCGAGTCCGGCTCACACCTGACCAGTTACTTATACAGCTCTCTCCAACTGGCCCCTTCTTCCGCAGGCTACGAGGACCTGCTGGCGGATGTCGTCAACATATGCGTCTATATGTTCGAGACCAAGATGTACCTCACGCCGTCGGAGAAGCACATGCTTGTTAAGGTCAGTGCTATTTCGTATTACTGTGGGAGGGTTTTAAGGAGATGATAACTATAAGGCGGTAAAAATTATATTGTAAAAGTAAAAAAAAAAGTAAAAAACATTTATTCACTACACACACAAGACACACAGAAAAAAGTAAAACCAGAAAACAACAATAAACAAGTAGTTGGTGTCTTCGCTGCAGTGAATCGGACACTGGCTCAGCATATTGCTTTAATAAAATACATACATAGGTAATAAACAGACCTAGGAATATACGGGGCAAAATTAAATGACAGCTAGGGATTGCCTACATTGATAAACTCAATTATCGATGCTTTTCCCATATACTAGTGATCGCTCCAAGTTTTGTTTGTAAAAATATTTTTTTATCGAAAGTATGCAAATGAAACCAAATAGCAACATAATTCTAGTTATTCTCTATTTTAAAAGGATTTTTTAACGTTCACTCATCATCATCATATTTTTTTTACTCCTAACAAATTCTGATCGTTTATTTTAACAATAGTAAATGGGACAATCATTCTGAAATACACAATAAGAAAAAAAAATGATGATGTTGAGTAAAGGTTAAAAAATCCTTATAAAACAATTAATCGACTAATTAGTATGGAGTCAGGATCAGAATAAGAAGAGATGGGATCACCCCTAAAATATGCCCTCTACTATACTCAAGAAAAATAGAATCGTTAAAAAAATATAAAATACGGTTCAAATATTTTTTTTGCTTACCTCATTTTTAACCAAATCGATTCGCCGATACGATTTTAATCATTTAATGTCTTTGCGTTTTATTTTACAACATAAAAACACCCATCTAGACTTTACCATACGATGGCAATAGTTCCAGCGTGATGTTAGACGATTTATGATAGCTTATTTCATAGTAGGTAAGTAAATTAAATTAAGTTACGAATTGATTACTTTTCGTTTATAAACCTTACCGATAATCGAAAAAAATGAATGCGATATTCATTACCAGCATCACTTAATTTGCAAAATGACACCTGTCAGAGGCACAATAAGAAATTAAAAATATTATAGTCGTTTAACATCAACAACCTCAATCTAAAATCTTATTCGTTCGTTTATGAGTTTACTTAAAACAGTAAAACAAAACAAACCCCACCATACCATTATTCCATAGATTGTATAAAATAGGTCATGTCTGTTTTCTTTGTTTGCTCCATAGGGCTAAGGGACTGTTGCCCATTCCGCCATATAAGGACGGGCATGGAAGGTTTTCCTAATCTATGAGTTTTACGTTTATTATTTTTTTATTTTTTTATTTTTACCTTTTTCTCAGGTTATTAATTATGTTTTGTTTACAAATAATTATGTGTGTGTAACCTTCCGTGGTTTCACCTGATGGTTCCACCGGAAGACCAGCGCTGACTTTAAAGCCAGCATTACGCTGAGTTGGGACCATTTCGTGGCTATTTTCTTTTTGTACGTTTTTATCTGTTCTTGCTTATGTTTGTCACGAATAAATGATTTTCTTTCTTTCTTTCTTTCTTTATTGTTTTATATTTTTCATACTGATGGCATGCCTTGCACCTTTTAAATGGTCAGATCTGTTCGACAGCTTGCTTGGCACTTGACATTTACAAAGTATACAATACACACTTAAAGGGTTCTCCGTAGCTTTGTAAGGGTATTCAATTTTTGAATCTTCTTTCGACTTGTAAACAGTCATATTATTTGATTTATAAACCTGCCCATTTTGATTTGGTGCATTTTTAAAGTTCGACGGACCTCCTGCATTGTTATTTTGAACTGCTGTAGCTTTAGCTTGAACTCCTGCGTTTTCAGCTCCAACTCCTGCGTTTTTAGCTTCAACTCCTCCTTTTTTAGCTTCAACTCCTGTATCTTTAGTTTTAACTCCTGCGTTTTTAGCTTCAGCTCCTCCATTTTGAATTTCATTGGGCACGCTTTGATTTGGTTGGTTTTCTTCAAAATTACCAGCTGTGCTACCTGTGGGTTTATTAACTTTCTTAACGTCTTCAGTTGTTGGTACTTTAGATACGGTACATACGGCTTTTCTGTCGCAGTGGAACATCGAAAGCTTGTGAGAATTGACCATTTTATCATTGATCACTAGGTTGCACAGTATACAGTGGCTCCAGTTCGTGTATATCTGAAAAAATATTTAGTTTTGGTTAGGAGATTTCGAAAATAGAAAAACCAGGTAAGAGCATCTCGGATCATGCTCAAAGTAGGGTTTCGAAGCCGTTACGAGAAACACAAAGAACTATCTCAAAACACAACATGTACGAACAAATTTTCTATTTTAAGTTGTTTGGCTTATTTGGTGCTGTCTTAGATGATTTTTAGTAGGTATAATAGTTATTTATGTAACTGGTACATAATGAAGCGTGAGAACCATTACCGATTGAATGAGCTTTCGTTAAAAAAAACCACTTCCAAATACACAGATACACACATAGAAACTTATAATACAAGGGGTATTATAAGATTCTATGTTTTCTATGTATATAAGTTTTTCGTCAGTGTTTAAAAATAAAATACCTTTCTGATGCAGTGACTATCTTCCACAACTTGCATAATTCTCTTCATGTGAATCATAGACAACTTATGTGTCTCCTCTTCGGCTGCGCTTATGGTACAGCAACAAGCTCTGCACTGTATCTTACTCCCAAGTCTATGGTAACTGTGGAAATAATCAGAAACAACATTTATTTTCTCATTATTTATAAGTATCAGTATCCCGTTACCATATGTCTGGATCTGTATTTTTGGAAAGCTAGGAATGTTCAGTAGTTTTATGTATGTTTCGTTGTCAATTTTGTTGGATTGTGTTCCTTGCGCGGCGTTTTCTTTTGGCGATTCAGCTTTCATTCTTGTAGTGTTATCTTCTAGTACTTTAGCTGTTTTGGTGAGGTTATTGTTAACAGCGTTAAGTTCAGTTTTAGGCAAATTATTAACAGCGTCTTCTTTTGTCAATTCAGCTTCAATTCTAGTAGTGTTTTCTTGTAGTACTCTAGCTGTTTTACCTTGATTAACAGCGTTCAGTTCAGTTTTACGCATGTTATCAACAGCGTCAACCCTTGTCTCTTTAACATCGAGTTTTATATCTTTATTGTCATTTTTCACGTGTTCATTCGCCAAATGACCATTCACTATCTCTTCAGCATCAACATCTTCTTCTGTGTATATCTTAGCGAGATCGCAAAGCATTCTATCGTGTATGACAGAAATCCTATGTTCCTTTGTTTTTTCGTGATCCTTCCCTGTTATAATAGTGCACGAGTCGCAGAACTTTCCGGAAGGTTGTAGAGGGGGTGGGGGGGTGGCGGTGATGAGTGCGCTGGTGCGCTGTGCAGCCACGGTCGCTATGCGCGCGTTCGCTCGGTGTTTCGCGCCTGCGCTGTGCTCGCTCCAGAATGCGGCTGGTACGTCGATAGCGCAGATATGGCAAGGGTGGCTGGTGTGGATTGAATCTGGAATGATATGTTGATTTTGAGTACCATTGAATGAATACGATAATGGTTATTTATGAAACTGGTACATAATGAAGCTTCGCGCCTATCGTTAGACCGCTCGCTAGCTCAAGCTCTAACCTTTGCACTCGTACATTAAGAGCTAATTATGTACCGAGCATTCATAACTTTTTACAAAGTTAAAAAGAAAACTGTAAAAGTAGAGCAGCGTATAAGAAACTATAATAGTTATAAAAGAACTGTTATTACCATGGCAACGTACATTATAGAACTGTTTTCACGCTTCGGTTACGCTATAGGTGGTATTAAGATACCGTTAACTACCTATATCAAAATTAGCGGTTTATAGTATGCAAGTAGTATTTTTTTTTAACTAGGTAATTTTATTGAAATGGGAAGAAATGTAATGTAAGTACGGTTAGCCTTATAAGAAGCTGCACACTTCAGTGTTTTGTCACTTTAACGTCATGTTTGAACTGCTGCACTAATCTGTCAAAGGCGTTAAAGCGACAAGGTACAAAAGTGTGCAGCTTCTTATAAGGCCGACTGTACATACACACGCCGGCAAAAGTACTCGCCCACCCGTCTTTTGTTCATACAACTGTTTACAAATATAACTTCGTAACCAGAGAATAACTTCAAAAATACGTAACCAATTTTTGTATGAACTGTAGTATTTTGTTGCTAAGTAACGTAGTAGGTTCAAAATGGCCACCAAATATTCTTTTTAACTTCTCTTTTTACTCTATTGTTTAGGGAGTTACACTTGTTAAAAATTGTATGAACAATAGACGGGTAGGCAGGTATTTTTGCCAGTAAGCAAGCGTGACAAAATGTGGATAAAGCATCCATCACTCTCGCACTCACACGTGTCACAAAGTGACAGATGTTTTATCCACATTTTGTCACGCGGTAAACGCAGCCATATTAGGCCCCAAGGGTTTAAAAATGTTACTCCCGCTCCATAAATACCTTCGTCTTCCCGAGCCAACACCTGGAACTCGTAGTGTTCTCTCCTCAGGAAGTTGTTGTAGCCTCCAGCGCGAGCTGGCAGCAGCGCCAGGTCTACATCGTCCAAGGATATGGAGTACGTCGTCATCCTGAAATGTAGCAGAGGATTCTTTTTAACCTAAAAAAGTCATTAAACATCTGATAATAATTAAAAAGGAAGCTTTGAAAAGCCAACTGCGTTTTTAAGGTTTTGTGCCGGAAACGCCAACGGGACCCTAATAAAAGTATCTTTTGAAACGTATTACATAGCGGGTTGACTTTTTTATTACGTCGGATTTACTAACAAATATATAAAATAGAAAGTGAAATATTAAAGGGGGTACCCATACAAGAAACGTTTTTATTCTTCATATTTTTTCACTTCTCACGCTCTTAAAATGTTTCTTTAGTCTCTGCACATCGGGACTAAAACTCCTTATTAATCTCTAGGGATTAAAGTATTTTTTTTTGGACGCCCCTTAACAACCAATCACGGTGTTTGTGAATGGAGGATTATCGCCATTTTCAGTGATTGTGTATGGACCATTTTTAGGCTGTGGAAATAACCTCAAAATGACAACTGTGCAAAAATATTTAAAAAATAACGATTTAATTTCGTGAAACACGATTAATTACGAATATTAATCTATTTAAATATATTAAGAATAATTTTGTTTTATTTTATCAGGCATGGTCCAAATAGTTTTCAAGTTTGTATCTGTTGGCTAAATATGCAAGCATTTGTATCACTTTGTAAAGTATCACTTTACAAATAACTAACAAGTCTAACAACAGCGAAAAAAATTTTTTGACGGAAACTTTGTTACATATTTGCTAAATATTGTAATTTTGTATAGAACGTCCTTTTTTTCCTCGCATTTAAAGTGAAAAGTAGAGTGTTTAACGCGAGACTAAACAACCATAATGACACTCAACTAAACTAAACTCTCGTGTCATTATGGCTTGTTTTAGTCTCTTGTTGAACAATCTAATATTATTTTTGTTGTATCGTAAAAACGGTAAAACATACGAGCGTCTGGGATAATTATAGTAGAATAGGCTTGCACTATGAGGCTTAGCTTGAGTTTTGTTTTTTAGCTTTTGCAATAAAAAATGTACCTATCTGGTTATAAAAAAATATTTTTTTAATCTGGGATTGGTAGAACAAAATTAAAAACGCAGAGACAAAAAAAAAACGACACATTTATTTTCTTAAGAAATTTAACCGTTACCTATTACGGGTAAAAATATACAGTCCTTAAATAAAAAAATATCAGGAAAATCTGAAATAAATTGACCTAGTCCCAAACTAAGCTCTAGGCTTGAACAGTCAACAGCATAAATAAGTGATCATTTATGTACTATCACAAACGTTAATTTGTGACCCATTTCAAGAAAAATATGCTTCGTCGAAAAGTCGTCAATGTCATTAAAGATGTCAAGTCATTTGTAACTTTTAGGAAACTCAACCTTATTGTTGTAGAATGTCAGATTGACTTTGGACCTAAGGTGACCAAATTAAAGCTCGCGATTGTACCTTGTCGCTTTCAATCGGTTATCAATTATGTATTACATTTCAAACACGACGTTAAAGTGACAAGGTACATAAATGATCACTCATTTATGCTGTTGACTGTAGGTACTATGGGTACTAGACAACAATAAACATGCTTAAGTACATGAAAAACAAGACTCAGACCAAAATACACAAATATTTGCCCATACCGAGAATCAAACCCGCGACCGCTAGGTCAGCGCGTCATCGAAAGGTCAGACGGAGTCTCTTTGGCACCATTTAATTATGGAACTCCAAAACCATAAACGAAACGGTTCCTCTATGGAATCCCTAATCTTTATTTGTCCTAATGTATCGTTTGTCCGAATTTTCAGTTATCCTAAAGCCATTACCGCTTTTTTAAAACTTTTTAGTGTTGTTATAATACAACCCTAACCTAACCGAACCGCAGATATAATTGGAAAACATAAAAAGTTGCCTGACTCATCTGAAAACCAGTTTAGAGCAAATGAAAATTCGGACAAACGATGTGTTAGGACAAACGTTGTTAGGGATTTCGAGGGGCACCCACATAAAACACTTACACCCGTATTCACAAACAATACTTAAGGAATCCTTCACTGAGTAAACGCACTGCGTTCTATACAGCTTTGTGATTGGTCCTTTTTGAACGACCTTTTGTTTATGAGACGATTTGAACCACCCTGTGCGTTCGTGAGCACTGTGAGACCTCATAGTGACGTTTGTGAATACAGGTGTAAGTCACAGTTTAAAAACTTACCTTGGTGTTTTAATTTTACCACAGACTAAATATTAAAGATTGTCACAGTTCAAAATCACTTAATACCTTCGTTGAGGAACAACCTACTCCTAAAACGACGAACTCACAACTAATATGTACAGTTGTACACTTCAATGGGTACACTTTTGTTTTCTTATCAAGCTAGCATGAGTCAGATTGAAGTTTACACGATCGGCATTTTTATAACCTGGAACGTAAAGATCAAATTTCGTTGACGCCAGATGTTTAGTTACGACATTTGTTTACGACGATCTTAATGTTATCGTTAACTTTTAGAAATAAGTAGGGTTCCTTAATTAATTTAAAAGGGCTCTTTAAAATCCAGGAAAAAAATACGAGTATGCATCCTGCGTAAGGGTGGTTGTGGTATTTGCAAGCTCGTCCGTTTAAACCCATACTCGGCCCGCAATTGCCTACATCCCTGCCTAGGCAATAATGTACTATTAAGGGTCAGACAATTTTATGAATCTACTCAACTTTTTCCAACTAAAAAACATCAAAAAGCCAAACATTATAAATATTTACCTACTACATTGGAAAAAAAACATTGCAAAATTGTTGAAGCTACACACATGGAATAGTTTTATGTATAAACACTATCCTAACATTATTTTAAGTACCTGAATGACCGTACAAGAATTTCTCGTTTAAAGGTATTAGATATATTTTGCAATGTATTCCGTTGCGATACATTGTTTTTAGGGTTCCGTACCCAAAGGGTAAAAACGGGACCCGATTACTAAGACTCCACTGTCCGTCCGTCCGTCTCTCTGTCACCAGGCTGTATCTTATGAACCGTGATAGCTAGACAGTTGAAATGTTCACAGATGATGTTATTATAACAACAAATACTAAAAACAGAACACGGAACGGTACGGAACCCTTCGTGCGCGAGTCCGACTCGCACTTAATAATTTCCGTATGAAGCGATTTTTCAATACGAGATATAGCTATATACGGAACCCTCATTGTATTGTTTGCTTACCATGTTTCAAATTGCTGACTCGATTATTCATTACAGAGTGTTAATTCATTTGTTTAATGAGTAACTTCATTAATTAAATACCTTGTATTTTGTTGCTAATAATAATAGGGGGTTTGTTCGTAGTAACGCGTTCGCCGAATTATATACAAAGTTGATGTTTTGTAATTATATTCTAACTGGCGACGCGCCCTCGTTTCGCTTCGGTTTATACGATTTTGCTGTAACACCCGTACATAAAACCAGGATTTATTATAAAACAGTGAAAAATTATCTTACTGACGGTGAATATACAGACAGATAGAAAGATAAATAGACGTCTGTCGCAGAAAGTGACTTTGTTTTATATCTACTCTATGTAATACAGACAAACAAACAGACAGACGCGGAATGTGTTTTTTATTCTATGTAAAAAGAGATTAAGAAACTTTTCTGTACATACATATAGGTGGTTCGTGGTTACATAATTAGAAATACTTCCGTTTTTTTTTGCCTACGAATATTTGACTACCAATCAAAAAGTACTTGACTAGTTTTATACGATGCTACAGACAGACACACAGACATACAAATACTCACATTAACTTATAACACCCCTCTTTTTTGTGACGGTTAAAAATAAACACTTGTAAAAACGGATAACCGATACTTCTTTTAAATTAACATTTAAAAGTCTGTACAATTCGTTTCCCGCTACTCCCCCTATTTTAACCCCTTAAGGGATGAATTTTCAAAAAATCCCTTGTTAGTGCACCCCTAGGATATCCAAGGAATATTCCCTCCAAATTTCAAGTCCCTAGGTCCAGCGGTTTCAGCTGTGCGTTCATCGATCAACCAGTAATTTTCTTCTTTCTACACTAATTTTATAAAGAGAAAAGATTTATATTTGTAACGTTTGTAACGAATAAACTCAAAAACTACTGGACCAATTTTAAAAATATTTCACCATTAGAATGCTAAACCCCTGAGTAACATAGGTAACGTTTTATTTTTCTGCGCCGACAAAGTCGCTGGCAACCGCAAGTCTATAATAGTCTAGAGGACGCCCGCGACTTCGTACGCGTAGAATTAGTTTCCCGCTACTCCCCCCATTTCTTCCCGTTGGGGGTCGATTTTCGGATAATCCTTTCTTAGTGCTCACTTACATCATGAAACGAACCCCTGTACCAATTTCAAGTTTCTAGGTACAGTAGTTTCGGCTGTGCTATAAATCAGTAAGTCAGGTTTGCCTTTTATATATATAGATAACTCGTCAATTAGAATAACTATTTCATTTAACACTTAATTAATACTACTTAAAACACAATCACAGTCCTTATCCTTAGACAAAAATAATACGCTGACTTGATAACGTCATTCGAATATCTATTCTACCCTCGGTATAAAAAAGTGCAACAGTTGCAGTTATTGCCAAACGCTTTGTAAAGTAAAAGGGACCTTCTTTGTTATGTAGAAGGGTGGTTTTGCTGTAATTGTAAAATAAGTGATACGTATGTGTTTGATCAAGACGTTGTTGAAATGACGGTATATTTTCTATTCAGTGTTGCCAGTAGACACGACGACAGACGTCGTACGCTTGTTTCAATACCTTTTTTAAAATAATACATAAAAAAATATAAGTTTCAAGGGAAAATCTCACACCAATTTACCTAGTCCCAGAATAAACTTTAGGCTTGTAATATAAACATACTTACGAGTATATGTATAGAGAAATATATACTTATACTGGGTTTTTCCCAACTCAGTAAATTAATGATTCAGATTCTATTAGTTAAGTGGTTTTTGAAACAATTAAAGTTTATCATTTGAATAAAATAACACTAAGTTTGCCTAATTTAATTACTATTAAAATTATGGTCACCATACATTTTCATTTGTAGTCGCTGAGAAAACCTGCTGTGACATATAGACAGTCAGACAGACAGACAGACAGACAGACAGACAGACGGACGGACGGACGGAAGGACGGACAGAAAGACAGAAAGACAGACAGACAAACAACAAAGTCTCACCATAAGGGTTCATTATTTACCATTTTATAGGAATAAAAAATATGTCGAAAAAAACCTTCCATGTATGGAAATTCGCTGTAGTAACACATATTCTGAGAAAATCGTCGTCGTGAAAGTACAAATACAAACAAATCCTAAATTATTGGGGCCGATGGAGATGTCCGTTCGAGTCTAGGTCATTTTGAATTCATCATAAACACTCCCTTAAGATCTATTGCTATTGTCGGTAGGGTAGTTTTCATTGTTATGTTTGAATGTATGTCAACATTTTAATGTATAACACATAAAAAATCAAATACAATATTTACGAAATAGCAATGTACAAAGGCGAACTTATTCCTTCCAGCTAACATTTTAGTGAGAAAGAAAATAACTAATAGAAAGCAAGTTTAAAAAACCTGACTGCATTTTTTGATATCGTCGTCAACATAATGTATTTGTTTGAATGTCATTATTATTTCTATCTTAATTACTTTGATTAAAATATTATAGCCTATGACTCCCACAACCAAGACGAATCTGACGATAAGTCACTCTTCAAAATCGTTGGGGCCGTTTAGGCTATAGGAAGACTCAATGGAACGGACATACATACATACATACGTACTATCAGCCCAATGGAACCCTGACTCACCATAGAACGGTGTCACAGTGACATTATAAAACAATTTGTTTGACACTTCTTATAACTTGAATCATAACGTCTCTGTGACACAGTTCTATGGTGGGTCAAGGTTACAATGGTCTGATAGTACATAAATACGTGCATAAATACATACATACATACATCCATATATACATGTACACATAAATACATACGCGCGAAAAAAAAACCCTCCTTCTGGGTCAGTCAGGTAATGAGAAAAGCAAATAGTGGCAACGAGTAAACTTAGTATTAGTTTACTATTATTTGAGTCTTATCTTTTATCTTAAATCAGGGATCACTTATTCATTCAATTTAAAAAGACGACACACGATTGGGTTTATAATAATTTAAAAACTTCCTCAATTAACATCATTTATTTGCTTTTTCGCTAAAATGAACGCATCCTTTACAATGTGTAGTTGTTTTTTGGCATTAGCGGCATGTGGTCGACCCTTCAGGTGGGTAACTCTATTGTAGACAGTCCTTGGAACAATACAGTCACATATCAGACAACGAACGTGAAGCATATCTTTGATAAATGGATAATGAACTGCGCTCTCGTCGACTAACGGGTAATAACTAACAAAAGCATCTTTAACATCAAAACCTTTGTTGTTTGGATCTGGGACATTCAATTCTTTATTACTAGCACCTTCATTGACATTTGTATCTTCAGTAGTTATGATATTAGTTTCACTTACGAGTTGACTTTTATTTTTTCGTCTTCGTGTTCTAGTTCGTTTGACATTTATTTCACCATTATCGTCAGGGATGGTACTAGCCGTTTTCTGAGTCTCATTTTGATTTGGTAGATGTATTGCATTACTCATTTTATCTTCAAATGTTGATAACTGAGTGTCGTTAATTGGTATAGTTTCAATTTCACCATCCAAGATCGTTTCATCAGCATTCTTTTGTATGTCCTCGTTTGGTATTTTTGTAGTAGTTCGCTTCTCATTTTCAACATCTGAGAATTGATCATCGTTCAGCTTAACTAGATCGATATCTGCAATATCTTTCTCGTATGGTGTATTTGCAGTAGGTCCTTCATCATTTTCACTATTTGAGAAGTGATTAACCTCGCGTTTAATTACATTCACATCGACTTCTTTATCTTTGTCTTTCTTAGCAAATTTTGAATCTGTCTTATTTTCTTTTTCTCTCTGATCATCGTTAACGTCTTCTCCTGTGTAGATCATTACGAGGTTGAATAACATCCTGTCCTGAGTGACTGAAAGCTTGTGAGCTTTGGTTTTATCGTGGTCTTTGCCCGCTATACATGTGCAGGAGTCGCAGAACTGTTCGGTTGTGATCGGGATTTTGGGAGGGGGGGTTGCGGTGATGAGTGCGCTGGTGCGTTGTGCTGCCACGGTCGCTATGCGAGCGTTCGCTCGGTGTTTCGCGCCTGCGCTGTGCTCGCTCCAGAAAGCTGTCGGCACGTCGATAGCGCAGATATGGCACGGGTGTTGATCTGAAAACTTAAATTATTCTATCCTTGTTTCGAGGAAGTCAATCTACTAAATAAACTTAGCGTCCCACAGGGTGATATACTAAGCCCTCTACGGTTCCTATTATTTTAATGATAACCGCCCAAACTGTTCGACTATTATGTCTAATTAGGAGGTTAAGGCTATAATAAAATACAGGTCCATCCCATCCATTCACCGCGTAAAATTCATTATTCGCTATTCCGGTGGAAACTGTGCAACTGCCGCAATCAGAATTCGAAGCATTAGGATTGCAGTCTTGAGATTGTAGTCTTGAGAATTCAAATGTCTATGGGTTTCACATCCAAGATACTATCAGGTGGCCTGAGCGCTGGTGTGCCTTCTCCTTTTTATAAAAGAAGATTACGGGACAGAGTATTATCCTTTGGAACACATTTTTTTTTAATTATTTCCACCACGAATTGAGTGATGCAGAGACAGCAGCGGTTACTACGTCCGAATTGGGTTAAGCCTGTTTCGGACACATTTTCTAGTCCCCGGATTGGGCATAGCCTAAGTAATAACCTAACCTAACCTAACCAACAAAAAGTTGGAAAACCCCCGACATTGACATTTCAAAGTTCAATACTTCAAAAACGGCTGAACCGATTTCGATATAAAATCTAGTCTAAGAACCACCGCTAGAAAACCTGCTTTCAAATAAAAAAAACCGCATCCAAATCGGTTCATCCGTTTAAGAGCTACGGTGCCACAGACAGACACACACACACACACACACACACACTTACACGTCAAACTTATAACAACCCTCTTTTTTGCGTCGGGGGTTAAAAAAACATGATAAATAGGTACCTTCTGCTTCTTCCTTTATCAGCAGTTGGAACTGGAACTGTTCTTTCTTGAGGACGTGGTTGTAGCTAAGACTTGGCACTTGCAGCAGGGCTAGGTCCAGGTCGTCCAGCTGTATGGAGTATGTGGTCATCCTGCACATTGATTGGTTAATTTAGATTTTTAAACCCTCAACGCAAACAGAGGGGTGATATAAGTATGACGTGTGTTTCAAAAAATAAAAATGGTAGGTGTGAGATTTTTTTCTAAAAGAATTCTAATTTAACAGGTTGTTTTGATCTAGGTTTCATAAAAATCGGTTTGGCTGTTCAGGAGCTATCAACTCTGAAAGTAGGTTTGCTATTTGTTCCATGCTTAAAGTTGCTTTTAGTCAGAAATTTGGACCACATATGTAAACCAGATGACAAAGCAATATTATGGTATCTAAGAGCTGATCTGATGATGGAGTCGGAAGCTGGCGACAGGATCTCCGCTATTCTTAACGGCCCAGTGTGTTCGGACTCATTTTGGTCTTGATAAGCAGATAATGACATTGCAAAAAAAAGTACGTACGGCAGCAAAAGCTTAATTGTCCGAAAAAATATTTCTTTGACAGAATCTTATCGAAGTGGTCAGAATCTTGCAGGTTATTTTTGACAAGGGCCTCTATTTCACTAAGCACATCGACGACGCAGTAAGCCTAGTTTGTAGTAACCCTGCCTACGATACTAGCGGTCCCAAGTTCGATTCCTAGTAACGGCAAATATTTGTGTGACGAGCGCGAATATTCGTTCCTGGGTATGTTTTCTCCGCCGTGTATACATATAAGTATGTTTATAGTTTTCTACTTAGATCTTAGTTTGGGATTAGAGGGCTTATTGTCTAACGCACTCGCAATCACACCCGGCTTCAAAGTGGAGCAATTGTTTTCATTTTGTATGCAGACAAGCCTTCGATTTTCAAAATGAAAACGATCGTGATTGCGAGTGCGTTAAACAATAAGCCCTCTGGTCAATGTGAGATAGTTATCTTGAGATTATTTAATATCTTGTTTATATCGTAGTCAGAGATTAAACTTAAACCAACATTCTATTAAGTGCACTAATACACAAATCGAAAAAAAAAAACTGGAAACAATGCCTATCTTCGTACAGATTCTTCTTTCATGGTCAGATTAACTGGAAGAGATCCCTTAAAAGGATAAGTTCGCCATTGTACAAATCTTAATTTTATGTACGAATTTATTTGTAATTAAAGAGTTTACATACATACATCGATCGTGTATTGAATACTCACTTGGCCCCCGTCCCGTCGCCCTGCTGTAACTCCCTGCTACCCGTTTCTACCGGTTCTCTGTTTGGTTCCTGATAAATAGTTGAAAAAAAAATCATATCAAATCTTTACATAGCTGTGGGTCACATCAGGCTAATATATAAATCAATAATAAATAAATAAATATCAGGGGACAATGTCACACCAATTGACCTAGTCCCAAACTAAGCTCTAAGCTTGTACTATGGTTACTAGACAATGATATAAATAGAGAAATACATTGTTAAATATATAGAAAACATCCCAGAAGCAGTAATAAATATTCGCGCTCATCACTCAAACAACTGCCTTTACCGGAATTTGAACCCGGGACCGCTAGCTTCGTATGCAGCGTCACTACTCACTATCAACTAAGCCAACGCTTCGTCAAATTACATGACAACTACATTCTACATTAATACTTACATTTTCACGATCACTCTCCTTTGTATTTATTGAATTGCTACACAATATCTTTTCTTATTTGAAGTACGTTTAATCTATCTATGCTCGACTTATAAAAGGTGTGCCTCTTTCCTTATCATAAATCATATGCACACTGGCTTATCTACTATTGGCTGCGTTAGGCATTCATCATCTGTGATTGGTCGACCAATCAGCGCTGTCCCAGCAAATCGCTGCGTAGCAAGCGTAATACGCGGGTATAGTTTGAACACATCTGGTTAAAGCAAGTGATTCGGGTATTTCCCTTGCGATGTTGCCAGTTGTAAGTCGTTAAGCATATAATTCTTAACTACTCTTCTACCACCAGACACGGACGCATTGTTGAAGTGATAACTTCTTTACGGAGGGATTAATGACAGACTGTCTGGCTTCCCTTTCTCTCACGCATACGGCAGCGGTAGTACTAAATTTTAAACAATTTTTAAAATACAAAAAGATGCAGGAATCGGATTTGAACCGCGGAACCTTAGCGTCATAGACTTACCTCTCAGCCGCTAGGCAAATCTTAAGTTACAAGGTATGGACGAAAATGGTAAACGGTATTTGATCTTACCTGCTGACGTCACCGTGCGTTTCTAAGCATAAATACTTTTGACAGTGAGCATATAACCTAAAACTATCACCAAGTTAAACCATTTAAATATTAAATAGTTCAACTTAGATTGCCGTGTGGTGCCGTGTTTAGAATGTTGCCACTCCATGTCTTACCGTGGATGTCGTAAGAGACGACTAAGGGACTAAAGGCTGTGTAGTGCTGTTAGGCGATGGGTTTGCAACCTGTCACTAATACACTGGATAACATCTTAGCCTGGTTGTGCAAAATGTGGTCACAGAATTATCAACAAGTTTTTGGAGTTGTTGGTGAGTCTGTGGCTCTGCCTACCCCACTCTGGGAATGAAGGCGTGAGTTTATGATGATGATGTCAACTTAGATTAGTTTAAGCTATCATTTCTGTCGGGCGTCCCGAGAAGCACACGTTTTTTTTAAAATAGAAATCTAGTTTTATCGGGTTTGATTGCTAGCTGATTAGAAGTTGAAAATTTCTAAACAAAATGCGATAACGTTTCTCACTACCTGAAACAAGTATTAAAAACTAACCGTGCGTGTGCGTGTGCGTGTGCGTGTGCGCGCGCGCGTTTGTGTGTGTGAGTGTGTTTTTGTCTGCTGCGTGTGTTTTTGTCTGTGTGTCTGCTGTGGCACCGCAGTTCTTTAACGGGTGAACCGATTTGGATGCAGGTTTTTTATTTGCAAGGAGGTTTCCTACCAATGGTTCTTAGCTAGGTTTCACGAAAATCGGTTGGGCCGTTTAACCCTTAAACGGATTTTGTCCGTTTTAAAGGACACATCAATTAAATGCTCACCCTTCTAATTTCAACGAACTGTTGACATTAATTAGTTTATCTCTTTCTCACTTATGCATTAAGAACGACTATGCGCGAGATGAGAAAAAGACGCGAGCAAATTAAAAAAAAAACAATTTAATTACAAAACAAAGTAGTTAAGTATAGTTTAAAAAAAAAACCACTCCTGGAACGTAGAGAGATCATTTATGGGTTAAGAAATATCAGCTCTGAAGGGTTTTCTATCTATCTAATAGTTATTCATAATGACTAACATATTCAAAAAAACGTAAAAATCGGACTTGATCGGGATGAGAAACGTAATCGCCCGGAGCTAAATTTGTATGGATTTTATAATGACAGCTACGCTATTCATGGCTCGCTTCACAAACCTCTTAAAGCAGGGTTTCCACTGCGAGCGGAACGGGCCACGTACGGACTCTGTTTAGCATACAACGGTGCTTTCACAAGGTTTGATCGCGGTGGATCACTTGAAGTCACCGATGTATGCTAAACCGAGTCCATACGGGGCCCGCTCCGCTCGCAGTGGAAACCCTGCTTAAGAGTTATTAGCTCTGAGAGTATGGTCGCCATTACTTCGGGGGTTTTTATCTATTTTATTTACTAGTGTTGCTAGTTAGAAACGATGACGTCAATCCATGTTTATTATTATAAAGATTGTTCGTAGAATGCTGCGTGATGCACTGCTTATGATTTAACTTTAGATATGTTTACTATGAATAACTATGCGATCGTTTGCATTTTAAGACACTATCTATATGATAATATGTATGTAAACAGTTTTCTGTACAAACAAAAGAGATAACAACTATACTTGAAATAAAATGTTTTATATTTATTTCGGAAACAGGGTAAATAAAAACACAAACATACAAAAATGCCGCAGTCTAGAAACATAACTAACACCCGTATTCACAAACTCACAAAGTCACTATGAGGTCTCACAGTGCTCGCGATCGCACAGGGTGGTTCAAATCGTCTTATAAACAAAAGGTCGGTCAAAAAGGACCAATCACAAAGCTGTATTGAACGCAGTGCGTTTACTCAGTAGAATTCCTTAAGTATTGTTTGTGAATACGGGTGTAAGTAACTAAACTAGAATATATAAGCCAACCAAGGCGGCGGCGACGGTGGGACCACGGGCTACCATGATCCCGCGATGACAGGCGGTATGGTAGCCCTTCCACTCCCCCAGTGCTCACCACCGACCGCAGAGTGATGGAGGTCTACATGGCTTCTCTGGCGGTAGCGCTTTACCCGCGCGACCAGCCTAATTGGACCCATGGAAAAAAATTGGTAACCCATCATTTTATCGAATTTAATTTCATCGATTGTATCATTTCATAGAATTTCATTTTGTCGAACGGTAGTTTCCTGTGAAACCAAGATGTTTTAAGGATATCTTAAACATTAATTACGTAGGTTAGGTTTGGTTAGAATTGACAAAATCAAAAAAAAATAACGCATGCGGTGAGAAATGCCTTTCGATGAAATGAAAATTCTGCGTAATGATACGTTCGATGAAAACTGTTTCGATGAAGTAATAGGTACCCAAAAAAATTAGTGGAATGGTGGAGACCGCGAGGATTTTATTTTAATTTTTTTTCCAGGTCATGGGCTTCGGTCTGTTCCTTATGGATTCCGACGGCTGCAACATCAACCGGCTCGACCAGAAGAAGAAGATCAAGCTGGATAGGATCGATAGGATCTTTAAGGTAGGCAGTAGTTAGTTAGCTCTGTAGTTAGCAAATAGTATTATCAAACTGCGATTAGAATACGATTTGAAAATACCGTTAGCACAACAATACTTTTAATTTATAAATATTATCATAAGTCAATCTATGATATCTTGATACTTTAACTGTACTTACAGATAATAGATTTACAAAGTATGATTTACCTTCTCTTGAACTTTATTCTTGGTAAATGTTCGGTCATTTGTTTTATGAAAAAAAAGGTATCGTATTTGATGAATCGAATCGAACCTATCAAAAAATACATATTATATAAAATATGAATCGTGGTAAAGTATTAAATGGTCGGTGCCGAGAAATTATCTTCGAAGTAATTACAGCGTTTGTATTTTATTTAATTAATATAATTTGATTTATCTGCACACTCTACCCTTGACAGTGTAATTTCATGTATTCATTCAAAAACGACATAATGTGGCCAATCCTATTCTTGTCTAACGTGGTTTGATAATCATATTGTAAGGTGGTATGAAACCCATCGTGTGCGTCCGATTCGCACTCCGCCGGTTTTATTTTTCATTACATATCTATTTTCTCAAAAATGTCCGGAAATATTGACATTACTGCCTACATATTGAGACGCGAAGTACAAAGTTTACTGACAGAACTCAAAAAAATAATAATATTGTGTCTCGTCCGTTTAAACCAATACTCGGCCCGCAATTGCCTACATCCCTGCCTAGGCAATAATGTACTATTGTTTATTTGAACGTTTCCTTTGCAGAATCTGGAGGTGGTGCCCCTATTCGGCGACATGCAGATCGCGCCGTTCAATTATATCAAGCGATCGAAGCACTACGACCCTAGCAAGTGAGTCCTCCTGTTACCGCCATTATAGTAGGCCTGTTAGGTTACGGAGTTGTCGGGAATCCCGAGGTTTCTGTATTTAGGGTTCCGTACAAAAATGAAAAAAACGGAACCCTTGTAGGATCACTTTGTTGTCCGTCTGTCCGTTTGTCTGTGTGTCAAGACCCTTTATCTCGGGAACGCGTGGAGATTTCGAGTTGAAATTTAAACCATATACTCAAATCTACAGTCCCTTGAAGCTGTGAAAAAATCAAACTTCTACATTTACGTAAAAAAAAGATACGGCCGTTTATGTCGCAAAAAACGTGTATTTCGACACTCTCAAGGGAATCAAAATGTATAGGGTATTTCCCATTGACCTAGAACTATGAAATTTGGCAAGTAACACCGTCTTTTACTACAAGTATAGGAAAAAATATGAAATCTGTACATTTTTAGTTAAATCACAAAAAACGGTCTTTATGCAAGGAACGGCGGCGGTGCAAATTTTGAATTGAGTTGACCGTGTCATGTGCGGAACCCTCGGTGGGCGAGTCCGACTCGCCTTGTCCGGTTTTTTTTTCACTTAATGTTTACACCAATGCTTAGATAACGATACTTACAAATACAAAGTACACCTAGTGTAACACCCACTTAAAGGTAAACACCGCATGCAAAAGCGTGTTCGGAGCGAACTACTTTTTTATTTGGTTGACTGTACCAGGTGGCCGCTGTCCTCGAGCCCCAACCCGCCGTCTCCGCAGGCCGACCTGATGGTCCACCTGCCGCAGATCAGGGAGGAACACCAGATATACATCTCGGAATTGGCTCGCTACAGCAACGAGGTAAGTATTTACTATTTCGTTGTGGCGCAACTTAATTGATGCATTTTTGCTGCGATTCTGCTTAAATTAAGCTGATGCTCTCCACTCGCATCACACAGCCATGTGTGATCCTAGCGTTTGATAGATATTTTCGCCTCCGTCGTTGGATATGATATTCTCAAAACATGATATTTTCAAAACGTGATATTCTCAAAACATGATATTCGCAAAATATCATATTCTCAAAACATGATATTCGCAAAACATGATATTCTCAAAACATCATTATTAGTAAGACATGAATTAGACAGTGTCGACGGAGCTCCGATTTCGCGGAGCTCCTATTTCTGGGTGGTTTGGCCCTCCGGGCCTGCTGCAAAACTAACATAACCTAAACCTACCTACGATTTCATAACCTAACACCACTATTTTTAAATATCATGTTTTGCGAATATCGTGTTTTGCGAATATCATGTTTTGAGAGTATCATGTTTTGAGAATATCAAGTTCAGCCACGGATGGATATTTTCGGTCTCTCTTTAACAAATGCACATTTTTTAGGTGACAACAACATTCAAAGAAGCCGGCTCAGACGCGGAGAACAAGGCAGTGACCGAGCTGTGTCTCCGAGGGCTGCAGCTGCTGTCCTCGTGGTGCTCCGTGCTGACGGAGCTGTGCTCGTGGAAGCTGCTGCACCCCACCGACCACGCCAGCAACTCGCGCTGTCCCGCCGACGCCGAGGAGTACGAGCGGGTGCGTACACGCAGCGCGCACATTTAGCACAAGGCAGGCACCGAGCTGTGTCTCCGCGGGCTGCAGCTGCTGTCATTGACGCTCAACTACCTTAATCGAAATATCTTAAAAATCCCGCCTAAGACCGACGATTTTTTTTCGCTTTTATATAGTTTAGAATTTCGTAAACAGACGTTTGTGTTCAATTTAAAAATCTTTAGAATGATTGCCCATTGTACTCATGCTAATTTCAATGTAACTTGAAACATGAGTGTCGTTTGTTAATAAACAACGATAGATGGCGTCACCATACCCTCCGAGTATGAAAAGCAAGCGATTACAGATTTCGTGGATCTTAAGTAGGGTCTTGGTAGCATAAGTGGTAATGCGCCTGCATCAGCCCGGAGAGCCAGACGTGATGTAGGTTCGAATCCTGCCTAAGACCGACGAATTTTTTTCGCTTTAATATAGTTTCGAAGTATCTTATCGCTACTCTTGAAATAAGTACCGTTACGGAATTACGGTGGCCATCTGTGGTCTTCATCATCAGTTCCACTTCACCAAATGGTGCTTTCCAAGAGCAAATGCATGAGTTACTAAGAAAAATACCCAAATCGCTATAGGTGTGCCTAAAATATTTGAAGAGTTCCGTCGTCTTCGACAAGATCCCGTCATCAGATCCTGACGTGATGACAATGGGACCAACTAGAAAGCATATCCTTTCAAGTTTTTTTTTTAAAATCGGTCCAATAGTCGTTAAGTGATCGGGGAAAATACATTTAAAAAAATCCTGACGAATTGAGAACCTCCTCCTATTTTTGAAGTCGGTTAAAAATAAGGCACTAAAGTGTACACATATTTATGAATTCGACTGTACAGGTCTTATCTTATCTTATCTTACAGATGGGCCTTTTCGGGTACACTTCGACCCTTTAGGATCTTTTGTGCAATTCTGCCCTCCTAAGAAAATAAGCAGTATCCCTAATTCAAGAATCAAGGCAGTTTTAACTCCCCTATGTTAGTAATAAGGTTGATATTGGTACAGAAGTTTTATCTCAGATACTGCCTTTTGGTTTAGGAGGGCAGAATTACTCTCTTACACACTCAGCTGTTCGAATGTGCAGGTTTCCTCGCGATGTTTTTCCTTCACCGTAAGAGCGTCGGGTAATGCGCTTTAGTTAGAAAAAGTCATTGGTACATGGTGACCGCGGGGGTTCGAACTCGGTACCTTACGAACACGAGTCGACCCCCTAAGCCACTAGGCCACCGACGCTCTTGAATGTACAGGTAAAATGTGTTAACAATGGCGCTGAAACTGTATGTCTCCGCAGGCAACTCGCTACAACTACACCTCGGAGGAGAAGTTCGCCATGATCGAGGTGATAGCCATGATCAAGGGGCTGCAGGTGCTCATGGCGCGCATGGAGACGGTCTTCGCTGATGCTGCCAGGAGGTAAGGTTTCGGAGACATGAGGGTCGGCGAGGCCGCGAGGGCTCAGCACTAGTTAAATTATAAATTGACAAGAGTAACTTTTTCTTTAATGTTTCAATAAAATATGTCTCCATTTTTTTTTTACGACCTACGACGGAGGGCGAAGAACACATGTACTGTATACTAGTCTATGATTCGATTAAAAAGAAACTGCTATAGTGGACTTTACTTTATTGCTCTAGATCAAAAAATAAGCCCTTTTGTGCTTAGTATTTAGTGCAGTTATGATACAATTGGGATTGTTCATATTTTTTCAATTACTCTAATTCGAAAACCATTTCGAGGAATGGGGTTTTAAAGCCGTTCTACATTATTAAGTTTTTGAAATATTTATCTATTTTGGATATTTCGACAAAAGTACATTTAACATTTGTTTGACTTTCGTTTTTGGCTTGAAGCCCTCCTAAGTGTATCTCACGGGTTAGCCGAAAACCGCTTGAAATAGTATGTTTTAATACACTATTACAATCACTTTTTATCATTAGATATCATTAAATTGTTGTAATTTATTAGAAATGCCAACGCAAATTTAAAATAATCATGTCATCCATAAAATGTCTGCTAAATAAATAAAGATTTTAAAACAAAAGTATTGGGTCAAATACACAATTAATGAAAAAAAATGGTCTCTTAAAATTACCTATTCTTTCGAATTAGATAGTAAAAACCCTGAGTTATTTTTTTTGGTCTATCCCAATTATTACGTAGTTGTTAGAAAAAAATATATGTGTATGACACGGTCATAATTGCTCCCAGGTCAATCTATGCAGAATTGCAAGACTTCGTGCAACTGGTGATGCGAGAGCCGCTCAGAAAGGCGATCAAGAACAAGAAGGATCTCATAAGGAGGTAGGTTTAACGAGTGAAACAAATAGCGACCACTATCTGGATGTGAGTGTGCCGGAAGACGCAGCGTGGGTAGGCTTGGGACTTATACCCACTATGGACGTCCTAGCCTATGGACGGACCACGGAATAGAAAAAACAGTGGAAGTGGCATGAGCTTCAGTTAGTATCAGACCTGTTGTCGCCAATACTCAAACTATCATAAAAACAACACGCCACCATGGAAAATGTTGGTGCGGCTATCGTTTTTACATTCCAAAGTAGCACAATAAGGCATGCTTCTGGATTTATTTCCTATTTTAGAAATATCGAAATATTGAAATATTGAAATAAGTGATCGCGGCAAAAGTATGGTAGGTTATGCGGAGCTCCGCATAACTATGCCACACGTTACACGCTCACTTGACACTTCTACTGTTTTTTCTGTTCTGTGGGACGGACGATGTGGTTAGGGTTGCGGGAAATATAATGATATAATGATGAACCGGTTCTTGTGGCAAACCTCGGTGGAGGCCTATATCCAGCAGTGGACGTCTTAGTTTTGCTTATTTATATTGTAAAAAAAACCGGCCAAGTGCTAGTCGGACTCGCGCACGAAGGGTTCCGTACATAACGTGTACCTGTTGCAGTTATTAATATCGAGCAAAAAACGGCCAAAAAGTCACGTTTGTTGTATGGGAGCCCCATTTAAATATATATTTTATTCTGTTTTTAGTATTTGTTGTTATAGCGGCAACAGAAATACATCATCTGTGAAATTTTCAACTGTCTAGCTATCACGGTTCATGTCATACAGCCTGGTGACAGACGGACAGACGGACAGTGAAGTTTTTACCCTTTGTGTACGGAACCCTAAAAATACAATTAATTACTTTTTTTGAGATTTCATTTTACATCTTGTTCGGCTTAATTTAAATGTATAACTATGCCGAATTACAGCTTTGTAGTACCAAGAGTTTCTGAGCTAGACGGCGAACAGACGGACAGACGGACATGGCGAAACTATAAGGGCCATTTGCACAGAAAATTTAATACTGGGATAAAGCACTAACTCGAGTTAGTAAACGTCAGATTCATACGAAAACTGTCATTATAACTCGAGTTAGTGTCTTAACCCAGCACGGCTAGCACAAGTTGCCCGCGACTTGTTTATCGCTCGGATCTGCCTTTCTATCTATTCAGTAGCGATAGAGACGCACTGAGCGACTAGCGAGAAAATACAACTTGTGCTACCCGTGCAGTGTTAAGTTTTCTGTGCGAGTGGCCCTAAGGGTTCCGTGATTTACGTGGGAACCCCAAAAGGCCGTAAAAAGGAACGAGTAAATAGTTTTTCAAATGTCTATAAGTACGGCGGTAAGGTCTATAAAACTTGCACTATATCCATTACAACCTGGCCTCTCCTCCAGTATAATAGTATCGGTGCGGGAGACCTGCGGCGACTGGGCGCGCGGCTGCGAGCCCCAACAGGACCCGGCGCTCCGCGGCAAGAAGGACACGGAGACCAGCTTCACCATCAAAGTGCCGCGCCGGAACGTGGGTAAGACCTGGGCAGATGTGGTGTCTTGTATGGCTCAGAGGTGGATGAACATATGATTTAGAATTGGCTAACATATTCCCCTTTCCAGGTCCATCGTCAACCCAGCTGTACATGGTCCGCACGCAGCTGGAGGCGCTGGTGTCGGACAAGTCTGGCGGGCGCCGCACGCTGCGCAAGGACCTGGACGCCTCCACGCTGGCGCAGGTCGAGGCCTTCCACCGGCAGAGCTTCTACTGGAACTGCCTGCTCAACCTCTCAGGTGCTGTAGTGTAGTCCACAGCTGGACCACGGCTCCAGGGTTCTGCACATGGTGCTCACAGCTGGAGGCGCTGGTGTCGGACAAGTGCGGCGGGCGCCGCACGCTGCGCAAGGACCTGGACGCCTCCACGCTGGCGCAGGTCGAGGTCTTCCACCGGCAGAGCTTCTGCTGGAACTACCTGCTCAACCTGTCAGGTGCTGTAGTGTAGTCCACAGCTGGACCACGGCTCCAGGGTTCTGTACATGGTGCTCACAGCTGGAGGCGCTGGTGTCGGACAAGTCCGGCGGGCGCAGCACGCTGCGCAAGGACCTGGACGCCTCCACGCTGGCGCAGGTCGAGGCCTTCCACCGGCAGAGCTTCTACTGGAACTGCCTGCTCAACCTCTCAGGTGCTGTAGTGTAGTCCAAAGCTGGATCACGGCTCCAGGGTTCTGTACATGGTGCTCACAGCTGGAGGCGCTGGTGTCGGACAAGTCCGGCGGGCGCCGCATGTTGCGCAAGGACCTGGACGCCTCCACGCTGGCGCAGGTCGAGGTCTTCCACCGGCAGAGCTTCTACTGGAACTGCCTGCTCAACCTGTCAGGTGCTGTAGTGTAGTCCACAGCTGGACCACGGCTCCAGGGTTCTGTACATGGTGCTCACAGCTGGAGGGGCTGGTGTCGGACTAGTCTTTTGATTTGCCCCTTATTTAGTACATTGCGAATCTGATCACTTACTACTTACTTACTAATTACTTATTTAATAATAAAAAAGCTCTTTGTTCACAGATTCCTTGCAAAAGTGTTGCGACCTATCACAGCTGTGGTACCGCGAGTTCTACCTTGAAATGACAATGGGGAGGAAAGTTAATGTAAGTATTGTATTACAAGCTTCTACTTTACTTCACATGTTATCATCAATCATAAACTCACGCCTTGACTCCCAGAGTGGGGTAGGCAGAGCCACAGACTCACCAACAACTCCAAATACTTGTTGATAATTCTGTGACCACATTTTGCACAACCAGGCTAAGATGTTATCCAGTGTATTAGTGACAGGTTGCAAACCCATCGCCTAACAGCACTACACAGCCTTTAGTCCCTTAGTCGTCTCTTACGACATCCACGGGATGACATGGAGTGGCAACATTCTAAACCCGGCACCACACGGCAACGTGTTACATTGCTAGTTAATGTGGTACAAATGCCTCAAGGACTTTTATTGGTAAAAAAAACCACCAGTTAATTTAAAAAATCATAACTCGGATTAGCACCAATAACTTTAAGCCAGGTCATTGTAAAAGATTCCAGGGTGTCTCAAATGCTTAATAAAAAATGCTTACCAGCTCTTGGACTATCTAGTTAAATAATAATTCCCTGGTCCCCAGAAATGCATGGTGCGCCACCAGCACAACGAGGAGTGCAACGACCTGATCACCATGGAGAAGCGCATCCAGTTCCCCATCGAGATGTCCATGCCCTGGATCCTCACCGACCACATCCTGCGCAGCAAGGAGCCGGCCATGATGGAGTAAGTCACCCATCTGTCTAAGGGGGGAAATCGTCATACCAGCTCATGATTACCAATAATTACATCACACTATAATGGAGATAGCTTATACTCTGAATTAACACATATTATGCTATATTTTATCTCGAAAAAATGACTGCCCCTCTGGGATGGTCAACGCGGACCAAGTAATAAAAACTAAGTAAACAAGAAACTGCTGAGTGATCGATAATCGCACAACCGAAACCGCTGGACCTATGAACTTGAAATTTGAAGGGAATATTTCTTGGGTATCTAAGGGGTGCACTAAAAAGGGATTTTTGTAAATTCATCCCCTAAGGGGTAAAAATAGGGGGACTAGCGGGAAACTTATTCTATGCGTACAAAGTCGCGGGAGTCCTCTAGTAACTAATACTTACCTACTAAGTATTTCCCCAGATACGTCCTGTACCCGCTGGACCTGTACAACGACTCGGCGCAGTACGCGCTTACGGTGTTCAAGAAGCAGTTCCTGTATGACGAGGTGGAGGCGGAAGTCAACCTGTGCTTCGACCAGTTCGTGTACAAGCTCGCCGAGCAGGTCTACGCGCACTACAAGCAGCTGGCCGCCAGGTAGGCTCTTTGACTACACGAAACTGGAGCCAGATGAGGCTCTTGGACTACACGCAGCTGGATCCAGGTTAGTCTCTTGGACTATAAGCAGCTGGATCCAGGTTAGTCTCTTGGACTACAAGCAGCTGGATCCAAGATAGTGTCTTGGACTACAAGCAGCTGGAGCTAGGGCAGTCTCTTGGACTACAAGCAGCTGGAGCCAGGTGAGGCTCTTAGAATACGAGCAGCTGGAGCCAGGTGAGGCTCTTGGGCTACACGCAGCTGGAACCAGGTGAGGCTCTTAGACTACGAGCAGCTGGAGCCAGGTGAGGATCTTGGGCTACACGCAGCTGGAACCAGGTGAGGCTCTTAGACTACGAGCAGCTGGAGCCAGGTGAGGATCTTCAATTACTCGCAGCTGGAGCCAGGAGAGGCTCTTGGACTACACGCAGCTGGAGCCAGGTGAAGATCTTGGATTACTCGCAGCTGGCGCCAGGAGAGGCTCTTGGACTACACGCAGCTGGAGCTAGATGAGGTTCTTGGATTACAAGCAGCTGAAGCCAGGGGAGGCTCTTGGACTACAAACAGCTGGAGCCAGGTGAGGCTCTTGGACTACACGCAGCTGGAGCCAATACAATAATATCGTACCATCGAGTATGATGATGGAGACGGTAGGTGGCTATAGGAACTCCTCAACGACTCACAGTATATCCGTCAAGATTGGACTCATTTGAGTCTTCTTTTAATAGTGAATTTATAATTGTTGTTGGATGTACATTTGGTAATACAGGGTGTCCCTCGATAAAGTGCACAAACGAATAGGGATGGAACTAGATGCGATATCACCGACAAAAAATTATCTAGTTTTTCTAAACATTTTTTCAAAAAATCATTGATCTTGCTGTGAACACTATCGGAACAAAGTGAAATATCTCGTCTCATATGAGGTCTATTGGGATGAAATAAACGGTTTTTTAACCCTAGAGCGTTCCTTGTGTCGAAAAAACGAAAAATTACGCCAAACGGAAAAAAACAGGTTTATTAGCAACACATACTAAACGACACAATATCTTTGACCGCTCATCAAAAATGTCGTGCTTGCACACGTAATTCTTTTTTTAATTAAAGACAATTAAATAATTATAGCTAATAAAAAAATAACATAATATGGGCATATTTTTAAGTAATTTGAGGAAATATCAAGAATTTACAAAAAATAAACACATTTTTTTGAAGAAAATTCTCATTTCTTGTTTGGTGTATTTTTCCGATTTTTTTATTAGCTTGACTCAGGAAATGCTCTAAAATTAAAAAACCGTTTATTTCATCTCAATAGACCTCATATGAGGCGAGATATTTCACTATTTTCTGATAGGAATCACAGTAAACAATTTCTTTGTTTTTAATCTTAAAAAATAAAATAAATACACTTTTTTGTGCACTTGTTCCAGGGACACACTGTATAGTGTCATTGTAATTGTAAATGAAAGTTGTGACGGTAAGCGGTTTGTTGCAGCATGCTGCTGGACAAGCGGTACCGCGCGGAGTGTATGGCGCGCGGCGCCACGGCGGGCCCGCACGCGGGGCGCTACGCCTCGCTGCTGCGCCAGCGCCACGTGGCGCTGCTCGGCCGCCACGTGGCGCTCAGCGCTCTGGTGAGCGGGGGGTCACCTGTACAGGGTGTTCTATAAACCGTCGTCAACCCACCTAGGGCTGATAAAGCAGCTAAAAAGCTATCGATTTAATCCCTATGTATGTTCAGCGATTTTTACTAGTTTCGGAGATATTGATCATTGTAATTTTCCCTTATGTCCGTGTCACGAAAAATCATTAATTTCATGTTTTATTTCATAACTTTTTGGTATCTTACATAATTAGAATCAGCAAAGTTTTTAAACCTTTTTGTCCGTTTTTTCTTTTATATTTTTTAAGTAATTACATACCTATAGTGGTTTTTTCCATACAAAATGAAAAGCAAACACCTTGTATGGAGAAACAATCTATGTAAACTGAAAAACAGAATAAAATAAGTGATTTTTTTGTTGTTGTTTTGCTCGTTATTAACGGCAACAGGTAGACGCTTGAAATATTCACAGAATATTTAGTTGTCTAATGTTGTATAAATAATGATACCTTTCGTGCGCGAGTCCGACTCACACTTGGCCGGTTTTTTTTAAGTCATGGAGAAGTCACACATGCAACCTGGGGCACGTTTTTTTAAACTGGCAACACTGCTCAAATGGCTGGTCGTCATTGGTCGAGGTTGTGTCAAATGGAAACTTGTAACCTGTAAATTGTAATTTAGTAGCTTTATAAAACAGGCCCCTGATGGTACATGGGATCCGTTACCTATAGGCATATTGTTCATATAACGTTTGATTACAGGTGGCACAGCGCATCAACTCGGACATGCACCGCGCCCTCGACGCGGCGGTAGCCAAGTTCGAAGCCGGCGACATCACCGGTGTCGTGGTAAGATTCATTCATTAGACACTCAGGTCTGTTATGCGCCATGACGGAACCCATCTGGCATAGTAGCTCCCAAAACGGACGAACCCAGATTTCCCAAGATGGATAAGAAATCTAGTTTTATCGGGATGGTTCTTAGCTAGGTTTCATGAAAATCGGTTTTACATTTAAAATATATAAGCTTTGAACAAAGAAACCAGTTTATCGCGGGTTTTTATCTATTCAATCATCCATCGATCGATCAACACAGTCGACAACGCTGGACCTAGGGACTTGAAATTTGGAGGGAATATTCCTTGGATATCCTAGGGGTGCACTGAGAAGGGATTTTTGGAAATTCATCCCCTAAGGAGTAAAATAGGGGGAGTAGCGGGAAACTCTTTCTACGCTTAAGGTCGGATTTTTATTCCCACAAATAAATTATGCATACAAAAACCGTTTTCTCGTTTTAAATCAATACAACAAAGAATTTATATCAAAACTAGCTGTCCGCGCCCGGCGTCGCCTGGGTGTATTTTTTTTCATACAAACCTTATGAAAAATAGTTTACGACCTATTCTCAGACCTACTGAATATACACACAAAATTTCATAAGAATCGGTCGAGCCGTTTCGGAGGAGTTTGGTTACAAACACTGTGACACGAGAATTTTATATCTATATATATAAAAGGCTAAACTGACTGACTGATGTATCAACGCACAGCCGAAACTACTGTACCTAGAAACTTGAAATTTGGTACAGGGGTTCCTTTCATGATGTAACTGAGCACTAAGAAAGGATTTTCCGAAAATCGACCCCCAACGGGATAAAATGGGGGGAGTAGCGGGAAACTAATTCTACGCGTACGAAGTCGCGGGCGTCCTCTAGTATTAGATAAAGTATGCCATCAACAAATTAAATTCTTCAATCTTGATTGCAATATAATTATAGTTTTTTTAGATTAGTGTAGTTTTAAGTAAGCTTGTAAGTTCGTTCGTTTATAGTATGTGATTTGTATGATTAAGTTATTATTAAATATGTTTTTTTATATAAAGTCGATTTCTTATAAATGTGGAAAGTATAAATATTTTGAATACTGCAAATGTTTTTCGTTAACGGCAACACCTTTGTTTATATTTTTTCCGTGGGAATAAAAATCCGACCTTAGGAAGTTCCTCTAGCTTAGTGTATTCCCTCAGGAACTGGAAGGCCTAATAGCCGTGAACCGGCTCTGCCACAAGCTGCTCTCCCGCTACCTCGCGCTGGACGACTTCGAGAGTATCCTGCGGGAGAGCGACCACGGCGTCCTGGCCCCGTACGGACGGATCACGCTTCACGTTTTCTGGGAGCTCAACTATGACCTGTTGCCGAATTATTGCTACAACGCCGCTACTGATAGGTAAGTGTTAATTTCTTAGACAAGTTCTAACGAAAAGCAAGCTTTGTAAAAACCCAAACGCTGTTTGGATAATGTCGTCAACGTAATGTTACTTATCTATATATATATATAAAAGGCTAAACTGACTGACTTATATATCAACGCACAGCCGAAACTACTGTACCTAGAAACTTGAAATTTGGTACAGGGGTTCCTTTCATGATGTAAGTGAGCACTAAGAGGATTTTCCGAAAATCGACCCCCAACGGGAAGAAATGGGGGGGAGTAGCGGGAAACTAATTCTACACATACGAAGTCGCGGGCGTCCTCTAGTGTATATATAAAAGGCAAACCTGACTGACTTATATATCAAAACACAGCCGAAACTACTGTACCTAGAAACTTGAAATTTGGTACAGGGGTTCCTTTCATGATGTAAGTGAGCACTAAGAAAGGATTTTCCGAAAATCGACCCCCAACGGAAGAAATGGGGCGAGTAGCGGGAAACTAATTCTACGTACGAAGTTGCGGGCGTCCTCTAGTGATGTATATATTTTTTATTTCGCCAATTTCACATTTAAATAATTTTAATATAGCCTATGACACTCTAGTGGTTAAGACGAATCTAACCACGTATAATTTATTAAAGTCGATTTAGCCATTTAGTAGTTACGAGCGAACATTGAGTCGGACATATATACAGGTCAAACACATAACCCTCCTTTTGGGCTTTGCCGCAGTCGGGTAAAAAGCAAGCTATATGTAAAAAATTAACCCTCAAAATTAATACTCACAAACTAACTTTGATTGTATTTATATGTTTGTATTTCTGTGGTACGCTCTGTAGCCTAAACTGCTTTATGGATTTCAACATATGAGGTGTCGTTAGAATCGTCTTGGTTGTGGAGGTGACATAGGCTATAATATTTTAATCTATGTTAGTCCGTGAGCAATGAGAGGGGTTTTTCAAGTTGTATAGTTAATTACGTTACTTAATGTATCTATTGTACGTCCGAAATGGGCAAACTGTTGAGTCTGATGAATTATTTATAATACCGATTGTACCTACACAGTTTTGACAGTGAATATATCTTTATCCTTATTTTTTTGTATATTATTTATTTATTTATTTATTTATTTATTTATTCAGGTTACAAACAGTCACATCACAATTATAGAATGGATAGGTATGAGCACAAAAAGACCAATGTTATGCATTATGTTATAATTACTATTTATGTTGACGATATCTTTGTATTTATTGACATGCTATGCGATGTATAAAGCAACATAGCATTGATAAATAAACGAACTAAGCTAAACTATCCTCCACTAGATTCGTGAAGTGCCGCGGCATCCAGTTCGCGGCGAACGTACAACGCGAGCGGCCGCCGCAGGCCGGGCACGCGCTGCTCTGGGGCTCCAAGCAGCTGAGCCTGGCGTACTCCGCGCAGTACGCACAATACGCAGGTACGTCTAATACTCAGGTACGTCTAATACGCAAGTACGTCTAATAGCCAGGTACGCTCAATTACGCAAGTACATCTATAGCCTAGGTGCGCTCAATATGCCGGTACGTCTAATGCGCAAGAACGTCTAATGCCTAGGTACGCTCAATACGCAGGTACGTCTAAAGCCCAGGTACGCTAAATACGCAGGTACGTTGGATGCGCAAGAATGTCTAATGCCCAGTGCATTAACGAGGAATGTAGTTATGAACTTGCCAATAAAAATTTTGACATAATAAAATTACTGGTATATTATAATTTTTGACGCAATAGAAAGAAATCGAAACCGACAATAGAAAGAAATCGAAAACGAAGAAATCGGTACCGAGGGTTTTTGATGAATAGTTATTGGTTGTATCCAGGGTTCGTAGGCACCCAGCACCTGCACGCGCTGGTGCGGCTGCTGGGCTACCAGGGCTGCGCCGTGGTGGTGGGCGAGCTGCTGGGCGTGGCGCGCGGCCTGCTGCACGGCGCGCTCGCGCAGTTCACGCGCGCGCTGCACGCCGCCATGCCGCGCCACTGCAAGCTGCCGCGCTACGACTACGGCTCTAATGGTACGGCGAGCGGACCATGATGAACTTGGCTCTTGGACGAAGTGGAAGTTGGCTCTTGGATTATGTTTAGGCCGACTCTTGGACTATATTGAGGTTGACTCTTGGACTACGTTTAGGTTGGCTCTTGGGCTGTGTTTAGATTGACTCTTAAACTATGTTTAGGCTGATTATTGGACTATGTTGAGATTGACTCTTGGACTATGTTTAGGTTGACTCTTGGACTGTGTTTAAGTTGACTCTTGGACTATGTTGAGGTTGACTCTTGGACTATGTTGAGGTTAACTCTTGGACTAGGTTTAAGTTGACTCTTGAACTATGATTAGGTCGGCTCTTTGACTATGATTCGGGTGAATCTTGGACTACTTTAAGTCTTGGTTGGACTATATTTAGGTTTACTCTGGGACTATTTTTCGGCTTTTGAACTTTATAGAGTGGTCTTGAACCATCATCGTTTGACAATAGGACTATGTTTTAGGTTCACTATTAGACTATGTTTATCTTTTCCGTGCCACAACAAAAGACTCATGTGTGTGTTGTTCCTTCTAGGAGTGCTCGGCTACTACCACGCGCAGCTGACGGACATCGTGCAGTACCCCGACGCGCGCACGGAGCTGTTCCACGCGTTCCGGGAGCTCGGCAACATCATCCTGTTCTGCATGCTGATCGAGCAGGTCAGGCTGGGCTAGAGTTGCAGCTTCCAGGAGTGCTGGCCACCACCCCGCGAGCTGACGCCGTGCAGCATCCCGAAGCTGTTCCACGCGTTCCGGGAGCTGGGCAACATCATCCTGTTCTGCATGCTGATCGAGCAGGTCAGGCTGGTCTAGAGTTGCAGCTTCCAGGAGAGCTGGCCACCACCCCGCGAGCTGACGCCGTGCAGCATCCCGAGGCTGTTCCACGCGTTGCGGGAGCTCGGCAACATCATCCCGTTCTGCATGCTGATCAAGCAGGTCAGGCTGGGCTAGACTTGCTGCTTCTAGGAGAGTTGGCCACCGCACCGCGAGCTGACGCCGTGCAGCATCTCGGAGCTGTTCCAAGCGTTCCGGGAGCTGGGCAACATCATCCTGTTCTGCATGCTGATCGAGCAGGTCAGGCTGGGCTAGAGTTGAACCTTCCAGGAGTGCTGGCCACCACCCCGCGAGCTGACGCCGTGCAGCATCCCGGAGCTGTCCCACGCGTTCCGGGAGCTCGGCAACATCATCCTGTTCTGTATGCTAGAGTTCCAGACTGCCTAGTGTCTAGGAGCTTATCTGATGAGTGATGACGGAGGGTGGCAACAGAAGTCCCGCTATACTTAACATTGTTATATTGAGTACTATACAAGAAAGGATAGATACGGCTCACGATTTTTTTCTTCTCATTTACATACACTTGTGGTCTATTTCTCGACCTGGATGGTATTACAGCATTATGTGTTAATAATTACAGGCGTTAAGTCAAGAAGAGGTGACAGATCTCCTGCACGCAGCGCCTTTCCAGAACATTCTGCCGCGTCCCTTCGCTGCTGGTAAGTTATTATCTATTCTTATATGTAACTAGAGGACGCCCGCGACTTCGTACGCGTAGAATTAGTTTCCCGCTACTCCCCCCCATTTCTTCCCGTTGGGGGTCGATTTTCGGAAAACCCTTTCTTAGTGCTCACTTACATCATAAAAGGAACCCCTGTACCAAATTTCAAGTTTCTAGGTACAGTAGTTTCGGCTGTGCGTTGATATATAAGTCAGTCAGTCAGTCAGGTTTGCCTTTTATATATATAATAACTAGAGGACGCCCGCGACTTCGTACGCGTAGAATTAGTTTCCCGCTACTCCCCCCATTTCTTCCCATTGGGGGTCGATTTACAGAAAATTCTTTCTTAGTGCTCACTTACATCATGAAAGGAACCCCTGTACCAAATTTCAAGTTTCTAGGTACAGTAGTTTCGGCTGTGCGTTGATATATAAGTCAGTCAGTTTTGCCTTTTATATATATAGATTAGAGGATGCCCTTTGACTGTGTAGAATTCGTTCTCGATCTCTTCTTTATTGAAGGCTGATTTAAAAAAAAACTTAGTGCAGTCCTAAGGCTTATTTTTTTTAAATTCCTATTTTAAGTGTTTCAAGCTGTAAGTTGTCTGCCAGTCAATTAATCACAGAAAAGTTTTATATGTAGAGGTTAGACTAAGTTTGTTTGTTCGTATGTTCGGTACAAATTTTGGAACCGATTTTTAATTAGCTTCTTGATAAGCAGAAAGCTCAGAACTATATGATACCAAAAACTAATCAGAATTATTCTTTAAAAGTCGTGAATTAACTAAATATTTTTAAATTTTCAGAGGGTGAGAAACCAGAGACGAAGCAAAAGCGGCTGGAGGCGAAGTACACTGCCCTGCAAATTGTGCAGAATGTTGACAAATATGGGACGGCTAAGGTATGAACTCGTTATATTCTAGTAGCACTGTATATTTTCTAAACCCCGATCGAATAAGTAAGGGTGACGTTCATTTCCGTCTCTCTTTTGTGATTTTGTAGCCTGCACGATTTTTAATTAATAGCCTAAGAAACGAAGCAAAATCAGTGGAAAAAACTCATGTATAAGCGAATTTTGGCATAGTTGTAGGGAATGGTGTTTTAAACCAAATATAAAAGTACTGATGGGTGGGGGTTGAGCTAACGTGTTTTGTTTCGAGAACCACTTCTAAAAAGAAACGATATAGATAGTATTTTTTCTACTCTCGTACTATAAACCGCTAATATTGATATCGTTAACGGTAGCAGAATACCACCTATAGCGTAACTGAAGCGTGAAAACAGTTCTATAATGAGCATTGCCGTGGTAATAACAGTTCTTTTATGATTATTATATGGCATTGATATTACCATGGTTACTCGCATGAACAATGCCAGTGGTGCTAAAGATACCAGGGTTTTAATCAGGATACGAGGCGAAGCGGGTGTTACAAGAGACTCTTGAAAAAATAAATTATTGGGCTCTTTCTCCCGTCGTACGTTTTTTCGTGTTCTCAAGATAAAATTGCTATTAAAACTGTATTTTAATAGTATAACCTTATAATAAAATACCTTACGTAATTCACACTTAGTTCTGCTTAAAAAACTTTATACTGAAAGGCTGAGTTTCTATTGTTGACTGTTTTGAAGTAAATCATTAAAAACTAATTTGCTCACGTGAATTCGGTGCCGGTGAATTCGATGATTCGAGTGACTCCGGTGGTATTTAAGACACCGAAATCACCAATACCAGTTAGTTTAGAATTTATTCTTAATATTGTATAAACTATATTTTAAGTACAAATGATTTCGATGTTTGTATGTGTGATTTCGGTTTCGTGATAATAAAAAAAAATATCTCGATAATTATGAGGATTATAACGATGCCTCGTTCTGCTAAATTATTGAAATTAAAAGTTATCTTCGATATATTCATTAAAAAACATACGTAAAATAAAATTATGCCACCGAAGGTCATCCAAAACTGCCTTGCTCGGAGAATTACCCATTTATTGTATATTTCCCCCTCAGCAAAGTCAGCTGGCGCGCGAGGGCGACCTGCTGACCCGCGAGCGGCTATGCTGCGGACTCTCGCTGTTCTCGGTGGTGCTGCGGCGGCTGCGCGCCTGCCTCGCCGCGCCGCAGTGGCCGCTGCCCGCCGCCGCGCCGCACCACGCGCCGCTGCACCACGACGACACCAACGAGTTCCACAGGTACACGCGTCGTCGTCGTCATCGTCACCGTCATCGTCACCGTCACCGTCACCGTCACCGTCACCGTCACCGTCACCGTCACCGTCACCATCATCATCATCATCATCATCATCATCATCATAATCATCACGTGCCTCGCCGCGCCGCAGTGGCCGCTGCCCGCCGCCGCGCCGCACCACGCGCCGCTGCACCACGACGACACCAACGAGTTCCACAGGTACACGCGTCGTCGTCGTCATCGTCACCGTCATCGTCACCGTCACCGTCACCGTCACCGTCACCGTCACCGTCACCGTCACCGTCACCATCATCATCATCATCATCATCATCATCATCATAATCATCACGTGCCTCGCCGCGCCGCAGTGGCCGCTGCCCGCCGCCGCGCCGCACCACGCGCCGCTGCACCACGACGACACCAACGAGTTCCACAGGTACACGCGTCGTCGTCGTCATCGTCACCGTCATCGTCACCGTCACCGTCACCGTCACCGTCACCGTCACCGTCACCGTCACCGTCACCATCATCATCATCATCATCATCATCATCATCATAATCATCACGTGCCTCGCCGCGCCGCAGTGGCCGCTGCCCGCCGCCGCGCCGCACCACGCGCCGCTGCACCACGACGACACCAACGAGTTCCACAGGTACACGCGTCGTCGTCGTCATCGTCACCGTCATCGTCACCGTCACCGTCACCGTCACCGTCACCGTCACCGTCACCGTCACCGTCACCATCATCATCATCATCATCATCATCATCATCATAATCATCACGTGCCTCGCCGCGCCGCAGTGGCCGCTGCCCGCCGCCGCGCCGCACCACGCGCCGCTGCACCACGACGACACCAACGAGTTCCACAGGTACACGCGTCGTCGTCGTCATCGTCACCGTCATCGTCACCGTCACCGTCACCGTCACCGTCACCGTCACCGTCACCGTCACCGTCACCATCATCATCATCATCATCATCATCATCATCATCATAATCATCACGTGCCTCGCCGCGCCGCAGTGGCCGCTGCCCGCCGCCGCGCCGCACCACGCGCCGCTGCACCACGACGACACCAACGAGTTCCACAGGTACACGCGTCGTCGTCGTCATCGTCACCGTCATCGTCATCGTCACCGTCACCGTCACCGTCACCGTCACCGTCACCGTCACCGTCACCGTCACCATCATCATCATCATCATCATCATCATCATCATCATAATCATCACGTGCCTCGCCGCGCCGCAGTGGCCGCTGCCCGCCGCCGCGCCGCACCACGCGCCGCTGCACCACGACGACACCAACGAGTTCCACAGGTACACGCGTCGTCGTCGTCATCGTCACCGTCATCGTCACCGTCACCGTCACCGTCACCGTCACCGTCACCGTCACCGTCACCGTCACCGTCACCGTCACCATCATCATCATCATCATCATCATCATCATCATCATAATCATCACGTGCCTCGCCGCGCCGCAGTGGCCGCTGCCCGCCGCCGCGCCGCACCACGCGCCGCTGCACCACGACGACACCAACGAGTTCCACAGGTACACGCGTCGTCGTCGTCATCGTCACCGTCATCGTCACCGTCACCGTCACCGTCACCGTCACCGTCACCGTCACCGTCACCGTCACCATCATCATCATCATCATCATCATCATCATCATAATCATCACGTGCCTCGCCGCGCCGCAGTGGCCGCTGCCCGCCGCCGCGCCGCACCACGCGCCGCTGCACCACGACGACACCAACGAGTTCCACAGGTACACGCGTCGTCGTCGTCATCGTCACCGTCATCGTCACCGTCACCGTCACCGTCACCGTCACCGTCACCGTCACCATCATCATCATCATCATCATCATCATCATCATAATCATCACGTGCCTCGCCGCGCCGCAGTGGCCGCTGCCCGCCGCCGCGCCGCACCACGCGCCGCTGCACCACGACGACACCAACGAGTTCCACAGGTACACGCGTCGTCGTCGTCATCGTCACCGTCATCGTCACCGTCACCGTCACCGTCACCGTCACCGTCACCGTCACCGTCACCGTCACCATCATCATCATCATCATCATCATCATCATCATAATCATCACGTGCCTCGCCGCGCCGCAGTGGCCGCTGCCCGCCGCCGCGCCGCACCACGCGCCGCTGCACCACGACGACACCAACGAGTTCCACAGGTACACGCGTCGTCGTCGTCATCGTCACCGTCATCGTCATCGTCACCGTCACCGTCACCGTCACCGTCACCGTCACTGTCACCGTCACCGTCACCGTCACCATCATCATCATCATCATCATCATCATCATCATAATCATCACGTGCCTCGCCGCGCCGCAGTGGCCGCTGCCCGCCGCCGCGCCGCACCACGCGCCGCTGCACCACGACGACACCAACGAGTTCCACAGGTACACGCGTCGTCGTCGTCATCGTCACCGTCATCGTCACCGTCACCGTCACCGTCACCGTCACCGTCACCGTCACCGTCACCGTCACCGTCACCGTCACCATCATCATCATCATCATCATCATCATAATCATCACGTGCCTCGCCGCGCCGCAGTGGCCGCTGCCCGCCGCCGCGCCGCACCACGCGCCGCTGCACCACGACGACACCAACGAGTTCCACAGGTACACGCGTCGTCGTCGTCATCGTCACCGTCATCGTCATCGTCACCGTCACCGTCACCGTCACCGTCACCGTCACCGTCACCGTCACCGTCACCGTCACCGTCACCATCATCATCATCATCATCATCATCATCATCATAATCATCACGTGCCTCGCCGCGCCGCAGTGGCCGCTGCCCGCCGCCGCGCCGCACCACGCGCCGCTGCACCACGACGACACCAACGAGTTCCACAGGTACACGCGTCGTCGTCGTCATCGTCACCGTCATCGTCACCGTCACCGTCACCGTCACCGTCACCGTCACCGTCACCGTCACCGTCACCGTCACCATCATCATCATCATCATCATCATCATCATCATAATCATCACGTGCCTCGCCGCGCCGCAGTGGCCGCTGCCCGCCGCCGCGCCGCACCACGCGCCGCTGCACCACGACGACACCAACGAGTTCCACAGGTACACGCGTCGTCGTCGTCATCGTCACCGTCATCGTCACCGTCACCGTCACCGTCACCGTCACCGTCACCGTCACCATCATCATCATCATCATCATCATCATAATCATCACGTGCCTCGCCGCGCCGCAGTGGCCGCTGCCCGCCGCCGCGCCGCACCACGCGCCGCTGCACCACGACGACACCAACGAGTTCCACAGGTACACGCGTCGTCGTCGTCATCGTCACCGTCATCGTCACCGTCACCGTCACCGTCACCGTCACCGTCACCGTCACCGTCACCGTCACCGTCACCGTCACCGTCACCGTCACCATCATCATCATCATCATCATCATCATCATCATAATCATCACGTGCCTCGCCGCGCCGCAGTGGCCGCTGCCCGCCGCCGCGCCGCACCACGCGCCGCTGCACCACGACGACACCAACGAGTTCCACAGGTACACGCGTCGTCGTCGTCATCGTCACCGTCATCGTCACCGTCACCGTCACCGTCACCGTCACCGTCACCGTCACCGTCACCGTCACCATCACCGTCACCATCATCATCATCATCATCATCATCATCATAATCATCACGTGCCTCGCCGCGCCGCAGTGGCCGCTGCCCGCCGCCGCGCCGCACCACGCGCCGCTGCACCACGACGACACCAACGAGTTCCACAGGTACACGCGTCGTCGTCGTCATCGTCACCGTCATCGTCATCGTCATCGTCACCGTCACCGTCAACGTCACCGTCACCGTCACCGTCACCGTCACCATCACCGTCACCGTCACCGTCACCATCACCATCACCATCATCATCATCATCATCATCATCATCATCATCATCATAATCATCACGTGCCTCGCCGCGCCGCAGTGGCCGCTGCCCGCCGCCGCGCCGCACCACGCGCCGCTGCACCACGACGACACCAACGAGTTCCACAGGTACACGCGTCGTCGTCGTCATCGTCACCGTCACCGTCACCGTCACCGTCACCGTCACCGTCACCGTCACCGTCACCGTCACCATCATCATCATCATCATCATCATCATCATCATCATAATCATCACGTGCCTCGCCGCGCCGCAGTGGCCGCTGCCCGCCGCCGCGCCGCACCACGCGCCGCTGCACCACGACGACACCAACGAGTTCCACAGGTACACTCACCATCACCATCACCATCACCATCACCATCACCATCACCATCATCATCATCATCATCACGTGCCTCGCCGCGCCGCAGTGGCCGCTGCCCGCCGACATGTTATTAATTGATTGTTTTGTTGCAGGCTCTGGTCCGCCCTGCAGTTCCTGTACTGCATCCCGGTCGGGGACACGCAGTTCACTGTTGAGTAAGTGCACTTTGCTTATTTTGAGTTAAACACTCGTTTACACCTCGCCTCGTCTCCTAAGTTTAACACTCGTATCACAACAGTTTTCATTATAAACTGATGGAATCAATTACATATTTGTATTAAAACAATGAAAAAACTGAGTGATTGATCGATCAACGCGCAGCCAAAACCGCTGGATCTGGGGACTTGAAATTTGGAGGGCATAACTATTCCCTGGATATCCTAGGCACTAAGAAGCGATTTTCGGAAATTCATCCCCTAAGGTATTAAAGGGGTAGTAGCGACAAACTAATTCTACGCGTACAAAGTTAACCATAACTCCTGTGCAGGGAGCTGTTCGGCGAGGGCCTGCACTGGGCCGGCTGCACCATCGTGGCGCTGCTGGGGCAGCAGCGGCGGTTCGAAGCGCTGGACTTCTGCTACCACATCCTGCGCGTGCAGCGAGTCGACGGGAAGGACGAGCTGGTCAAGGGGATCGTGAGTACAGGGGGAGGGGGGGACCGCTGACTGGTCACAATTCGTCAAGTGTCTACATTCCTGGCACAGCGTATTGTTAGTATACATTAGCTACGTTCGTTAATGAATATAAGAGTAAATTCCGACTAGAAAATTAATACGACGCAAACTTTTTTTTTACTTACTAACTGCTAATATTGATATCGTTAACGGTATCAGAATACCACCTATAGCGTAACGAAGCGTGAAAACAGTTCTTTAATGAGCGTTGCCATGGTAATAACAGTTCTTTTATAATTATTATAACATTGTTATTACCATCATGGGTACGTGCATGAACAATGTCAGTGATGGTGTTTGGTGATCAACTGATATCTAAAAAAAATATATTATATTCGTCAAAAACTATTTTTACAACAATTTAAGTGTCTAAAATGTAGATTAATAATTTATTAATTACCATAACAGGAGCTTTGAACAAAATAATAATAAAGAAAATATTAACAAAAACATGTAAAAGGATATCATGTTTTGTTTGAAAAATAAAACTATCGTGTTTTTTATTTTAATCGTGTTTTGACTTAACAGTTTCAAGGGAAAATAATTTATTTTATTTTATTTATATTCGGAAAACTAACAGCCTTCTTGTCACTAAACAAATTTTACAATGTATTATAATAACCTAAGTCATTTATAAGTTTTCACCTAAACATAAGATTGTATGAGTATGTTACAAAGAACTATCGAGCAGTTATAATAATATGTGGTATCTTAACGCGTTTTGTTCGTTTCCAGCCGCTGAAGCGCATGGTGGACCGCATCCGCCGCTTCCAGGTGCTGAACTCGCAGATCTTCGGCGTGCTGGCGCGCCACCTGGCGGCCGACGACGAGCGCGCCGGCGTCGAGCACGTGCGCTGCTTCCCGCCGCCCGCCGCCAGCGCGCACGCCGTCAACTAACCGCCCACCGCCTGCTGCACGCCTGGTACTCCAGCTGTAGTAATTAGATCAACTAACCGCAAACAGCCTTCTACGAGCCTGGTACTCCAGCTGTAGTTATTAGATCAACTTACGTCCCACTGGCTGCTGCGAGCCTGGTACTCCAGCTGTAGTTATTACATCAACTAACCGCAAACAGCCTTCTACGAGCCTGGTACTCCAGCTGTAGTAATTAGACCAACTAACCGCCCGCCGCCTGCTGCACGCCTGGTACTCCAGATGTAGTTATTAGACCAACTAACCGCCCGCTGCCTGCTGCGAGCCTGGTACTCAAGCTGTAGTAATTAGACCAACTAACCGCCCACAGCCTGCTGCGAGCCTGGTACTCCAGCTGTAGTTTAGATCAACTAACCGCCCACAGCCTGCTGCGAGCCTGGTACTCCAGCTGTAGTAATTAGACCAACTAACCGCCCGCCGCCTGCTGCACGCCTGGTACTCCAGATGTAGTTATTAGACCAACTAACCGCCCGCTGCCTGCTGCGAGCCTGGTACTCAAGCTGTAGTAATTAGACCAACTAACCGCCCACAGCCTGCTGCGAGCCTGGTACTCCAGCTGTAGTTTAGATCAACTAACCGCCCACAGCCTGCTGCGAGCCTGGTACTCCAGCTGTAGTTATTAGATCAACTAACCTCCCACTGGCTGCTGCGAGCCTGGTACTCCAGCTGTAGTAATTAGACCAACTAACCTCCCACTGGCTGCTGCGAGCCTGGTACTCCAGCTGTAGTTATTAGATCAACTAACCTCCCACTGGCTGCTGCGAGCCTGGTACTCCAGCTGTAGTAATTAGACCAACTAACCTCCCACTGGCTGCTGCGAGCCTGGTACTCCAGCTGTAGTTATTAGATCAACTAACCTCCCACTGGCTGCTGCGAGCCTGGTACTCCAGCTGTAATTATTAGATCAACTAACCACAAACAGCCTTCTACGAGCCTGGTACTCCAGTTGTAGTTATTAGATCAACTAACCGCCCGCTGCCTGCTGCGAGCCTGGTTCTCCAGCTGTAGTTATATTTGCTACTGCTGTCAACCCTAACACTGCACCAAAAATTCTGGAAAATATACGATCACTGGTTATTAGATCTACTAACCGCCCACGGCTCATCTGATGCCCAGATGCAAGTTTTCTATCGACTCTAAATAGTTGGCATAAGTGTTCGAAGCGATTTTATTGACTTTCGAAAATGGCTAACTGCTATGAATGATTTTCATGAGTGCTTCGATGCCACAGTCAGACTCAGATACAAACTTTTAACTTCACCACCTCTAAACAACACCTCTCTTTTGTATGGTTGTACTACACTCACTATACCTCACTACAGTAATAATGTGTACCACAAAAGTAAGTAACGATTATGACGAATAGACAACGTTAGTAGTCTTACAACACTTAATTTGTGGTGAATAGGTGGCGCTAGTGAGCTAATGACATAAATAAGTGGTGGATAGATGGCTCTAATGATCTATTGACATAAATAAGTGGTGGATAGAGGGCGTTAGTGAGCTAATGACATCAATAAGTGGTGGATAGATGGCACTAATGATCTATTGACATAAATAAGTGGTGGATAGAGGGCGTTAGTGAGCTAATGACATCAATAAGTGGTGGATAGATGGCACTAATGATCTATTGACATAAATAAGTGGTGGGTAGATGGCGCTAATGAGCTAAAGACATCAATAAGTGTTGGATAAATGGCGCTAATGATCTATTGTCATAAATAAGTGGCGGGTAGATAGCGCTAATGAGCTAATGACATTAATAAGTGGCGGATAGATGGCGCTAGTGAGCTTCCAAAATTGACATGTAGCGAATAGATGGCGTTTGTGAGCTTACGACGTCAATTACTAAATAAATGGCGCTGGTAAACTTAAGTTCCAGGTTTGCCAAGCTAAATTAGCATAGAAATAATAATAATATTGCATTATATACGGTCACGAGCGTCAATTTGGGACCCATTTCAAGAAAAATATGCTCGAAATCGTCAATGTCATTAGAGATGTCAAGTCATTTGTAACTTTTAGGAAACTCAACCTTATTGTTGTAGAATGTCAGATTGAGCTTGGACCTAAGGTGGGTACCAAATTAAATCTCGTAAACTGTACATATTGTATGGAGCATTAATCTGCCTCGATAGACGACGTCACAGAGACTCGATGGAGCAACTGATTAGGAACGAAGCTCTTGCATATTGTAATGTATATGATAACTGGGGTCGGCATAGGTACTCCTTATTAACCTAAACTTGATGCGTGTTCATACATTAACGTTTTCAATACATGCATGAATGAGCATGCATCAAGTTTAGCTAAAAAGCAATACCAATTCTTATCCCTTTTGATAATTCGAATATCTGTACTCATATTTGAAATATTACGTAAATCTTATGTTAGTTCTGTACACGTGACTTCCTGTTATTTATACTTATGGCATTGTGCAAATGACTATATAAATATGTGTTTAATTAAACATTTAATAGGTTAATTATATAATAATAAGAAGTTTAAAAGGTAATTAAAAAAAATGTCTGATTGATTGAAAAAGTTTGAAAGAATTATTTGTAACATCATTAAGTTTCTCAAAATTGCTGAAATGTGTTAGCTCTTATTTTATTAAGTAGATATTATATTTAATATATTCTAATATAATTTAAAATGTATAAGCTTAAAAAACGAGGCTACTCAGTTATTCGTTCGGCTTTACTGTAAACCTGCCCATCGTATATAAAATCGAAACAGAGATTTATTTTTATTCTTAAGTTTGTTTATAAGATTTATTGCAATTTCCATATAAATATACTCTTGTTTTCCTCAATCGCTATACTGTCACAATGTAAATTCAATTTTATGTAATTCTAAACTTTAAAATACATCAGGGAGATTAAAATACAACTTTCTTAGTAGATGTTTTTCTGTATTAGAAAATTCAAATGTTATTGAATCAGACTGCACTTTATAATTTGCGTTTATTATGCATTTGTATTGAGTTTAATTATTAATTATTAAGTAATACAATCATGTAATTCCATTTATTCACTTTTATAGAAAATAAAAGTTTATTCGTATTTTGTATTTTACTTAAGAATATTTACCTCCGTCAGAATAAGTTTCAGTAGATGTCAAGATAAAGTAGTGCTACCTGACACGTTGTCATACACCAAGTTTGTACGAATTACACCAGTGTGACCATAGATACACCTTTTTAAGTCGTTTAAGTAAATACAGGTTGTCCCATAATGGACACGTAACCCTGACACCGGAGATAACCCACCCCTAGACCTACCAAACCAACCGCGATGCGTCGGTTCAGTAGATCCAGAGATCCCCTACAACGTCACAAACTTTATCTCATTATAATATTAAATATAGAGTATGGATAATGGGTTTTGACAATACGTCGGTTATACTCCAATACCACGTAACTAACAACTTCAATGAGTTGCAAAATGTACCTTACTGATTACGTGCTAAGGTGTATTTTGCACCTTATTTTATTTGCTAGTTACGCGGGATTGCCGTATCACCGATGAATAGGAATTAAGACTAAGGGCCTGTTTCACAATCAACAAGTAAATTTATGTGCCAGTTAAAGTTAGCTCTCTCCTTGTCTATGTTCAAGTGTAAGAAAAGGAAAGGGCTAAATTTATGTGTCAGACATGCTTTACTTGACGATTGTGAAACAGGCCCTAAACAAATGCTGCTGTGCAAATATTCCATTAAGACCGGAAAGAATAAATAAAACTCACCGACAGTAAAAGGATTGATGAGAGGATGGATTGAGGTCAGCACGGGTAGCGGGTGAATATTCGGGCGTTTCACCCGCCGTCCTTGTCGTCTTCAATATATCTATCTATATATATAAAAGGCTAAACTGACTGACTGATGTATCAACGCACAGCCGAAACTACTGTACCTAGAAACTTGAAATTTGATACAGGGGTTCCTTTCATGATGTAAGTGAGCACTAAGAAAGGATTTTCTGAAAATCGACCCCCAACGGGAAGTAATGGGGGGAGTAGCGGGAAACTAATACTACGCGTACGAAGTCGCGGGCGTCCTCTAGTTGACGAAAATAATGATAAGTACCAGCAACTTTTGATGTCAAAATTAATTGACCCGGAGGTAGTGTCCATTCTGTTGAAAGACCAAGAAATTTATAGTTTATCTTGAATAATATGCGAAGAAAATAATGACGGCGGTTAAAACGCCGAATAATCACCCTAGCACACGTTGTATTTTCTCGCTTGTCGTTCAGTGCGTCTCTATAGTTACCGACTAGATAGAAAGGGAGATCCGAGCGACAAACAAGTCGCCGGCAACTTGTGCTAGCCGTGCAAAGAGGTAAAAAAAAAACGAATAACTTCCACATTTTTTTTATTAAGACTTATTCTACTCTAAGCTAAGTTTACTTCTCTTATTAACTTACTGCTAGAGATAAAAAAACCTTATTAAATATATGTTACAACAGTGTTTTCGGCTTACACGATTAAAGTTATCTAATTCAACATTCTACCGACGACATTTAAACTGCTTAAGCAAAAAAAGCTATTATCACTCTACTATTGAACCACTGAAACCCCTGTTAAAAGAGAAATTTTGTTCAAGAATACGTTGCCCATTACATTAAATAATTAAATAGGAAAAAAAAAACTATTAATCAAAAATAAATTTATTAACTTCTTTTACCGTTACCGTAACACAATGGAATTTCCATTACGTTACGTAAGAAAACGCTTGACCCATTTAAAAATACATCACTAACCGTAAAAATGTTTTGTTGTGTACGTACAGTAAAACACAAAAGAGAGAAAGTGAACAAGATTTTTATTCAACTTATGCCGTCTAAATAATTACACAAGGTGATTCGCTACACATATTCAGCGTAATATTAATATTGAATAACCATACGCGTATTTTACTTGATATTTTAATGAAATAAGCATATTTTAGAAGTAACTCATTAACCTCACCAGAGTTGTTTGTTGAATATGTGTATTTACTAGTGTATTAGTGTAACATAAATAAAACAAGTTGTATCTCTCAAGCCGTACTTTGATTTAATGCAGTGCGTTCATGAAATATCCGAATGACATATGGTATAAATATATCTGCACTACATTTTTATATATAATACTTTCATGTTATCCGTAACGTTGAATTTGTTGTGTAAACGCTATTATAACTAAATAAATATATTTTTCTTGGTTTTCGCTTAGTTTTCATACAAATAGTGTCGCCGGTAAAATTAAGCTACCCACAGCCTTCACCTACAAATAGTAAAACGTGAAATGCAACCCAGTGCCTACACATTTATTTAAATAAATATATCTGAAGCCGTATATAACCTACTAATGCACCATTTTACAAATAACTCGGTATTGAAATGTTAATTTGAAGACGACAAAAATAAAAGTTTATGGTTTTCTAAAACGCTCTTTAATTAAAAATGAAGATCATTTTTTGTTGGAAAAGAAATATTGTTTATCAGTTAATTTTACGAAACAAAATGCGTTTAAGTAACTTTAAATGACCATACTTTTTTCACAAATAATGTAAACATTCTTTTTTATTGGATAGTCTTCAAAATAAGTTTTCAATCAGAAACTAATCTTAAATGACTAAAGGAAATTCAAAACAGTTAAATAAGTGACCGCTTAAATTTCACAAAAATACCTGTTTTTATCGAAACGTTTTATAAATATTTATACAACTGAGATACACAGTAAGATACCCAAGTGCTGTTTCATAAGACAGATATTTAATATATTCTTCTAAGAAACTAGAAACTTAAGTCATAAGAGGGGGCACTTTGCAAAATTGATAAAACACGTATTTACATCAAATATGCTTGATTTTGTACTTTCCATCCAAAACGGGTAAAAAAAACTTCGTTTACAAAAACAATTCAGTTACTTACTATTTCTTTATTAATTATTTTATACATAAATAAACAACTTAAAGCGAAAATATATTACAAAAAAATGTTACAACTACTGTAAATTACTTATTGCAACTCGTCGGCATCATAGACACCATGTTTTTTTATTCTATTTTTTTGTTATTTTATCAGTCATTTCTGGTAAGCGAAAAAATAGGCCAAGCTCTCAAAATAGGTAAATAGCTCGTCCCGAACTAAAACTGTGATCTAATTTGAAACTATATAAAAATGGAATCTTTCTTTCTATCACATTTTTTTTTTCATTTACACGGTGATTAAAAGCGTTGGTTAGCTGTGCTTATACAAAGTGAACCTTACACAAAGAAATAATGTTTAAACGTACGACCAAAACTATAAATACTCACAAAACCGTATTCTTGTGTTTACACAAAAATATATGCATTAATAGATGCATTATATATTATATTGTGGTGGCTACTGTATTATAACAGTAATACAGTTTTGGTCAAAAAAAGTATGTTCCGAGATATTTGTGACACAAATACAATGTACTCGTGTCTCAGCCGGTATACACTACAACTAACGTCGGGGCATAATTCTTATCACTAATTCGACGATAGCCATAGACAATAAAAATGAGAAATATCGAAGAATTCAGAAGTGTTCTATAAACCGCTGATGCTATAAACTTGTAAGATGTACTTAGGTCACAGTTGCATTAAAATGTACTTGCATAGCGGCGTAACAAAGTAACGCATTTTACACCTCGGTAACGCAAGCCAGCTTGCAGTAACGCTAAAAAGCGTCTAAGACCTTATGTAAGCAAATCCAGGTGTATTAGTAAAGCTTATAATATTCAGCATTTACGATAGTCACAAGAATAACGTCAAAAATGTTAATAAAAAAAAGGTAACACAATGGAAATTAATTAAACGTCCGTTGTGTTACTTTTTAATTATTTTTATTAAGTATTCTCGATTGACCATTAAAATATGGAAATTATTAAACTGAGGTCTTAAGTAAGGTCAGTTTAATAAAACCCTTACGATTTAAGACAGTACAATCCGTCACACATATGTATGCGAGAAGCTACATAATTATGACAATTAAATAAACTCGCCTCTTTTTTAAAAGTTGGCAAAATACGATCTATGAAATTTGTTCTGTTTATTATTTAATTGTAATAATCTGTTGAATCATCACATGTACACATTTATATTAGTCGATTTACAGTAAAAACAAAATTAACAACTCCATTTGAAAATATACTTGGATACAAACAAAAAAAAATCGTTAAACAGTCTTAGTAACATTTCATTAATGAATATAGTTTTGATCAAGTAACGTAATCAGGAATCTGAGTTTAATTGCGGTACCGTTAATATTTACCCGACTAACCAAAAATGAGGGTTATCTTTTCTAAATTTGCTTATTAAAATTATATTTGCTTCCACAGGTTTAATTTCTCGGTACCGCGGTCTAGCAGTGTAACATCGACTAATACTGGTCGTAGGGCCAGTGTGTGCGTGCACGCCTGTCTGTCTGCCCGTAGCGCGGGAACTGTCACTGCTCGTAGTTCTTCGCCTTGCGATCGAGGTCGTCGTCGGTGCGGTTCATTGGGTGATCTGCGGAGAGGAGGGGGGGGTTAGCTTCAGGTTGCACTTTATCCTAATAAGGGGTCCATATCGGGTTGCATAAAGTTTTTACGCAAAATAATCATTACGCATAAAATCGATTGTCATAAAACGGTTTTTACAATAGAAAGGGTTTTATTTTAATTATTATTAAATACTAACCGAACCTAACCTAACCTAATCTACACAATAGAAGTTTATTAAATTTTGCAATGTCAGCCTAAAAGGGTGTTATGTCAATCGATTTTTATGCGTAATGATTATTATTAGGATTAAATAATACAAAATAACAACAGATATTAAAGTTTAATTACCTAGTTCAAATTAAATTTGACATAATTTTAATTATATACCTTATGTGCAATATAATTATTAAGTAAGTAGGTAAATAGAATGTAAGATTATTGAGCTAAAGCCCTCTCTTAATGTTGCTGTGCCCATCAGGGTCCATAATTAAGTTATAATTATATTTATCACTGTAGTAGCTTAAGTTAGCCTGTCAACTGCCAACACATTGTGGAATGCAATAAACGTTTGAGTATTTGAGTATTGAGTTAAAAAATTATGCGACTAGATAGGCCCCCCTAATAAGCAATCATACGCAGGATCGTGAGGTCCACCATACTACAAACAAATTTTTGTTAGTGGGAATTTAAATCTACCAACAAGGCATTAAAGTTCAATTACCATTGCTCTGAAATGCCATTTTTAATTTTAAAACCAATAAAAATTAACTTTATAAGCATTAAAATATAGTTTAAACTAAATTGCCTAGGTTATGTACCTCCTATGGCACACCGGGTCCCACGAGGCCATTGTTTTTTCTAATAAGATTATAGTACCGAGTCACTAAGATCTCGTATACCTGGAGAAATACTGTGCATGTTTCAGAAATATCTATTTAGTATTTTTAAACAGGCAGAGGCGTTATGGGAAGCGAGTAACGCAGCTCATAAATATAACGTAATGTGTGTGAAATGTGGCGAAATATAATAATTTGATTATTAGGTCAAGCTTCTGATAAGATCGTATCTGCTAACCAGCTGGTGATACGGCAGATAGCAAACTACGAGCAAAGGTCTACCGAATACAGTGTAATCTATGAAATCCTTAAACCTACAGCTAGGTAAAGTCAAGTGTAAAAATGAGAACGCCACATCTCAAAAGATATGTCCCAATGCACCTTATTCCAGTGTAATAATAACTTCGTAACATATTTATGAGAGGATTATTTCGATACATTGAACTTGACTGTACTACCATTATACCTTATACCTAATAATCTAAGAAACCAACAAATAATGTTAACAACCAAGTTGTTATGCAATTCCCAATGAAATTTTTCACAGAAACGTCATCTTTTTTTTGTTGGGTTTAACTTTCCTAGATTTTTATAGGTACATCTCCTTAAACATTTGGTAAAATAATTAAACAAAAAGCAAGCCGACTGTTACTAACCAATTTTAAATCGTTATAAATTCTAAATGATCATTAGAGATACAGATTTTTTTATATACTTATTCAATAATACCACACTTGTCATAGTTCGTCGAATTTCTTTTTTCTTTTGTACAATATGGCGTCTGATTGCCGCCATTTTGAATTGTAGTTACTGTCATATCTTTAGTGACACTCACTAGATTAAGACCAGACCTAGGAATTTACGGGGCAAAATTAAATGACAGCTAGGGATTGCCTATATCGATAAACTCAATTATCGATGCTTTTCCCAGATACTAATGATCGCTCTAAGTTTTGTTTGTAAAAATATTTTTTTATTAGAAGTATGCAAATGAAACAAAATAGCAACATAATTCTGGTATTTTTTTATTTTAAAAGGATTTTTTAATCTTCAATCATCATATCATTTTTTTTCCTTATTGTTTATTTCAGAATGACTACCATTTACTATTGTTAAAATAAACGATCAGAATTTGTTCGGAGTAAAAATAAAATGATGATAATGAGTGATTAGAGATACAGATTTTTTATATACTTATTTAGTAATACCCCACTTGTCATAGTTCGTCGATTTTCTTTTTTCTTTTGTACAATATGGCGTCTGGTTGCCGCCATTTTGAATTGTAGTTACTGTCATATCTTTAGTGACGCTCACAAGATTAAGGGCCGAGTTCACCAACCAATTTAACAAACGGTTAAGTCTTAATCAGCTGTTAGTCAATACATTTGACAACCGTTAAACCGCTAACCGTCTGTTTAATTGTTGGTGAACACTGCACTAAGACAAATCGATTTGACAATAGAATAATTAAATCGGTCCACACATTTAGCTTCTAGAGCGCCAAACATGTATAGGCTGACTAGAGGACGCCCGCGACTTCGTACGCGTATAATTAGTTTCCCGCTACTCCCCCCATTTCTTCCCGTTGGGGGTCGATTTTCGGAAAGTCCTTTCTTAGTGCTCACTTACATCATGAAAGGAACCCCTGTACCAAATTTCAAGTTTCTAGGTACAGTAGTTTCGGCTGTGCGATGATATATAAGTCAGTCAAGTTTGCCTTTTATATATATACTAGAGGACGCCCGCGACTTCGTACGCGTAGAATTAGTTTCCCGCTACTCCCCCCATTTCTTCCCGTTGGGGGTCGATTTTCGGAAAATCCTTTCTTAGTGCTCACTTACATCATGAAAGGAACCCATGTACCAAATTTCAAGTTTCTAGGTACAGTAGTTTCGGCTGTGCGTTGATATGTCAGTCAGTCAGTTTAGCCTTTTATATATATAGATATATAGATAAACACATTACCCTTCTTCTTCGGCAGTCGGGGAAAAAAGGTTTAAAAAAAGGTTTTTTGGATAGTTGGGAAGTAAAATATTGGAGTAGCGACAGGATACCAGTTAGGTGTGGGACAGATACTGACCGGGGTGATGCGTCATCTTGGGCACGAGCACGACGTTCCCGTCGGCGGCCTGCTGCAGCGAGAACTGCGCCGAGGACAGCGGCCGGCCCTCCGCGTCGCGCAGGCTCTGGCGGAGACACGTAACACTTAGGCATAGTACATTACTGCAGAGGCCGTGAACTAAGAGATTGCTGGACGAGTTCGGGGTGGAACGAGTCCTGCAATCCCTGTTCCGGCAGAGGATTGTATAGTTCTTTTCTCAAGCAATGCGAGGAAATATTAAAATTAAAATAAATAACGGTAATCAAGTAAATAAAAATAATAGTTTATTAGGAAAAAAAGAGTGTAAAATTATTTAGTTTGTCGCTTTATTTTTTAAACATGCAATTTGAACAAGCTATTCGAGCACCATGTTTAACTGCACATAAATATAGTACCATTGATTTTGTTTTTTTTTAATGTCGCAATTATGGTTACAGAGTCTAGTGGTGGTTAGCAGTATGTAATTTTTCCTTTGGCAGTTTAATGTTAGTAAGCAAATTTAAAAAGTTAGAACAGTGGTCAATATATGTTAGGTTTTTGTGTCTTCATTTCGTGATATTAACGTACACATTTCCAAGCATGCTTAAGAAAAGAAAATTCGATCGTTTTAGATTGATAACTTGAGTATTATTGGTTCGCGAGTTAATACTAGCAGTTGCCCAAACAGAGACTTCCCGTCCCGCCTATGGTTGAATATTTCATCAGAGATGTACGAAGTAGCGGTGCGGTGTGCGAAGAAAATATCAACCAATAGGAACACTCCATTTCCCCAGTCTCGATGAACGCAGCTCTCCTATTGGCCACAGACCTATAGACGCCGCAAACGCGCTCAATAGTATAGAAACCGAGCGTGTAAATTTTTATATGCCAACTATGACGTCACGTAAGTAATTTAGTGATGTCCAATACCGTTTACTCGACTTGCCACTCTTGTTGAATTTAAACAGTTAATTACGGCGCAATGAGGCATTTTCTAGTGCAGCAACAAACGTCTGACAGTTAGAACGACAGGAGCGCGACTGACCGGCAAATGGTGCACCGCTCTACTTAGTTACACGCAAAGTACATGCATTAGCGGTATCTAGGACTAGAGGACTCCCGCGATTTCGTACGCGTAGAATTAGTTTCCCGCTACTCCCCCCATTTTTTCCCGTTGGGGGTCGATTTTCGGAAAATTCTTTCTTAGTGCTCACTTACATCATGAAAGGAACCCCTATACCAAATTTCAAGTTTCTAGGTATAGTAGTTTGGGCTGTGCGTTGATATGTCAGTCAGTCAGTTTAGCCTTTTATATAGATAGATTGTACCATTTGTGCCCAAATAAACATTAAAACATTAAAAACAATAGCAACACTCCATTTTCCGAGGCCCGATGAACGCAGCTCCCCTATTGGAGTGTGCGGCTCACCTGGAACACGTGCCGGTAGAGCGCGGCGAAGCGCTCCTTGACGCGCTGGCGCTCGGCGGCGAGCGAGTGGTGGTCGCGCTGCGTGCGCTGCTTGCGGTCGCGCACCGTGCGCACCTCGTCCGCCAGCGACGTGATCTGGTCCAGCTTGCGCTTGCGGCAGTTCTGCGCTGCCACCTGCGAAACGTTGGCTTATATTCATGTGTCCAGCTATCAAATTATAAGGTTTCTTTTTTCTACTAGCGTACTATAAACCGATAAATATTGATATAGATAACGGTATCAGAATGCGCATAGCGTAACTAAAGCGTGAAAACTGTACTATAATGAGCGTTGCCATAGTAGCAGATGCCGTCCCGACGGAGGGATGGGGGAGCGAAAAGTCTGCAGGACATTATCTCGGTGTTCAGGGTGGCCCTTCCGGATGGTGTGCCTGCGTTTGTGGCGATGCAGCTGGATAAGTTGCCGCCTGTTAGTTTCGACCACGTCGACGTCACCAGACTGTTGAAGGATATTGTGGCCCTAAAATCAAGCCTGGCTGAGATTGCTGAAAAATTCGATGCATCGCAGATAGCTATTACCGAGATGCGCAATGAAATTACCTGCTTGCGCAAGTCTGCCCCGGTAATTAGGTCGTCGGCTGATGCGTCGAATTCCAATGTCAACGAACAAACTTGTGTCGATACGTCGTCGGTCTCAAGTTTCGCGCCCGCGCTGACGCAGCTTGATAAGCCAGCGCCTCTTACGGCGCGTGCCGCCCCGGCGCCGCCGCCCGCGCCCCGCGCGCCCCCCGCGCGAGTCTCGCCCCCCCCCCCCCGCCACCCCGCCGGCTCCCCGCAGCTACGCTGACGCAGCCGGCAAGGCCGCCGAACTTCGGCGGCCTAGTGCGCCTGTTAAGGCGTCGAAAAAGAGAGCTCCAGCTTCTATGAAGGAGTTCCCTCGTACCGGTGTGGATAAGGAGGGATTCACATTGGTGCAGCACAGCAAAGCACGTAGGAAGCCTCATAAGACTCGGTGTGGTACTGCAGTAACGGACCCGAATTCCGAGCTGCGGGCGGCTATACCGAACACGGCGCTCTACGTGTCTCGCCTGCACCACTCTGCAACGGTAGACGACGTGGTGGAGTACGTCCGTCAGAAGGTTGGATGCAGTCTGACGGTGTTCCAGCTACGCTCGCTTCGCTACGTGCACTTCAGTTCGTTTGTAGTGCGCGTGCCGCGGTTTATGCTGGGGACCGTCGAGTGTCCTGACTTTTGGCCGAAAGGTGTTGTGTTCCGGCGGTTTCGGGGCAACCTACCGGCAGCGACCAAGATGCCAATTTTGGCAGAACAGGACCACACTGTTCTGTCACCTCGGTGTTAGTTTTAAGTTTTATATTGTTATGTATGTTAGTCTATAAGGTATTTGTAAATATGGGCCTCGTTGCCCGAAATAAAATTTATTATTATTATTATTATTATAGTAATAACGGTTCTTTAATAACCATTATAGCATTGTTATTACCATGGTTACGGTCATTTCGGATATCAGTCTTGGCGTTAAGTGAACAGTTGACTTTATAATTAGTAATATTATACCGTGAAAAATGGTTTTCTACTCGCAAACTATAAACCCCTAATATATCAGAATACCACCGAAACGTGAAAACAGTTCTATAACGAGCGTTGCCATGGTAATAACAGTTCTTTTATAATTGTTATAGCATTGTTACGCGTATGAACAATGCCAGTTATTAATAAGTATTGTTGAGTAAAGTGCCTGTTTGATAAGATTGATCCTCGAAATTTTGAAGTGTACTCTTATACATTATAGTGTACCTTGTTCTTCCCGCGGCGGCGGATATCCCGGATGAGCGAGAGCTGCGCCTCGCTGAGGTCGTGCTTGGACAGCCGCTCGTTAAACTCATCCATCGGCAGATTGATAATGTCGTGAACCTCCATGGGAATGCCTGAGAACAAAAAAAAAACAAGTTTTAATAATAAAAAAAATGTTTTCCCAACATTTAATTTGTATTATCGCACTTTATTTCAGACTGTACTTCTAAATGATGATAAACTAGCTATTATACAGGTCATTTTAACAGACATAAAAAATATGTTTGTCTGTTCGCTCACCTAGTGCTTTAGCGCGTTTCTCGTCACGCGACAGATGCCCCGGGCCGGCACTCGAACCCCCGTCCGAAACGCTGCCGTCCGTAAGTCGCCGCACTGCACAGACACAATTATTAATATACCTACAATTAAAGCTTAAGATGCTGTTATAAAACGGAATTATGTTCACATGGCATCTGTTGCATACGAGTCTTATGTTAGCCTAAGATGTCAGATTCATAATGATGTTCTCTATCCCGTTCTAAAAAACAACTGCGAATCTAGATGCTATTTTAAAATGACGAGATCTGTTGATCTACTTTTTATGCTATTCTATGGTGGCAGATAGTATTGTTATCCGATAGACGCTAACAGCAAATACTGAAGAAGAATGTAAGATGACGTTCTTTAATAACAGAAAGCAATACAGCTGTTTTACAACCGAAGGCAGTGACAGCCTTCGTACGCGATATTACCATAGGCCCATCATAATAAACCAACAACCGCCGTCTAAATACCGCTCTAGAATTTTATATGCTTTTTCAAGGTATCACAACTCTTACCTATCCAGGCTTACTTACTAAGATGCTAGATGCTGTTTTAAAATACCAGATGCCGTTCTAAAATAAAAGATGCCGTCTTGGAATATAAGATGCTGGACTAGTTACCTCTTTTATCGCGCACGGCGGCGGGGCGCTCGGCGCCGGGCGCGCTGTAGGTGTGATTGTGGCGCACACGCTCCGGCGTCGCGTAAGCGCAGCGTGCCGCCGCGCCAGAGATGCCATTCTAAAATCGATACATATATTACATAAACGTGTATTATAAAATCGACTAGTAGTATTCAAATTTAAGGTTCGAGTCCCATTGAAGACTATTATTTTATATAAAAGATAAAAGATGTTTATTCAGTAATTAGGCCGCACGGGCACTTTTACACGTCAATAATCTACCAGCGCTTCGCAATAGACCATTGCTAAGAAGAAACGCCGCAAGAAACTCATATACTTTCAATTTTATTACCTGTAGTAGCGCGTGGCTTGAATGCGCCCCGTTTAGGTCGAGTGGGGGTTGAACAGCTGCGTGAGCGCCTAGCTGATGTCGGGCCGCGTAGTCAACTATAAACGAGCAATAAAAATTACACACCTATTAGTTTGGTAATTAAAGATGTATGCGAAGGAGATCAAATAGAATTTCCTTGGTTTAGAATTTATTAAATTTAGTAGGTAGAGTTTAATCCTAGTATAAACAGTAGTTCGTCTTCAAAGGTTCACTTGCTTGCATGTGTGCGTGCCTTGACCGTACGCGTCGCGAGACACCACAAGCAAGCTCAACAGGACGGACCGAGCCGGTTCAGCGGACCGCGCCGTGTCGCCGGCGCGCGTGCTTAATTATCAAGCAGCCCTAGCGCCCGAGCGACAATAGATAACAGAAACTCTTAGGCCGGAGACGAACTATTTTTCTATTTATACTATGGCTTAGTTTGTGGTTTGGCCAATTTGTGTATGACTGTTGTTTTATTTATGATGCTGGTTGTGGCGGTGGTACGTACCGTTGTGCATATGCATAGCGTCGTGAGGGTAGGGCTGCTCGGGGCACTCGTACTTGACGAGCGGCCGCGCCAGCGGCTCCAGGGGGGGCGGGGGCTGGCTTTGCTGCTCCTGAGGGGGGGGGGGACATTAGGATAAGAGCTACACAACCTTTTAAAAGGCACCTCATAGTTGAGATACTCGTTTAAATATTCTGGAAATTGGACAGTTTATAATGGAGTAAATCAAATGTAATATCTAGTTATAATGATTTACCTGGAAGCAGCGTTTCCCAAACATGTGGTGTTTCTTCTGAGGCTGGTGGGCCGCTCTCTCGCGGCCGTACGTGCCGTCGTAAGGGCGGAATTTGGAGCTGAAACAATTAACTTAGTTTGGGACGTGTATGGAAATTGTATGAGACTCATACAAACGCGTAATTCACAAAAATACATACATAAACGATAACAAACGGACAATGTATAATATAACAAAATAAATCGTTCGTATGAGAGTCATACAAAAAATAAACAATAATGTTACACCAGAATATTCCATAAAACATGGTCTTTAACAATATGTACAAATCCAAACAAAAATAAAATATGTATGGGAGCCATACAAACCTGTGGAACTCCTGAGCGGAGTCACTGCCATCGCACCACTCTCCGTCAGAAAGGGACGGCACTCGTTCCGAGCCCATAGAGGACACTGCGCTGTCAGACGCCGAGTCCCGCTCTGTATTAAAATATAAATTCATACTAATATAATAAATGCGAATATTTGTGTGTGTTTGTGCGTTACTATGTTTGTTATTCCTTTATTGAAATGGAGATAGCTTATACCCTGGATTAACACATAGATAACTATTAAATTTTGTCCAGAAAATACTATCTGTCAGGTAAATTGTAGCTGTGTCCTTTTCTTTGTCATAAGAAATATAAGGACAGAGCTAAGTACAATTTACCTGACAGATACTGTTATCTGGACATTGAAAAATCAGACCTTAGATAGATGAAAACCCCGGACATAATGGTGACCCCTTCTTTCAGAGCTGATATCTCATAAACGGCCCAACCGATTTTCATGAAATCTAGCTAAGAACCACCGCTAGAAAACCTGCTTTCAAATAAAACAATCCGCATTCAAATCGGTTAACAGTCATCCGTTTAACATACAGGGATTTGTCTGGATCGTAGCAAGTGGAAGGAAGTGGTGTCTGCCCACCACTATGGGAAAGAGGCGTGATTGTATGTATGCAGACACACAGACATACAGACACACACAGCAGTCAAACTTATAACACCCCTCTTTTTGCGTCGGAGGTTAACAAACAACAACAAAAGACAGCCGCTACAAGCGATAAATGATGATGAATAAGCTGATGATGATGATGAAGAATTTGATGATGATGATGACTCACCGGCTATCATCATGTGCGAGTGGTTGTGCGGCGCGTGGTGGGCGCCGGCCGCTCCGTCCAACATTCGCATCGTGTACATGCCTGGAACACAACCGTATCATAAGTGTTTGGATAACACATGTCAATCATTTAAAAACACCGAGAAGTTCATTTGTGTTCGTGTGATCTTGAGATTGCAATCCTAAGACTGTAATGGCTGATTTACATTGGGCCAGTAAAAGCATGCCAGTAGAAGTACATTGCCTCGTTACAATAGCTCTCGCCTCAAACGTGAAAACCAACTCTTCAATGTACTTCTACTGGCATGCTTTTGCTGGATCAATGTAAATCAGCCATAACGTACGAACAAGATTGAATGGCTTTATGCAAAAAAAAAACACCGGTTGTCTTATACCTACACCGGAACACAATAAAGAGAGCACTGCTGTTTGGCAGTATGGTAGGTTAATTTGTGGAATTATATTTCAAGCATACTGTTATAAATCTATAACGGACTTAATCACGTATTATTTGTTTTAGATTTATAACTATCTATTTTATTGTGAATGTCGCGGAAGTTTAAAAGAAACAATATTATTTCTAGCATTGTATATGTAGCATAAATCGTAAATATATATATCTAGCGACCTGCTTTCGCTTCGCTTCGGTTTATTTGAGTTTTCTGTAATTTTAGACAGAAACTTATTTACATACAACAGGGTCTTTTGATAGAAGTTACTCACAGTAAGTTAAGTAGTAAGTTGGAAAAACATTACTCACAAAGTAAACAGTTACACGCACAGAAAATAAAAAATGTAATTTTTATAGATAGATGTGTTTATTTATATATTTAGAAGAAAGTACTACGTAAGTAAGTATTTAGGTACCTAGTATCTGTGTATGAATATGGATTATTACATAAATGGAAGACGAAATTTAAAGTCGCGACCTGCTTACATAGGATCTCATGGACCCCCATTATTTCTTTTCGCTCACATAGACCCCTTGTAGGTTTTGTCGTCGACCCCTGGGAGTCGATACAGACCACTTTGGGAATCACTGGTGTAAGCCAAATAGGAGCTATAATGTTATTTCGCTACGAGTAGCTGTGGTACGTGATTTCACGTAGTAACGTCAATTACGTCATGACGAATGTGTCAGGTAGGAGTAAATATATATTACGTAACACCTGGCCGTAATGTGAGTTTTATCGCACGCTGCGCGCACGGTAAAACTCGCATTGTGGCCAGGTGAAGACGTAAAATTGTGTACTCATCACGGGCAGTAAAAAATAAAGCCCTCTATCGCATATTTACAACCCTCGCCTACGGCTCGGGTCTCAAATACCTGCGATTTCGGGCTTTCTTTCTTTTACAGCCCTTGTTAAGTAATATACTATTATCAGTTACCGGAAATGGAATAATGATATCATAATATTCCATAGAGAAATAAAATTCGTCCGATTTCGAACAGATGCAAAAAAATGCGAATGAATGCGAGTGTAATGCATAATTTAATTTGGATTGCCTATTAAATGAATAATAGCGGAAAAAAATATGTAAAATATACACGGGGCCAATCAAGAATTTTGGTTTAAAAAAAAGAAAAAAACATTAAAGTGGGAATAAACGAAAACATAGTGCACATTATGACCCACCAGGGAATCCAATTCACACCAAATAACCAATATTCCTAAGGAAGGTAAGAAAATCTTCCATCTAAAAATAACGACCGAAATTATGAAAATTCGTGAGATTACGTTTATCTATATATATATATAAAAGGCAAACCGACTTACTGACTTATATATCAACGCACAGCCGAAACTAATGTACAGTCAACCAATTTGATTCCTAGGCCACTATTGATTTTGTCATTGTGACGTAAACCAAATCATAAGAAGTCTGTAACGTTTGGTTGGCAACGTCACTTTAACATAGTCCAAAGTGGCCTAGAAATCAAATTGGTTGACTGTACCTAGAAACTTGAAATTTGGTACAGGGGATCCTTTCATGATGTACCTAAGTGAGCACTAAGAAAGGATTTTCCGAAAATCGACCCCCAATTGGAAGAAATGGGGGGAATGGCGGGAAACTAATTCTACGCGTACGAAATCGTGGGCGTCGTCTAGTAAGTTATAAAAGATAAAAAATAGTAACCAAAAGTAATAGTTTATAAAAAAAAACTCACGTTGAAAGTGACAACGCAAGAGGTCGCCCGCGCCCCGCGATCGCATCACGCCGTCTCACTCCCACCTTTGTTTACGTTTTTTTAACACGCTATGACTGTCACAAACGGCTTGTTGCCAAGACACAGATAAAAAATAATGATCACGTGCCGAGGGTTCCGTACCGATCGACTTTATTTATTTGATGTTTTCTTTAGGATTTGCACTATAATCACACCAGCGGCCGAACCCAAGATGCAAACGCTACAAACGTTTTTCTTCTCTATCACTCAAAATGTACTATGGGATGACAGGTTGACCACGTGTTTTATCGTTGCGCACGAGAATGTCATGCCATACATTTTAGATGATAGAAAAGACAAACGTTAGTAACGTTTGTATCTTGACCAGGGCCTCAGCCGCTTGAATGTTTTACCGTTTTTATAATAGAACAAAAACAATAATAAAAACGTTAAAAACACATGTACTGTAAGGTAATCCGCTGTTTTAACAAGCCATCTATCTATTGCGGTTCGGTACGGAACCCTAAAACTCCGCTGATACATAATAAGGTAGTTTTCGTGAATATGTTTTTCTTTGTTAATAGTGAGATAAGATAGTGAAAAAAAATACGTTTCTCGATAACGTCACGTACGAATAATTCGTACAGAAATAGGAATGACTGTGCTACATTCGTATTCTAAACTATGCCAAAAAAACCCCCGACGCAAAATGAGGGGTGGTATTTATAAGTTTGACCGCTATATGTGTGTGTCTGACTGTAGCTCCTAAACGGGTAAACCGATTTAGATGCGTTTTTTTTATTTGAGAGCTGGTTTTCTAGCGGTGGTTCTTAGCTAGGTTTCATGAAAATCGGTTGGGCCGTTTAAGAGATATCAGCTCTCAAAAAAGGTTTCACCATAATATCGGGGGATTATGTCCATTTTTTTACCTGAGTGGTTTTTTCAAATTCAAAATGTGAAAATTTATAATATTTAATGGCAGGATTACAGATTCACGTCATCACGCGTCTACATGACTACAACCACGTTTCCACGAGTCACTATGATTCGACAATTTTCAAATACCCATCAAACTAAAATATGCTCTATATATTAGCACCAAAATTCATGATAACTTGAAACAATCCAAACATTATCAATATCATGTGACGAAAGCCGATTTGTGCAAGTAATGCCTACGAAGCGATTATTAAGTTACCTAATAGTGAAAATTCTGTTTTTGTTTGTCATATTCAATTAAGCATCAATACTTATCATTGTTCGTAAACGAGTTGTAATAAACAAGATAAAAAAAATACACTTTTTTCCCCGGGTACGTATCATAATGTATAAAGTTCAAAATACATAATAGGTCATATATAATAATATATAATTTTTATTTTTCTAAAACACCTTCCGTCTCAATCATATGCAATTCTTCAAGGTTTCGATTATTAGGAAAAAATATGCTTATATTGCGTGATATTCCACTTGTTATCTGGCATGCCGACGATATCTTTCCGCGAATGCTCAACTAAGCATTATATTTCATTTTTAGACTTCAATAATTTTTAGTTTTCCTTACCCGAAGGGTGGCAACGGGACCCTATTACTAGCCTCCGCTATCCATCCGTCTCATAAACACCGTCTCATAGGTAGACCGTTGAATTTTAACAGTATTTAAAAAAAAAGGGTATAATAATGGTATTAAACCCTACGTGTCCGACTAGCACTTGGCCAGTTTTTTATGCTATTGTTGTATTCCGTTGTGGTAAGACAGTTGGTGAAATAATTGGTATAAAAGCATCGTTAGTCTGGCCTAGCCAAATGTCAAATCTAGTTCACAATCGAACTGAAAATGAAGATAGAGAAGAATTTAGGAAATCAAAAACCTGCGTAAAAAACTGTGCAACCTAGGTACGTACAGTAACACTCCAGCACAATATCGAGACCTTTAAATTGTTACAAATCCTAAATGATCATGTGGCTGCCGGAACCCAGAAATAAAATTTCTTTCGGTTTGAAATAAAATTCGATTTAAATGTACTGTATTTTAATAGGTACTGATTGTAAAGAAATAGTGCCTAAGCAGGTCGGAGGTGGTAAGGAGAGTGATTTGCATAATTTTTAAAGTGATCAGAATTGTTAAATTTAGTGGTAGGGAGAAGCCCAAATCTGCGTTTTGTAACGTTAAGATCTGAAAGGGTTATATGATAGTAAATTTATATGAAAATTATACATAAAAATTATAAACTTTTTTGGAACAACTATTACATTTTAAAATTAATACAAAATAAATGTTGCATACGCAACAATCATGATCATTCAAAATGAAAAATGATGAAATAAACCTAAAGAGAAGAAGAAACCGAAAGAAATGATTACACGACTGCCCAAAAAAAGGAGTGTAATGTTTTCAGGGTTCACGTATGTTTGTATGTACGATTCTTTATTCCACCGTAACTTCTAAACGCCTGAGCCGATTTAGATGTGTGTGGTGTCGTTAGAATCCTTTTACCATCCTGGGTGACATAGGATACCTAAACTGCTAAAATTGAAATAACAAGAATGGCAAAATGACAATTATTAACATAGGTATATACTGACAATATAAAAAAGCAGTCGGGTTTTTAATTTTAAAGCTTGCTTTTATTATGTTATTAAATACCTATTTAATGATACCCCACTTGTCATAGTTTCAAAGTTTAACGTGAGTATCTGTGTACGCCGTGTGTGTCTGTCTGTAGCATCGCAGCTCCCAAACAGATGAACGGATTTGCATGTTTTTTTAAAGAAAGCTAGTTTAATTGGGATTGTTCTTAGCAAAATTTTATGAAATTTGGTCGGGCCGTTTAACAGATATCAGCTCTGAAAGAAGAGGTCACCATTATATCGGGGTTTTCTTTTTTTATTTATATAATGTACAGGTCGACCGATTTATTAAATTCTCTCATAGCGTTTTTCAAAATTTCAAGGTTCCTTCTTATTGTTATAATTATTAATTTTCTATTTATGTTTTGAATCAATATTGAAACCGAGGCCACCATTTCACATTTATAGATAACTAGAGGACGCCCGCGACTTCATACGCGTAGAATTAGTTTCCCGCTGCTCCCCCCCATTTCTTCCCGTTGGGGGTCGATTTTCGGAACATCCTTTCTTAGTGCTCACTTACATCATGACAGGAACCCATGTACCAAATTTCAAGTTTCTAGGTACAGTAGTTTCGGCTGTGCGTTGATATGTCAGTCAGTCAGTTTTGCCTTTTATATATATAGACTAGAGGACGCCCGCGACTTCGTACGCGTAGAATTAGTCTCCCGCTACTCCCCCCATTTCTTCCAGTTGGGGGTCGATTTTCGGAAAATCCTTTCTTAGTGCTCACTTACATCATGAAAGGAACCCATGTACCAATTTTCAAGTTTCTAGGTACAGTAGTTTCGGCTGTGCGTTGATATGTCAGTCAGTCAGTTTAGCCTTTTATATATATAGATAGAGGTGTAGTAGAGGTCGTAATACAGCTAGCATTATCTTGGTGTTATAGGCGAAGATATGATTCTCACTATTCAGAGGACAAAAGCGAGTTTTCGAACTGCCTTTACTATTGGACAACGTGTTCTGCGGGCCTAGTATGGCTGCGTCTATATCGCGTGTCAAAGTTAGGATAAGGCATCCGTCACCTTCTGACACGTATACTTCAATTTATTTAGAATTAGAAACCACAATAACATTATATTGCGTCTGGTCAACTGTTTATTACCTAGCAAATAGTACAGTACAATAGTCTGGGAGCCGCAAAATAAAATTGTTTTAATGTCACTTTATTTGCGTGTCGTGAATTGTTTCTCTAGTACAAATTGTAAAGAGATTACAGTTCACGGGCCGCAATATAATGTTGTTGTGGTTTCTAATTCTAAATAAACTGAAGTATACGTGTCAGAAGGTGACGGATGCCTTATCCTAACTTTGTCACGCGATAATCGTCACCTTTGCTACTTGATGACGAGACCAAAGTCAACGTCAATATTAAAGCGGTCCCAGGTTCGATTCCCGGTATAGGCAAATACAAATATTTGTGTGGAGCATGGTATTTGGATGTTTTCTATGTATTTAAGTATTAATCTATCTATATATATAAAAGGCTAAACTGACTGACTTATATATCAACGCAGACCCGAAACTACTGTACCTAGAAACTTGAACTTTGGTACAGAGGTCCTTTCATGATGTAAGTGAGCACTAAAGGATTTTCCGAAAATCGACCCCCAACGGGAAGAAATGGGGGGAGTAGCGGGAAACTAATTCTACGCGTACGAAGTCGCGGCCGTCCTTTAGTTTCTCTATATAAGTATTTATATTGTTGTCTAGTACCCATAGTACAAGCCTAGAGTTTATTTTGGGACTAGGTCAATTTGTGAGAGGTGGTCCCCTATGTATTATTTATTTATTATTATTATTTCAAATTTTAGTACTCATACATACATACCTACACGCCTTCATTCCTAAAGTGGAGTAGGCAGAGCTACAGAATAACCTACTTAATTAATTAATTTACTACTCAATACGCATTAATTACGCATTACATCGTCCCTACGCTGCCCCATGATGGGACATTGTGTAGAAGGACCATTATATATGACGTCGTATGGACTTGCCTCTATGACACTTTCCGGCCACCTCAACGGTGTAAACTGTGTCTCTATGACGTCACAGTGACGTGCTCGCGGCGCGCGAACTCTAAACCCGCGAGATTGTCTATTATTTAACCCTTGACCAGGGTAGTGATTCTCTCAAAAGCAAAGGTAAGCGAATGCAGGAGTGAATGTCCAAGTGGCGAATTTAAGTAGTCCCGTCAGAGCGAGCAAAACACATTGCGTGCATTCTCAATTAGGCAGCCTTATACGTTCGAGAAGCCATGCTGCCAAATTGAATACACGCGCTGAAATGTGTTTTGTTCGCTCTGACGGGATTACTTAAACTCGCCGCTTAGACATTCACTCCTGCGTTCGCTCACCTTTGCTTTTGAAAGAATCACTACCCAGGCTGACAGATCTCACGTCACAGTAGAGATTCAGCCTTAGGTACTAAAATTCAAGGTCCTATTGAGTAGATTTTATGTTGGGCACATGGATCCCTTACCTGCTTAAGGGTTAAAATTCGAAATGCGGCACTGTTGTTTCGAAATCTGTGGGAGAGTGCTATTTTTTTAACCGACTTCAAAAAAGGAGGAGGTTATACGTTCCACTGTATGTTTTTTTTTTGCGACGTAGTTTGTGAATCGTAATGGCCCCTCTACACGTTGTTGGCCCATCATGGGCGAGCGTAAGAAGCACATTTTCTCCCTAGAGCGAGTAACATATTCTTGTATCACACTCTTACGCATAACTCCGTCCCTACGTTGGCCCATGATGGGTCATCGTTTCGAGCGGCCATAACATGGCGCTATTGTTGCTTGACCAAACACGTGTGACATTTTTGTTTGCACAACGCCATCTAGTTTTACAAATAAATCACTAAATAAAGCAAAGGGACGTTTTAACCAATCGCCATACACATACATACCCTTCCCTACGTCATACTAAGACTTTACACCAAAACTGGCGCAATGGATACAAAATTACATGTTCAACCTTACTCACAGATATGAAAGGTCGAATTTGCTATGACGATAAAGTTGCACATACGTCCTTATTAATTAATGAGGCGCAAGAAGTAAATACTCACCATCATATAATTTGTAGTAGGAACTTAGATATCCAGTGGGGTCGGGGTACAGCAGTGGACTAGTTAAAAATGGCGGATAGAAGGGAGCGCCGTAGGGGAAAGACGCCGTGGAAAGATTCATTTTAAATCACAGTAGATTCTTAACACTAAACACTATGAGTCAATAGCCCCAAAGGGGTCCGTCCGTGTTTATTTCTATGCTAACACTAACAATTTTCCGATAATTCCAGCTGAAACTTTATCGCTATCATCGGCGATAATCGTATCGCAATGTCTCATTTAAAAACCAAATGTTATGGCACCTATCGATAACATAAGCGAATTCCCATCCATAATTTCGACTGTTAACGTACATCCGTTATGGAATTTTCTCTGACGCTTCGTTATAACTTATAATCCCTGCGCAAATAACCACCTGACGTTCTATTGTTCGTTATCTGTGACGTCCCTTGAAGATTCAGTTCCTCCGCCGTTCCAAGGCAAAGTTTAAACAGGATCGTGGAACTGTTTGTACTTGAAAGTCCAGAGACAATAGTTGTATCTTTTTAAAACACCAACGGGGACTTTGGTCAGCGAGTCGCAGCTGGTCCGGGGGCGGCGCAGCGCGCAGCAAAAGCGGCATAGACACAGAGAACAGTCTGAATTGTGCACCTTTCTAGTCTTCGAAGTACGTTTTTTCAGGAAGTATGTCATATGTAGGCTTTTTAGCTACTTTCGATAAAACTCGTCGAAAAAGAGTCAGTTAAAAAAACACTTTTATAGCGCCTCAAACTCAATCAAACGATTGTAAAGTCTTTCGTTATGTTTATCTGTATTCAAAAAATATTTTTTAACAGTTTATAAAAGTCTCCTAGCAAAGTTTTTGTTTCACAAATTAATTAGCAAATATTTTTAATACAAGTTCACTTGAAAATTACATTCATAACAAATAGTCTGTAAACGTAAGAAAAAACACCCATGATGGAAAACAAAACCAAATCACGAACGAAACGCGTCACTATAAAAGACCCCAGCAACTTTTTTCAAAATGTCTTCCGATCTGTCAAAACGCAAGTAACACTACGCGGGAAAAGTTAAAATGGCAGCTGCCGCGCAAGCCACATCTTAATAAAAGCAGACTGGCAAACATAATTATCTTATTTGTCTACTTGTTTAAACAAACGGAGGGATTTAGCGTCTATTTTCGTTATAAAGTCACCTGAGTCGTTACATAGTGCATTAAATTGTGGTTTCAATACGCTAGTATTTTAACGGCGGCCATTTTCGCGTCCATTTTCGACCGGCGGCGGTCAGTGACTAAGCAAATTCGTTTGTTTACTAACAGCGGTTGCTAGTTACACGATAAGGAATGATTGAGTTATAAATATACGAGTTTTTTTATCATTGTCCGTGTACTGGACATACAATCCTGCATGACAAGCGTCTTTAGTATTTAATTTTAGCGCCATCTCCTTTTTTACACGAAGATAATGGTCGTTATTATGACTAGAAATTTGTAATGTATCATTAATTGTTAAAATGTTATCTCGTCTTCATACTGGAAAGGAGACGCTTCGTAACGACATAAAGATACGATTGGAAACTCACTGGAATGGGAAGCGGAAGCGGTGATAACCGGCCAAAACTAGATAGATAAAATAGGTATAGTGGCGACTACTGTTTTCAGAGCTGATATCTCTTAAACGGCCAAACCGATTTTCATTTCACCTAGCTAATAGGCATGCCAAATAAATGACAAATAAAATACTTTTATTAAAAAAACTGCATTCAAATCGGTTTATTTGTTTAGGAGCTACGATACGACAGACGCACACGTTAGAACATGGTTGTCTGGATATAAGTTTCTGTCAAAAATTAAATTTTTGGGACAAGCTTTTGTTGCCGACTGTGCTTTTTTTTGCAGTCATTATCTGCTTAACAAGACCAAACTAATGAGTCCCAACACGGTGGATCTTCGGTAAGAATACCGGAGATCCTGTCGCCACCTTCCGACTCCATCATCAGATCAGCTCTTAGATACCATAATATTGCATTGGCATCGGGTTTACATATGTGGTCCAAATTTCAGCGTAAACCGTTGACGGGAAGTGGGTCAAATTTAACTTCCAAGATTTGACCCTTACACACAAAGCTTGTAAAAATATGAGTGTTGGAAGTCTCCGTCTGTCTCTATGGTCTAGGACACCATTGAGGAGATATGAGGAGATATGAGGAGGAGATAGCCTAATGAACAGCAGAGGCCTGAGACCTAGAGTAATTCAAGAGGAAAGTTTTAATGTATTGTAAATTAATTATGTATAGAAAACTCAAATAAACTGAAGCGCACCGAGCAAAACAAGGTCATATCGAGCAAAGCTCGCCTTGCTATTGTTCAGGGAGTATTGACACCAACATTGATGTATGGTTTTAATCTTGGGTATGGCAGAAGAAGAACGAAAGCAGGATTAATGCAGTTGAAATGAGAGCTCTAAGAAGTATAGACTAAGAAATAGCGAGATCCGAGAACGATGTGGATTGAAAGAAGATGTAGTAACTAAAATCGAAAAGGGTATGCTAAGATGGTTTAGTCATTTAGAAAGGATGGACGAAAGAAGAGTTACGAAAGAGATATCTATGGCGAGCGAGAGTAAGCGGAGATATCGGTAGGGGACGTCCTAGACGGACGTACGGTGATCAGATCCGCGATGTACTGAATAAGGGCCAAATCAAGAGCTCCCGAAACCGACGTACAGTCGCGAACTTAAATTTGGTACCCACCTTAGGTCCAAAGTCAATCTGACACAGGTTGAGTTTCCTAAAAGTTGACATCTCTAATGACATTGACGACTTCAAGCATATTTTTCTTGAAATGGGTCACAAATTAACGTTCGTGATAGTACGTGCATGAAGAGATTGATGAATGTAGAGGAAGCGAAAGTTGTATGTTTAGACCGGTGCAACTGGCGTTCCATAGTCTCTGCCTACCCCATCGGGAGACAGGCGTGAAGTTATGTATGTATGCACTCGTATGTACTCAAGTCATTTTGAACAACTTTTCAGGAGAGCAAAAAAACTTTATAAATGCTGGTCTAGAATGTGTGAATGAAGTTCAATAGCTTTATTTGGATTTCTTTTTCTTAGCGTGTACACAGTATTTTAGATAGAAGCTAACCAATACGACAGATTTTTAAGTTATCCGCACTAATAGAGTCTGGCTAACAAAAGCTGAGACTGAAATTGACCGCGAAATTTAAAATTGTACCTGTGGTATGACTGTATGGGCTAGAGTTAGACAATGTTGATGCTTTTGTCATTAAGTATTAAGTTTAATGACAAAAGCATCAACATTGTCTAACTGTAGCGCACACAGGCATACCATAGGTAAAATTTTAAATTTCGCGGTCAATTTCAGTCTCATCTTTTGTTAGCCAGACTCTATTATTAATCCGAAATTGTGTCTGTCTGATGCGCTTTTACGGCAACCCTGTTCAACCAATTTTGTTCAAATTTAGAGACTGCTTGAACCCTATAAGTATAACGAATTGAACTAATTTTGATCCCAAAAAAAAAATCTAAAAATCCCGAAGGAATTGTGAAAACAAATTTAACGCGGACGAAGTATAACATTCCATGACCTTTGTCCTCTAAATGTTACATTACAACGCAATGCGCCGTTATCGTTCGTTAGTTTTCGTTACAGCTGCAACGGCGTGATAGCGTAATACCCAAGCAAATAGAGAGGGAAAAACAAGGCGTCAGTGAACTGGTTTGCGGCGGTACGAACCGGTTTTTAGTACCTTACTAGGTAATTAATCGTTTTAACCTAGCGTGAAATACTATCTCACAGAATCACAGTGACTTGTGGGCATAGGGTGTAACCACAGACCCTGGGAACTAGTATTGCTGAAGATGACAGCTTTCGTGACCAGAAAATCCCCAATTCCGTTATATAACTTATCGTTACAGCCGTATCCGAGAACCCAGGGTAAATAGGATGATCAATCCAAATAGATCAGCATAAGGAAGTCATAAAATATAAGATGATTCAGAATAATAAGTAATCTATATATATAAAAGGCTAAACTGACTGACTGATGTATCAACGCACAGCCGAAACTACTGTACCTAGAAATTTGAAATTTGGTACAGGGGTTCCTTTCATGATGTAAGTGAGCACTAAGAAAGGATTTTCCGAAAATCGACCCCCAACGGGAAAAAATGGGGGGAGTAGCGGGAAACTAATTCTACGCGTACGAAGTCGCGGGCGTCCTCTAGTAACACATATTTTGTGAACATTTGCCCTGTCAGGACCTTTTGGATACATAACTTAAAAAACTATTACTTGTATGTATGTACGTATGTATGTATGTACGTACGTATGTATCATTTCCCTACTTGTATGGTTTTTTTTCGTTTTCCGGATAGCAACACCGGGATAGGAAAAAAGGTAAGGCCCCGTTCCCACTATGCCGGACCGGCGAATTTGCCAGATGCCGGTAAGGCTAGTTGGCTTATGACGCTGTTCACACGGCATAATGTGAACAGCTTCATATAAATTGTACAGCCACTACCCTTACCGGATCCGGCAAAATTGCCGGATCCGGCATAGTGGGAACCAGGCCTAACCGACCTAAGTCTACGTCCTTTTGATAACCTGGAACTTTGCAGGAATTTTCAACGTTCTTCGGTTGTTTAAAATATCTTTGTTAAATTTTTAGCTTTTTATTTGTAACGCAGCAAGACGTCACGAGCATCTCAATCAGCAATCTCAAACTGTTTTCATCAAAGTTTATAAAATTATGTGTTAACTGCCATCTATTGTAGTAACAGCAAAGTACCCCGCTGTTCGCTTCGCTCGGCGGCGTGTTAATTCTCACTGTCGCCGCTAGATGTCGCCACTTACCTTCGTTCATGGCCATGTCCATCAGCTGCAGGTCCTCGTCGTTGAGGATGGATTGGAGGAACCCGTCCGCAGCCGGAGGAGGCATTTCGGTAGAGTTCTAAAATAAACAAAAACAAGTATTACTAAAAGCAAGGATGCAGGTTACCCGCAAATAGTTAAGTTAGTAAAGCTACGAAAAGTATTACTACAACTGTATGGCTATTTTTTGTAGCACAACGCAAATAAGTGTTATATTGCCTAACTCCAGAACCATGCATACATTCATACAAACCATTGCATATTTTGGCAGTTGGGTAAATATTGGGATGAAAATGTTCACCAAACGGTATTACTGAGAGATATTCGTAATGAGTGATCGATCTAGAGATATGAACTAACAGTGGCCCGTTTCACGAAGCTATAAGTTACAAATTAGAAGCCAAACTCTTGTTTAGCAAAAGGAGTTAGAAAGAGACTTCTGCTTGTAATTTGTAACTTGTAGCTTCGTGAAACGGGCCTGAGGGGTAAGGGAAGTAACAATTTTACAGGTCTGAACTGGCAACACTGCTCAAATGGCTGGTAGTCATTGGTCGAGGTTGTGTCAAATGGAAACTTGTAACCTGTGAATTGTAATTTGTAGCTTTATAAAACAGGCCACAGGTCTAACAAACAGTAAGTTCTTAAAAATCCTGGGTCCCGATGCTGAAATTTTCCTATAAATATGTATTTTTTTGGGATCGTGTCTTAAAAAAAATATTTTGATCACACCAAGCGCTTAGACAGATTTCTTCTGAAACAAATTATTAGTTTATAAATCAGGCATTTTTTTAGAGATTCTTCATAGCTGCTAGATTACATACAATAGTCGCTATTAAAATACTCCTTATCGCGTACAGATAACGTATAATAATTACCTGATAATAGATTCCATCATGCTGCGGCGGGTGGTGGGCCTCCGTCTTGTAAGCGCCCTCTAGCGGAGCCGCAGCGCCGCCTAAACACACGAACAATAGTTTGAGTACAACGACATATAGATGGCGCTGTATCTACGGAATGCGGGGAAAAGCTGCGCACTTTTGACGGCAGATGGCGCCGTTATCAAGTTCAAGATTTCACATCGTTACAACATTAATCAATAAATATTTTATCTACATTAATATTATAAAGAGATAACTTTTGTATTTTTGGTATGTTTGTAACGAATAAACTCAAAAACTGCTGGACCGATTTCAAGAATTCTTGCACCATTAGAATGCTGCATTATCCCTGAGTAACATAGGCTACTTTTTTCCGGGAAAAATGAACGGTTGCCGTGGGATGACAAAAATACGATTTCTACGAGGACAAAGTCGCGGATGTTCGTTTTCATGATATTTATTTTTATGAGTCACAGCTATAAATTTTACACCATTTGCTGTCCAGATTTATTGTCCTTACAAATAAGAATATAACACCCGTATTCACAAACGTCACTATGAGGTCTCACAGTGCTCACGAACGCACAGGGTGGTTCAAATGGTCTTATAAACAAAAGGACGGTCAAAAAGGACCAATCACAAAGCTGTGTTAAACGCAGTGCGTTTACTCAGTGAAGGATCCCTTAAGTATTGTTTGTGAATACAGTAGGCCAGACAGGGCGAAATGAAGGTGATATAGTTACCGTAGGCATCGGGATGTTTGTCGGGAATGGCTGCGATAGGGCCATGGTAGTTGTGAGGGTAGGCCGCTGCGCCGTGAGCACTGGAATGGACAAAAACATGTGTCGAGTTACGCGGTTATGCAATATCACCAACGATGGTATAAGGTAGGGTATTGATTCTCTCAAAAGCAAAGGTGAGCGCACGGAATAGAAAAAACAGTTGAAGTGGCATGAGCTTCACTTAGTATCAGACCTGGGGCCCGTTTCTCAAAAAGTATTAGGCTAATAATATTAGTGATTTGTCTCTCATTTTTCAGTTTTATTTACGAGACAAAACACTAATATTATTAGACTAATACTTTTTGAGAAACGGGCCCCCGTCGTCGCCAATATTCAAACTATCATAAAAACGACACGCCACCACGGAAAATGTTTTTGGTGCGGCTATCGTTTTTACATTCCAAAACAGCAATATAAGGCATGCTTTTGCATTTATAAAATAGGGAATTTTAGAAATATCGAATTATATCAAAATATCGAAATAAGCGATCGCAGCAAAAGTATGGTAGGTTATGCGGAACTCCGCATAACCATGCCACACGTTAGACGCCCACTTGACACTTCTACTGTTTTTTCTGTTCTGTGGGTGAGCAAATGCAGAGTAGTGATTCTTTCAAAAGCAAAGGTGAGCGAACGCAGGAGTGAATGTCCAAGCGGCGAGTTTAAGTAGTCCCGTCAGAGCGAGGAAACACATATTAGCGCGTGCATTCTCAATTAGGCAGCCTTATACGTTCGAGAAGCCATGCTGCCAAATTGAACACACGCGCTGAAATGTGTTTTGTTCGCTTTGACGGGACTACTTAAAATCGCCGCTTGGACATTCACTCCTGCGTTCGCTGACCTTTGCTTTTGGAAGAATCACTACCCCGCAGTCCGCACCTTAGGCGCGAAGCGTCACAACCAATTTGATTCATATGCTACTTTGGAACTATGTCAAAATGACTTTATAATTAAATTCTTAAGAAGTCTCTTACGATTTGAATCATTAAGTCACTTTGACATAGAGGAATATGATTCTTGATTGTACATCTCTGGTGTATGGGCTGCCGTGGGTGCGAGTGAATACAAACGTGCAAACGTTTATAAGATAGAAAGGGAAGTCCAGAGTAGGCTACGGTAAGTTCTAATAAACCTGATACAGCATGTTTTGATTGCACTGATAGTGTGAGTAGTAACCTGTTAATGTAGGTTCTGATAGACCTAATACAGCATGCTCTGATGACACTGCCTGATATTGTGGGTAATAACCCGAAACTGTACGTTCTATTTACTCCTAATACAGAGTGCTGTGACCGCCATGATATTATGTGTAGTAACCAGACACTGTAGATTCTAATAAAACCGATACAGCGTGTTCTGACTACTCTGATACAATGGGTAGCAACCTGATACCGTATGTTCTGATAGCCCTGATACCGCATGCTTTGACTGCCCTGATACTGTGGATAATAATAGAGCTGATACTGTATGTTGCAATACACCTAACAATTCGTGTTCTGATTGCTCTGATACTGTGGGTAGTAATCTGATACCGTATGTTCTGATACCCCTGATACCACGTGTTCTGACTTACCTGATGTTGTGGTGCGGATGGTGCTGGTGGTAGTGCTGGTACTGGTCGGGCGGCGGGGGGATGGTCAGCAGAGAGGCCAGGTCCTGCCACCGCTGTTCCGGGCGCCCCTGCAACGGTAGAGAACGTCAGTCCTTACGAGAATGAGGCATACTTATGTTCTTACATATTATCTATATAAATACATATAATAGTATGTCAATGTTTATGAATGTGTGCATGTATGTGGGTGTGCTGGACGCATTTGGAATGGAAACAGTCGTTATCCTGGAAAAAATCATAGATTCTGAGGGAAGAATAAATGACTTTTACGGGGACGAAGTCGCGGGCAAAAGCAAGTCTATTTATAAACGTACACTAGTATTTGTCGACGCAGTTAGCCTTGGTTGGTAAATAACGAAGCTAACGGTCCCAGATTCGATTCCCGGGTGCAGTTTAGTATAGTTTATTTATTCATCAATGTGCAAATATTACAATATAGATTGCAGGTTTTTGTTCCTGGCTTTTGGAAGTTTTTCTATGAATGTAAGATCCTAAATAGCCACCGGCAAAAGCAATGAGGTAATTTGAGTTTAACATGTGAATCTGTGTATCTGTCTGTAGCATCATAGCTCCCAAACGGATAAACAGATTCACACGCGATTTTTTTCAAAAGAAAGCTATTTTAATCAGGATTGTTCCTAGCTAGGTTTCATGAAAATCGGATGGGCCGTTTAAGAGATATCAGCTCTAAAGAACGGGGTTACCTATTTAATAGTTTGACAGCTAAATTTGAAAAGCGGGAACCGAACCTGTGTCCTTGTACAGTAACCACTGTACCAATTGATCGGACATATGGATCATCCATGTTACTATGTTGTTACGTTATAAAATTATTAATTACCTATAACGGTTTATGACCAAGTCATATATTAGACGCGGTATTAACTACGTGAAAGTCTAATTACATAAAAGTTTTATAGTTTTCGGTTATTAAGCGCTTAAAGCTTTATTATAGGTACTGAATAACTATACAAATGATAAAAAACTCCGATAAAATGACGATCTCTTGTTTCAGTGCTGATATCTCTTAAATGGCCGGACCGATTTTCATGAAACCTAGCTAAGAACCATCCCGATTTCACTAGTTATCTTAAAAAAAACTGCGTCCAGGCCTTTTTTTTCTACGAACATTTTCGCGTCAAACGCGTTTATTTTTCAAAGCATAATTATTCTAATAATGATAAGAAGTTATTTAGGGGGTCTGTAAAAATATATTGCGAGGTATTGGCGGAGCTATTAATTTAAAACATTTTTGTTACAAATAGTTTGTATTTTAATTAGCTACATTTATTTGATGGTTCAGTTTCCATACAAAAGATATCAACGCATTCCCGAACGTGCGAAATATTTTAAAGGGAAAGAAAAAAAAACATTACATTGCAAAAAAGTTACTTTTAAAAGGGGTGGTTCTCAATTTGTATTTTTTTCTTACGTATTTTTTTCTTGTATAAGTATATGTTACTTGATTTCGATGGGTACCTATATCTCTGGGTGGTCCCATTTAAATTGTCCGTCCGTCCGTCCGTCTGTCTGTCTGTCTGTCTGATTTGATTTTTTTGCCGTTTTGGCTAATGTTGTATAGATAAGGTACGGAACCCTTCATGCGCGAGTCCGACTCGCACTTGGCCGGTTTTTTTAAATATTTACTTCAAATTGCAATTGCATGCCTCTTATGATTTCTACAGCGACAACTTGCTGTTCTATGAAAGTAGTAAGACGTATATCTTTGAAAAAATCCCATCCAAAACTAGGTAAAAACAGTAAAACTTTTTTTAAGTAGCTACAAGATTTCGCGTATAATCGTTAGGGAGCGTGTTTCGGCAGTTAAATTCGAAAACCGAACGTTTGCCGTTAGGCAGCCATGTTTGTTTAAGGTCGTTGACTGCCCGGCGTAACACCATACGTACAAAACGGAGTCATAATGGAGTTCTTGGTCCTGAACGCAAGTACCAGGAAATTGTTTGTACAGTTTGTTTGTTTCCAATTTTCGCGGCAAATATTCGAGAGCAACTGTAGGCCTCGTGTTGATACGGCCATAGACTAGAAATATTATCGTTTTAATAGAGGCTTTCACATTTTTAGGGTTCCGTACCTCAAAAGGAAAAAAAACGGAACCCTTATAGGATCACTTTGTTGTCCGTCTGTCTGTGTGTCAAGACTCTTTATCTCGGGAACGCGTGGAGGTATCGAGATGAAATTTAAACCATATACTCAAATCTACAGTCCCTTGAAGCTGTGAAAAAATCAAACTTCTACATTTACGTAAAAAAAAGATACGGCCGTTTATGTCGCAAAAAACGTATATTTCGACACTCTCGAGGGAATAAAATATTTCCCATTGACCTAGAACTATGAAATTTGGCAAGTAACACAGTCTTTTACTACAAGTATAGGAAAAAATCTGAAATCTGTACATTTTTAGTTAAATCACGAAAAAAAACAGGGTCCTTATGCAAGGAACGGCGGCGGTGCAAATTTTGAATTGAGTTGACCGTGTCATGTGCGGAAACCTCGGTGGGCGAGTCCGACTCGCCTTGTCCGGTTTGTTTTAAATCGGATTCTGGTATTTTAGTGGCACCGCAGCTTAATAAGGAGTTGATGAGTGAAGGAGTGAAGGAGTTCTCTTTATTCCCGACTGTCAACAGGGTTATCTTTTTCGAGTGTATGTATGTATGTCTATTCCTGTAGCACGCTCTGCAGCCTAAACGACTAGATGGATTTTAATATATGAGGTGTCGTTAGATTCGTCTTGTTTGTGGGTGTGACATCCATACTAATATTATAAAAGTGAAAGTGTGTCTGTCTGTCTGTCTGTTACCTCTTCACGCTTAAACCGCTGAACCAATTTAGATGAAATTTGGTATGGAGATAGCTTGAGTCCCGGGGAAGGACATAGGCTACTTTTTATCCCGGAAAATTAGACAGATCCCGAGGAAGCCGCGATAAACGACTTCTACGCGGACGGAGTCGCGGGCAAAAGCTAGTAAATAATAAGGTTAATTTTTTTAACATACATCGACGACATTGTCAAAAAATGCCGGCGGGTTTTTAAAGCTTGCTATTTACTAGACTAGTTTAAATCTCTGTCTCTCTTTGAAAGAGATCCCTTAAAAGGGTAAGTTATTACTATGGTCGACCACGAAACTCCTTCACCGCTTTTCGCCTCTATTTGTATGACGTTAAGTTCCAAACGACATTCTTCGGCGACTGTACATAATTTTATTGAATTGTTTTTGTTTTGTACAATAAAGTGTTTACACATACATACAGACATAGATTTTACTTTTAGAATTTACTTTTTGTTAGTCGTAATTTAAAATAAAAGGCAAAAGAAAATGGACTGCCACGTCCAAATTCTATTTCTGTATATGTACAAATATTTTCAAGTTATTTTTCGGTAGATTGTAGACTATTAAACACCAGTTAACTTTTCCATATCTTATTTAATTTATGTACGAACGACCACCACGTCATCTATGTACAAATAATTAAAAGTTAAATTACCATAAACACGTAAAACGCCTTAGAATACTTTTTCTAAACAATACCGGAAGCCCACCTGTCGACGCCTCGTTGGTGCTCGTTTGAGATCAAACATACTTAAATTTGGAGGGTTCCTTCAGCTATAAAAAAATACTAAGAACTTGGGAGGTGAGTTGAGCTCTTCAAAAAGTCGAGTCAGTGAAAGAGATAGAAATTTACGAGGCGTAATAGTTACAAACACTGCCCGATTAAAAAAAAAGGTTTTAAGCCCAGACAAAAAAGAGAGGTGTTTTATGTTTAATGTGTGTATTTGTGTGTCTGTGTGTCTTTGTATCTGTGGATCTCCGTTACAGTCTGTGCAATCGTAGCTCCCAAACAGATAGACCGATTTGGAGTCGGTTTTTTTTAAAGATAGCTTACACTAGCTCGATATATCACGATAATTCTTAGCTAAGTTTAATGAAACTCTGTTGGTTAATTTGAGATATCAATTAAGATATAAATTTAAAAAAACAAGTCCATTTTGGGTTTGTGGATTCTCCGCCGGTCAAACAAGCCTTTTATATTACAATAGAAAGAGATTAAGTAATATAAAACCAAAAAGCTTCAGAAAATTCACCTCCCCAAGGAACTCTAAAACCGAAAAATCCCAGTGAAACTCTATGTGCAGTCCACTTGTAACTGGCTGCGAACACGGTCAACAGCTTGTCTATGGTATTTGCTCGGTCTATCTTGTCTGTGCTGCGTCATACTCTGTGTTTGCTTACTGGCACGCGAGTAGAACGTTATTTGAAAAACGTTCCAAATTCAAAATGAATAAACAATCGATTGTGTTTTTAGGGTTCTACGTGGAAATGGTTAAAAAGAAATCCTTATCCGGAGTTATTGTTACGCAGTTAACTAGAGTTAAAAACCAAAAATAGAAGCGAAAATTTGACACATTTTGCTCAAGTTAACTATAGGTCACGATTTTAACCCTAATTTTTCGTTAAGTTAGTTAATTGACTAACTTGATGCTATTTACGTACAGGTGATTTTTTTTATGTCATATATGAGTTGATGACACAGTTTTTTTTTCGGAAATTATAATACTATTTGAAAGCTTACAGTTGTAACGCTTAATGAAATTTATTTGAAGTATTTCAGACAAATAATGATCATATTTATCATTACATTACAAAAAACTAAATTGTAAATTTCAGTTTAATAATTTATAAATATGTTAAAATAATATCTTAAAAACCTGTAATTTCTAGCCACGGAACTCAGGCTCATCTCGCACTTTACCGTTTTTCGATCGAGCTCGTGCGTAAAATTAAGCCCGTCAAATAACATTCGATATTTGAATAACGCCATAGATAAGATACGTTTAATTTCACTACCATAAACAAGTCAAAAGCTTTCGTTTTGACGGATTGATTTAATTAGACAAATATTTGTCACAGACTAAGCTATTTAAATCGTTGTGTGCCCGAGTTCATTGATTACTATAAAAATGGACTCAATATAGCGTTTTTGGCAACGTGTTAACGGAATTACTTTCTATCAATTCACACTGTTATAAAATTATAAAGAGACTGGCGTGAATGGGAGCAATAGAGTTGAAAAGACATTCAAGGTGGTTTGTCATTCGACCTATTCCTTTTAGGGCAATAAAGTAACGTCAAAGCCAAATCTATACATCTATATATATAAAAGGCTAAACTGACTGACTGATGTATCAACGCACAGCCGAAACTACTGTACCTAGAAACTTGAAATTTGGTACAGGGGTTCCTTTCATGATGTAAGTGAGCACTAAGAAAGGATTTTCCGAAAATCTACCACCAACGGGAAAAAATGGGGGGAGTTGCGGGAAACTAATTCTACACGTACGAAGTCGCGGGCGTCCTCTAGTATTAGTATAGATACTTAGTTTAGACAACCACATTATGGCGACTCCTTCTATCACAGCTAAAAACTTTTCAGTGATTGACTGACTGACTAACAGACAGCTTGAAATTTGAAGCGAATATTCTGAGTGTCCTAGGGGTTTACTAAAGGGGGAGAAGTGGAAAACTAAACATACGCGTGCACTCAAAAAAAATGTGAGCCTACCAAGAGAGAGTTTCTCTTAGTTGACAAAAAAAATATACAATAACTATGCTATTAGTTATATCGACCAATGCGGATAGTAACAACAGCAAGTTCTTTAGTGATTCAACTAACATATTATTTGATGTATCTTACGTCTTGTCAGGCTCGTATTGATCTCGTTGAAAGCGACCAATTTTTTTTCAGTGTGCGAAGTCGCGGGGCTAGTACAACAATAAAATTCTCAAGGTATAACGATAAATACAGCGTTAAATACATGAAAATCATCAAAAGATTTCTCACGAACCTGGCGTTAATAACATAACACAAATATTTACCTTTATTGGGAATCGAACCCGAGACAACTAGCTTCGTTGGCAGGGTCACTACCAACTAAGCCAACTGGATTCAAATACCTATTAACTTTTGCAGTTTTCGTTCGCCTAGATTTGTATATGCTTATTCCTTCAATAAATAGACATGTTCTACAGATAATAACGTATATTAAATGATAAAAATAACAGTTATTTCAAGTATCTATTACCAGCGTTAACGGTATAAATACTTGTTAAATACGCTCTCAACTGTCGCACAAAAACTCGATGTGGTCGGGCATATGACGTTTATAATGGCGGCTATTTAGTTAATTTCATATTTCTTGCGCATCTCGAGTTAAGGCTATGAAAACAGTGGGTTTTTCCACGGGGTCGGGCGTGTAGAAACTGTTTTTTACCCGACTACGGTCAGTTGAAAAGAGTTATGCTTTAGCAGTACATGTACATGAGTGATGGAGCGTAGCTTTACTGGTGTTATAAGAAATTCTATCGCCAGCTTCTGACTCCATCATCAGATCAGCTCCATGTCATAAAAGTATTGTGTTGCATTGCTGTTTTTTAGGGTTCTGTACCTCAAAAGGAAAAAAACCGGAGAAGGCGAGTCGGACTCGCCCACCGAGGGTTCCGCACATGACACACGGACAACAAAGTGATCTTATAAGGGTTCCGTTTTTAGGGTTCCGTACCTCAAAAGGAAATAAGTACAGTCGGCAACAAAAGCGTCTTTTAACTGGGGTAGTTCTTAGCTAGGTTTCACGAAAATCGGTTGGGCTGTTTTAGAGAGCTCTGAAAGTATGTGTCGCGGGGGATACTATTTATTATTTTTCTTCCGCTACCCAAGGATTCCTAGAACCTTAGCACGGTACGCCACGACCTTGCCTCGTCTCAAGGTGTCGCAGAATTACATACACAGCAAATTAGACGTCTGTCCCAACACTCCGTCATTTGCGGCACGCGATACGGGTACTAGCGTCTAATTGGAACACGTGTTACGCCGCCATTTTGTTTTTTGAAAGTTGTAAACCTATGTATTAGGTCCTTACCTATGAAATTGGCGTATATAGGGAGAATTTTATGAAAACGGTGGTTTTCATACATTTAATTTCGCGGATTATTTAGTAACGACAAATGCAAACCAAACAAAATTCTGTCAGGAATATTGGACACTTCTAAGCTATATTATACATATCTTAATTACTTAAAAATAGTTACCTTCATAAAACTCTGCGTAATTGAAACACTTGAACTCACAGCACATGAAAAGAGTTGAGTTCACACTTTAATTTTAAGCACTAAGTAAGAAATTGAACCATATTATTTGTATCTAAAACCTTTGTAACATACTGTATTAATGAAATTTAAAAACAATTTGGAAGTTAAAATTGAAATGAATAAATTCCGTACGAAATAAAACACGTAACAATAACGCCAATTTCATAGGTAAGGACCCAATATTAAATAGGTACTAACCCCTGATATAATGGTGACTTCTTTCAGAGGTGATATCTCTTAAACGGCTCGACCGATTTTCATGAAACCTAGGTAAAAACCGTTCCGAAAAAGAAATTTAATTGAATGAGGATGATGAATGAAGCACCAACACTACTGGAGCAATCTTAACACCTGCAGGCAAAGTAGAGACGCCCTTCCGACAATCAGTCCCCGATTATCGCGTAAGTTACGACTACTCAAAAGGGCCCAACTCCGGTTGATAACTGGAGCCATAACTGGCCATGCCTTGTTTAACAAACGCTTGTTCACATTAGGTGTTACAGACAGTCCCCTGTGCAGAGCCTGCATGACAGCGGAGGAAACTGCAGCCCACGTCATCATGGAATGCCCTGGGGTGGCAACATACCGGGCATGTCACCTCGGAACACCGAGGTCGCTACCAGATGCCGTCGGCAACATCAAGGGTTTGCTAGGCTTCCTGGCGGAACTGGGTTGGCAGGAGTAGTGCCGCCAACCCCTCACGCAAAATAGGCGAAGATTTAAGTCGTCGAGTTGCGGAAAAGAGCCCGCCATAACCTATAACCTATATGGGGATGATTCTTGGCTAATGAAAATCGGTTGGGCGGTTTTAGAGATATCAGCTCTGAAAGAAGGGATATAGGGGGTCCCTCAGAATCCCTAATAACGTTTGTCCTAACGCATCGTTTGTTCGAATTATCATTTGTCCTAAATTGGTTATCAGCTGAGTGAGACATTTTTTTAAGTTCTCGAAAATCCCTGCGGTCAGGACGACCAAAGAGAAATAACTTTGAGGGAATAAAAGAGATCAAAGGGTCATAGTCGTGCACCAGGGGCCTGTTTTTAACCCCCGACGCAAAAAAGAGGGGTGTTATAAATTTGACGTGTAAGTGTGTGTGTGTGTGTGTGTGTGTGTCTGTCTGTGGCACCGTAGCACTTAAACGGATGAACCGAATTGGATGCGGTTTTTTTTATTAGAAAGCAGGTTTTCTAGCGGTGGTTCTTAGACATTTTATATCGAAATCGGTTCAGCCGTTTTTGAAGTATTGAACTTTGAAATGTCAATGTCGGGGGTTTTCCAACATTTTGTTGGTTAGGTTATATAAAGTTACAAATTACAATTTACAGGTAACAAGTTTCCATTTGACACAACCTCGACCAATGACGACCAGACATTTTGAGCAGTATTGCCATTTGCCAGTTTAGACCTGTCAAATTGTTACTTGTATCTTTATAAAACGTGCCCCAGGAAGTCAAGCAGTTGACAGAAGACCAGAGTTGGCGATTACTCCACAGACTAGAACTTAGGTCTTAAATAAAAAAACCGGTCAAGTGCGAGTCGGACTCGCGCACGTAGGGTTCCGTACCACTGTACATCTAAATAAATGTATTTAAAAAAAACTGATTATTAGATCTCGTTCAAACCAATTTTCGGTGGAAGTTTGCATGGCAATGTACATCATATATTATTTTTACATTTATCATTCCCTTATTTTAGAAGTTACGGGGGGGGGGACACACATTTTTCCACTTTGGAAGCGTCTCTCGCGCAAACTATTCAGTTTAGAAAAAAATTATACTAGAAACCTCAATATCATTTTTGAAGACCTATCTATAGATACCCCACACGTATAGGTTTGATGAAAAAAAATAATTGAGTTTCAGTTCTAAGTATGGGGAACCCCAAAAAATTATGGTTTTTTTTCTATTTTTGTATGAAAATCTTAATGCGGTTCACCGAATACATCTACTTACAAAGTTTCCATAGTATAGCTCTTATAGTTACGGAAAAAAGTGGCTGTGACATACGGACGGACAGACGGACGGACGGACAGACATGACGAATCTATAAGGGTTCCGTTTTTTGCCATTTGGCTACGGAACCCTAAAAAGAGAGTGATCGTTACGACTTCCTAGTTCGTGTTTCCGAAGATACACGACAAATCCCGAGGCGCCTAATTAACGTATGCATTTTCTCATAGTTAAACCCCATTAATATTAATGAGACGTTTTAATGTATAATTTGATAAATCCTAGTGCACGGCATTGTGATATTACGAATATAGCATTAGGTCAGTCCAAGGTCTCAGGTTCGAATCCGACAGTAGCAATTTGACATCCCATACAATGGCCTGTCAAATTGTTTGTAATTATGTCGAATCGGACATTTTTTGAACGTTTGCTGACAAAAAAGTATAATTGGTTAGTTGTTTTGCGGCTAATTTTAAGGCGAATAGAGTGGTTAATACATTGAGTGGGTGAGTAATACAAGTCCATATTTGGAGGTCAATTTGTATGAAAATCCGGGAGACTGGCTTAGATATTAACCCGGCGTTGCTCGCTAGGCATCACAATACAATACAATACAAATACTCTTTATTGGACACCAGAAAAACAAAACACGGAACAGTTCATTTTAACTGTAGGTATACAACAAGTCTTACCGCTAAATAGCGATCTCTTGCAGACAACCTTGGATAGAGAAATAATAAAAGACAAAAGCACATGGAAGGCGGTGTAAACTAATTCCTTCAGAACTCAAACTAAACTACAAGAAACACTTCTGTTATGATGATATCTACTTACACATATATAAACTACATATAAATACACACATACTTAAAGTAAATGAGTTTGTCAATACATACTAAATACACACTAAATACATATTATTATACATCTATGCAATATATGTATACATACCTACATAAATTCCAGAAATCAGCCAAACAAAGATAACACACGAGGTCATAGGATAGTAAAAATAAAAGTAAAGGAAATCATAGCAAAACTTCGGAAGCGATAGATAATGGACCTTTAGCTTGCTTTTAAAACTGAAAATAGACTGAGCACGCCTTATTTCTACAGGCAAAGCTTTCCATAGCCTTATAGCCTGGATGTGAAAGAAGCGGAGTAAAACTAAGAGGAAGAATAAGTTTCAGTCAAAAAATTAATTTTTGGGACAATGTTTTGTTGCCGACTGTACTTTTTTTTGCAAAATATTTGTCTGCTTAATAAGACGAAACTATTGAGTCCTAAGACGGTGGGTCTACGGTAAGAATAGCAGAGATCCTGTCGCCACCTTCCGACTCCATCATTCCTTACCTATAACACTTAGATACCATAATATTGCATTGTCATCGGGTTTACATATGTGGTCCAAATTTCAGCCCGTTCCGTTGTCGGGAAGTGGGTAAAATTTAACTTGCAAGTTTTGATCCTAACATACATACATACATACATACATACATTCCAAGTTAAATAAAAGCTTGTAAAAAAGGGACTGACAAAAGAAGGTTTTTCACAGTATTACGCTAAATCTTATTACATTATTTTAAAGTTCAAATTCAAGTACTGTGCGGTATTTTTACCCATTAGCGGAATGTCAAATGGGTAAAATAGATAAAAACCCGTAATATTATGACGACTTCTTCTTTCAGAGCGGATATCTCTAAAACGGCCCAACCGATTATAATGAAACCTAGCTTAGAACCATCCCGATTAAACTAGCCTTCTTTAAGAAAAAAACTGCGTCAAAATCGGTCAATCCGTTTGGGATTGGGAGCTACGATGCTACAGACAGATACACAGAAGGGTCCATATTGGCTCATATAATTATTTTTACTTATAACGTATTGTAAGTCATAATCATCGCAACTCATAACGTATTTTTTTCAGCAACTGTTACTTTTTCAGTATTGTTATAAATCAAACCTAACCTAACCTAGCCTTATCTACACGTTCAATATTTCAGAACTTCTGAAAAGTTTACGGTTCCAGCGGTATAAAAATTACATTTTCGGAGTTCCAATAATCGGAGTGGCAATTTTATATGAACTTTGGCGCTCCCGTTTTTTTAGTACCTACGTGTAAACAAGAGAAAAAAAAACAAATTTCTTGAAATAGGTACCTACATTATATAATCATTTAAATTTAGAAAATAAATAGTTAAAAAAAGTTTTTTCATAGAGCAATAAAACCTCACATCAAAAAAACCCGTAACACAGATAAATAAATATTGGCCAAAGCCACAGACACAACTTTGGTAAAAAAAACAAATCAGCTTTTTTGTATACATCAGCAGTATCAGCACGCAACTCACCTGATACTCGTGTAAATCCATTATTATATCATTAAACCTAAACTAAACTAGCAAAAACTAACTCTAACAAGAAAAATATTGCACGAATTCAGACTGGCCACTAAAGTGGTAATATTGCACAGATTCAAAATCAGGTACGTCGAGGCGTAATTAAAAAAACAAAAGTCACATTTTCAAAATTCAAAAGTTCGGACACTCCATTCGGCACGGATTTCTAATTCAAAAGTAAGGCACGTCACATTTTAAAATTACAAAATTGGAACGTCATATTTGCCGCGCTTTTCTATTTCTTTTAAATTAAAAAGGTTGTAATGTCACGTTTGGCGGGTTTTTCGCGTTCCATTTTTGAAAAGCGCGCGGTTCGCGCTGCGCTGCGGCGATCACTGTCCACTCGGTCTTTACCGTATCTCGGACCGTTGGTGAAAAAAGTTGGTCAAGTGCCCTATGGTCGGTGCGCCTGGGTTCCGTGAGGCAAATTACAGTTGGGAAATTGGATACAAAAAGCAAACGTATTATTGGCAATTGTGAAGTGAATAAATGAGGGATTTCTTTCCTCATTAAATAAGACAAAAAATCATCCTAAAATAATGTAATTTATAAAATATATATTGAATGAGATCATTGAACCGCTTTAAGGTTTTCTGACAAATAGGTAGTATGACAACGCTGTAAGAATAGTTCCTGAGTTCGATTCCCAGGATGGGCAAATATTTGTGTGATGGAGCGCGAGGTTTGTTCCCAAGTCTTTGACGTTTTCTATGTACTTATTAAGTATTTATTTGTCTATATACACATGTTTATCGTTGTCTTGTACCCATATAACATGCCTAAAGCTTACCATGCGTCTAAGTTAATTTATGTGAGCTTGTTCCCTATTACTTACCTAAATATTTTTTAACTAAAAAGCTCTAGAACCCACCGTACCCTAAAAAAAAGCTAATATCTAATACTGACGTGTGAAATCGCCAGAATCGCGTACGCGAACGTCATTTTCTAACTGTACACCAATACCAACTTATGACCGTAGCCGGTGAAATTTAAAAACTCAAATCTATACATACGAAATGTATGACCACCGTTAGACCACAGCGCCGCTAGCGACGGAAAATCTAACTTTGTAAAGCGTAAGGAGGCTGTACTTTCATCGTTGGTCTATAAAGTTGTCTATGGCGTATTTTGTTGAACGGAACGTAATTATCTAGTGATGTGGCTTTACTCGGATTAAGTTGTAAAACATTTCTGGCTCTTTATTGAGGGGGCCGCAGCCATAAAACGCTTAAAAATAATGTTGAAGTGGTCTGACATCATTTGAACTTTCGCTGAACAAACATAACGTAAAGCCGAGTGTACATATCGTTTTTAAACATCAAAAAAAATAACTTTAACCCCCGTACAGTCAACAGCATAAATAAGTGATCATTTATGTACCTTGTCATGTTAACTTCGTGTTTGAAATGTTATACAAAATTGTGAAACGATTGAAAGCGACAAGATAGATAAATGATCACTTATTTATGCTGTTGACTGTACATAAACCAGAATTTATTATACATAAAAACATTCCGTGAAAAAATATCTAACTGATGGTGAAAACCGCATCAAAATCTGTTGCGTAGTTTAGGAGGAGTTAGCGGATATACAGACAGATAGACGACGCTGAAAGCTGACGCTGATTACTATACACTCGTAAAGAAGATACATTTATCGCTATTACTACGAGAACTGTCTAATTTTAATAAAAGTAACCTATGTCGTTCTGCAGGATTCAAGCATTTCATTAAAATCTCAAGGGCGTGACAGTGTAACAAAATAAACAAAACGAGTTATTTTCGCATTTATAATATTAGTATAGATAGAGTCTTGTTTTTAAAGGATTAATAAAACTTGGTTTAAGTGAAACAGTTACTTCAATAACCGTTTTGAAAATACCCGTTACCGAAATACTCGACAACTGACATCTCTAACCGTCAATTGAATTTGATTTTGGAACGCGTGTGATTGATTGTCCGACCATAGACAAGCCAAGCTTTTTAAACCATACAAACTTTTCGGTTACAATCATTTCTAACTATTGAGTGGTTTTTAATTAAATTTCATTGGGAACAAATTACTACCGTCATTTATGTTTTTAATGAGATGTTTTCTAATGTTTTTGTACGCAAAAATGGGACAATGGTATTTTATATTTACTGTTAAGTCTGATTACTTTCTTTATGCATTTCGTAGATTTTACTAAATGCTACGCGGACGAATGTGCGGTTAAAATGTAATATGAACTTTTTACATAGACAAAATCGCGGACATAAAGTATTATGCTTGTTTAACTATTCATGTTGTTACTGTTTTACGATTGCTTGAAGGTTATCTGGAAGAAATCTGTTATAGGGATAAGTTCACGTTTATTTAGTATTTTTTGCATTTCCTTTATTACTAAGCCAAGACACTGGCCAAGACGCTCTCCGTCCGTTCATAGTGTTGTTGTATCTTTTAAACCGTAATATGTACACACTTGAAATTTCCACAAAGTTTGTATTAAGTACAATGGAGAGAAAAAACATGACACATGTTTTTTTTAACGTATTTTGCTTGTTGCGTATAAATGTCTCTTTATCTTATCTTTATTTGGCTTATTCTTAATAGTGTACTTCGGTGTACGAGTCCGGCTCGCACTTGGCCGGTTTTTTAATTACAAACGTTTAAAGGTTAACTGGAAAAAATCCGTTAAATGGACAAGTTTGAATGCATTTTTTGGTTTTTTTTTGTAATAAAGGCCGGTCGAGACTTTGTACGCGTAGAATTAGTTTCCCGCTACTCCCCCTTTTTAACCCCTTAGGACATCAATTTCCAAAAATCCCTTCTTAGTGCACCCCTAGGATATCCAAGGAATATTCCCTCCAAATTTCAAGTCCCTAGGTCCAGCGGTGTCAGCTGTGCGTGGATGCACCAGTCAGTCAGCTTCTTCTTCTTAACAGACTTCAAGAAAGGAGGAGGTTATACGTTCCACTGTTATGTATATACATTTCTACATGAAAAAGTTCCTACAACGCCTACCACTTCGAAAGTGAAACCAACATAAACGTCGTAACGTAGAGCGCAAACGGGAAATTTATGAGTGTCGCCGCGAGCCTGGCCCACTGACTGGTGCGGGTTCGAGTCCTGCCAGCTGCTGTTAACCTTTTGATCGCTACGATAATCGTCAGCAGAATACCCCTGACCACAGAGGGTTGTTATAAGTTTAATGTATTTATCTACACTCATATCATAAGTTCTCTATAATGCGTTCAGAATCCGTAGACAATGACCAGCATTACTTGATACAATTTTACTATGATATGTTTTCTTATCTGTAGCAGTAATGAAAAGTTAAAATTACGATACAACTTTTGATAAAGTAATGTTGTTCAAATTTGGAACATCTTCCAAAACCAACAAAATTCAAACAGGGGGCCAATTCTAGTATCAATTGAACGTCGACTCGGTATATTTGAAGTAAAGTGTCGTACGCCATTTTGATTTCGAATGACATTAGAATAGGGACTTTGTTAGTTTGTCTATGATTAAAAAAAAACATTCATATTCGTGACACAGGTTAGCTTTCCGCCATGTTTGTTCTGCCGCCTACTGAACGCATCTTAGAGTACTTATAATATGTTTGTAGATAAAGTAATGTATGTACCTGTACATAATTAGGCCTTAAAACACTCGTGTGATCTTATTATGAAACTCGCCTTCAGCTCGTTTCATAAAACCACACTCGTATTTTAAGGACCCTCTTTATGTATCAGTTACATAAAATACTATTATGTGTATGGTGTTATGTCTGTGTCTATGTATGAAGAGACTTATGAGTGTGGAGGAAGCGAGGGAAGTTTGTCTGGATCGTAGCAAGAGGAAGGAAGTGGTCTCTGCCTACAACTACGGGAAAGAGGCTGGATTGTATTGTATGTATGTATGTGCTTCTAGCCCTTTTCTTCGCAAAATTGGAAAATGACGTGTGTTCAAACCTCTTTTGTTTCATTAAAAGCATAAAAAAATAGTAACAAAAAAATATAAAAAAGTGAACCTTTAACTTGTTGAACCGGCTCAAATTGCGAAGGAAAGGGCTAGCAAAAACCGGTTAAGTGTGAGTCGGACTCGCGCACCAAGGGTTCCGTACCGCCGCACAGTAGTATTATATATCGATTTAAATTCGATTTCGAATCGAATCAGTGCGAGCCCAACACACACTTGAGCATTTTTTTGTGTTTGTTGTGTTTCTTCAAGGTTTGTGCAGTCACCAGCAATAATATATTATACAACATTAGCCGCAAAAATATCTGACACGCTCTTATACCTTTAGTAATAAAGACGTGTCAGATATTTTTGCGCCCAATGTTGGGTAATATATTATTGCAGGTACTGTACTACGAGTATAATCATACCAAATTAGACGCTTGTATGTTTCACCGTTTTTACGATACAACAAAAATAAAAATGTGTTGAAAAAAAAACGTTTCATGTATGGAGACCCCCTTTATTATTTCACTTTCTTTATTTTTTTAGTCTGTTAATAAATCCGCCGTGATGTTATAACAGATATTCTGAAGAAATAAAATAACCCGCTATCTATTACGGTTCAAAAGATACAGCTCTTTAAAATAAGGATGGACGGACAGACGGACGGATAGCGTAGGCATATAAATAAGGTTCTTTCGGGTACGGAACCCTAAAGAGGAATAGGGGTTTTTCGTTTCTAGCGATTAGTTTAAAGGTCTTTCATGTTGCCTATACCAGGAATCGAACACTGAACCGCTAGCTAGACAAGTTCCCCATCAACTAAGCTAGCCGCGTCGCCAAAGTTATTAAAAAGATTAACATCAATATCGATTTATTCTCAAGTGAGTTGCCACGTCGCGTTGACAGATGGCGGTAAGCGCGACAAAAAGCGGTCGCATAACGACCCGTGGATCATGGATCATTTGCGCGCATTCCTGGTGTAATAGCTTTCTAACTAGCTTTTGCCTGGAATTTGCGTGGTATTTACCCGGCTGATAAAGAAGGAGGGTCATGTTTTGTTTCCTAACTGTGTCATTTATTAAGAAAACTTACCAAAATAAAATACCAAGCAAAGTCATCCAGGTACTAGGTACCTATAGAATATACAGTGTGTGTGACCTCCATAGGAACATATATTTTGACAACAGTTAATATGCATCCTAATTAACATAAAAACATGTGAATTGTTAACATAAGTTGTACTTTTTTTTTCATACTAACTAATTCGCCACGCAATGTAAATCAAAAATAGCACAATTATTCCTCAATTAACTTGCAAAAAAAAAGATACGGCCGTTTATTTTGCAAAAAACGTGTATTTCGACATTCTCGAAGAAATCAAAATGTATAGGGTTCTTCCCGTTGACCTAGAACTATTAAATTTGGCAAGCAACACCGTCTTTTACTACAAGTATAGGGAAAAATCTGAAATCTGTACATTTTTTATTAAATCACAAAATGTTCAAATTTTGAATTGAGTCAACCGTGTCATGTGCGGAACCCTCGGTGGGCGAGTCCGACTCGCACTTGTCCGGTTTTTTTAAATGCATGTTTAGTTGGATTGATCTTTACAATAAGTGTCATAAGCTTTATCCCTTTGATCCTCAAATTTTTACAGTAAAATTTAATGATCCCGCCTACCAAATGGACAAATAAAATTAAAGCTTTTGTATGGAAAAAATCCTAAAGCCTTCTTTCAATTAACAATAAGTCAAATCAAATAATCAACAGATAATGTTAGAAAGTAGGAAAATGTTCGAAGTTACCGTTTTTTGATGTAGCTGGCAATATTGTAATAAGTTATTATTTAAAATGCCCAAAAAATTGTGTTGCATCGGTCTTCAGCAAATTAAAGGCCCGAGAGGGACGCAGATGTTTGTCAGAATGAGAAAGGTATATAGGTCTCTCATTTTAACAGATAGCTGTGTCCCTCTCGGCCTGTCAGGCCGATTATTGGTCTCCTCACTTATGTTAGGAAAGTCATCGTTTATAAGCCCCGACGTGTTTTTTTTTAGAGATATCTAATACCTTTAAACGGGGATCAATACCGGTGTTAATAATTAAAATTGAAATATCTTATTTAATTTGCATTATTTCCTTGATATTTTCGACTATAATTTAGGTAATAACACTATCACTACATAGTATAAAACAAAGTCGCTTCCCGCTGTCTGTCTGTCTGTCCCTATGTATGCTTAGATCTTTAAAACTACGCGACGAATTTTGATGCGGTTTTTTTAAATAAATAGAGTAATTCAAGAGGAAGGTTTATATGTATAATAAATGCTGGTTTATTGTACGGGTGTTACAGAAAACTCAAATAAATCGAAGCAAAGCGAGGGCGGGTCGCTAGTTCTATTATATAAATTAATTGAAGTGCAAAAATATTCAATAATAAGCGAGATACCGAAATTGAATACCGGTATTTTTGTATGAAAATAATACCAGTATACGATCCCTGCCTTTAAACAAGAAATTCTTCACTACATAGTATAAAACAAAGTCGCTTCCCGCTATCTGTCTGTCTGTCCCTATGTATGCTTAGATCTTTAAAACTACGCAACGGATTTTGATGCGGTTTTTCTTTATATATAGAGTGATTCGAGAGGAAGGTTTTTATGTATAAAATATTTTGGATTATGCACGGGTATTACAAAAATCTCACACAAACCGAAGCGAAGCGAGGGCGGGTCGCTAGTGTGTTTATATAATCTGAATCTTGGAACCATTCTACATCAACACACACAATCTACAACCATTTTCATGAAATTTAGTATGCAGTTGGTTTCGGGAGCAATAAGTCGATCTAGCTAGGTTTAATTTTTAGAAAACTTACCAAAAAAAACCGAGGTCATCCAGGTACTTTAGTTAATTGGGATGGTTATTAGCTAGGTTTCATGGAAACCAGTTGGGTACTATAAACATCATCAGCTCGGCAAGTAGGGTCGCAATATCATCATGGGTTTTTATAAATTTAATAAGTTATAATAATTATCCGCCATTCCCCATTTCCCCGCAAACGGCACATTCACCGTAACATAATAACACATAATGCTCGTGAATAGAGCGTAATTGCTGCGCCTGACCCGCTCGTAGATCCGATCTATAGATCATTGATCGATAATAAGGATTCCGTCTCGTCTGCGCGACGAGTATGAAAGTAGAAAACGTTACAGTATTCTGTGGGTTTTGAATGTGTCATGTTCTAACATGTTTATTATCTCCCGACTTAGAAAGGGGGGGTTCATGTTGTTTTTAAACTTATCTGTCTGTTTGTCATTGACTCGGTTAGCTTAGTTGGTGGTGACCTAGTGACTACGTAACTAGCAGTCCCAGGTTTGATTCCCGATAAGGGAAATTTGTGTGTTGAGCGCAAGCATTTCTTTTTACCCGACTGCGGCAAAGCCCAAAAGGATGTGTGTTTGACCTGTACATATGTCCGACTCCATGTTCCTTCGTAACTACTAAACGGCTAAACCGCTTTTAATAAATTATACGTGGTTAGGTTCGTCTTACCAATAGAGTGTCATATGCTATATTTCAAATCATTGGAAATCAAAATGGCGGATTTTTGGGCGGCAAATTGCGCGGCATGAAAACTAACATTATGTTGACGACATTATTCAAACAGCAGCTGGGTTTTCAAAGCATGCTTTTTGTTAGACTTTATAAGTATGGACTTGCGATTTTTTTTTGCAAGCTTGTTTTCTAGCGTTGCTTCTTAGCTTAGTTTCATGAAAATCGGTTGGGCCGTTTAAGATATCAGCTCTGAAAGAAGGAGTTACATTACATCGGGGGTTTTTATCTATCTCATAGTTTTTAGGGTTCCGTACCTAAAGGGTATAAACGGGACTCTATTACTAAGACTCCGCTGTCCGTCTGTCCGTCTCTCCGTCTGTCCGTCTGTCTGTCACCAGGCTGTACCTATCTCATGAACCATGCTAGCTAGACAGTTGAAAATTTCACAGAAGATGTATTTCTGTTGCCGCTATAACAACAAATACTATAAACAGAATAAAATAATTATTTAAGAGGGGCTGCCATACAACAAACGTGTTTTTTTGCTGTTTTTTAACCCCCGACGCAAAAAAGAGGGGTGTTATAAGTTTGACATGTAAGTGTGTGTGTGTGTGTGTGTGTGTGTGTGTGTCTGTCTGTGGCACCGTAGCTCTTAAACGGATGAACCGAATTGGATGCGGTTTTTTTTATTTGAAAGCAGGTTTTCTAGCGGTGGTTCTTAGACATTTTATATCGAAATCGGTTCAGCCGTTTTTGAAGTATTGAACTTTGAAATGTCAATGTCGGGGGTTTTCCAACTTTTTGTTGGTTAGGTTATTGCTAATGTTGTATAGATAATGGTACGGAACCCTCCGTGCGCGAGTCCGACTCGCACTTGTCCGGTTTATTTTTTACATTCTTCTGTGAACAATAAATCGGCCTTCATATTCCGCACTCTCCCTCGGTGCTCATCGGGTTGGCAAATTAAAAACCACGTTAATTAGCATAACGATTTCGGCTCGATTCATGTTAACATTGTTCGTGATCTATTAGAGGCGTAACTCATGTGAAAAGTCGAAATCTAGTGCCTAGAGCCGTTATTTGTTAATTTATTGAGTTCCACTCATATTAGTTATAATAACTATCAAATAGAAAAAAAACCGGCCTAGTGCGAGACGGACTCGCGCATGAAGGGTTCCGTTATCTATACAACATTAGCAAAAAATGGCAATAAATCACGTTTGTTTTATGGGAACCCCCTTAATTATTTTTTTATTTTAATTTAATTAGGTATTTATTTTGAAAGTGAATATTCAACTAAATATTTTGTGAATATTTCAAGCGTTAAGCAGTGAAACAGTTAAGAAACAATTTAACAAGTAACCCGTTGCTTCGCCTGATTAGTCAACAATTAATCACCGATACATGACATCGCGGCTCACACAGAAGCTGGGCATCTGTCGCCATTGTCCACAGCGTCCGGACATGCCTTTCCAATCTCAGGGGAAGCCGCAAAGGACACCGACTAACTACGGGGAAGTTAATAAGAAAATTTTAAGATAAGATTTTTTTGACGACCGTTCTTTGTAGGGTTCCGTCCCCGAACGGTAGCCTAACGGGACCCTATTAATATGCGCTGTCCGTCTGTCCGTCTTAACTTTAAAGAGCTAGGTATATCTTGTGAACCAAAGTAGATAGAGAGTTATTTTTTTCCAGAATGTGTTAATACGGCGGATTTACTAACAAATAAAAAAATAAAGTGTGAAATAAATAACCTAACCAACAAAAAGTTGGAAAACCCCCAACATTGACATTTCAAAGTTCAATACTTCAAAAACGGCTGAACCGATTTCGATATAAAATGTCTAAGAACCACCGCTAGAAAATCTGCTTTCAAATAAAAAAAACCGCATCCAATTCGGTTCATACACGTCACTTACTTACACGTCAAACTTATAACACCCCTCTTTTTTGCGTCGGGGGTTAAAAATCGGGTCGATTGGTTCGATTGAAATTTTACTTCCGTCACAAACTGCCCAACTATTATTTTGTTAAAATAATATCGAAATGACGTCCCTAATACTTCTTTCGATTTAAACTCAATATTATTCCAACGCCCAAATAAGATGGCGGCTATCGTTTCATCCATAAAAGTTTCAAGTACTATAAAAAATACACAAAGGTTACAAAGAAATCTATTACCAACGTTAAAAAAAATGTTGTCTATGCCTCGGTCAACCGCGACCTGTCAATGCATCATTTGTTATTCTGCCCGTCTAAATAAAAAGAACGCATGCTCCATTTGATAGTCAAAGTAAATTGCACCCTCTATATTAAGAAATAAGGTCATTAATACATTCGCGATTCTATGAGACATACGCGCTTTTTTTAATGAGGGTATTCGTTGTCTGAGGAATTTGGTCTATTCCTATGGGAGGACCGAGCTGGTGCTTTCTGTTTAAAATAACCATTTAACCCCCGACAAAAAAGAGGGGGGTTTATAAGTTTAACGTGTGTATCTGTGTGTTTGTCTGAGGCGTCGTAGCTCCGAAACGGATGGACCTATTTAAACGGTTTTTTTTAAAGAAAGCTACTAAGTCGGTTACACTGTTTGAGATATAAATACATATCGGGGGACTATGTCGTAATTGACCTAGTCTCAACTAAGCTCTAAGCTTGTACTATTATATTTATTTAATTACTAGCGGCCCGCCAGCGGCTTCGCCCCGCTGCATTTTTCCTTCTACCTTCTACGAATTATTAGAAAACATTTTAAAAAAATATGAGTAAAATCGGTAAAGCCGTTTCAAGTTATAGCGTGGCCAGGAGAAATAGGGGTTCATTTTTATATATATATACAGACTAGCTGTCCGCGCCCGGCGCCGCCCGGGTGCTTTTTTTTTCATACAAACCTTATGAAATATACTTTACGTCCTATTCTCAGACCTTCTGAATATACACACAAAATTTCATAAGAATCAGTCAAGCCGTTTCGGAGGAGTTTTGTTACAAACACTGTGACACGAGAATTTTATATATTAGAGATTTTATTTATACCTACAGGTTGGGTTAAACTGTACGATTGAAATGGCGAGCTTGATATATTCAGTTTCCTATAAAAAAATAACTTTTTTCTAATTAAATTTTTAAAAGTATATAGAACATAGTTCTCACATAAATATTTCAATTCAAAATCAAACTTCAAAATTAAACAAAAAAAACAGTATTTTTTATGAAAACGAAATGTTTTTAAGTTATCCTTCCGTTTTTATGCATGTTGAAACAATTACTTATATCTGTCAAGACCACACCTGTCGGCCGCTGTCCAAATAAGTCATTTGTCAATCCGTTTGTCTACGGCGCGCCGCCGTCTAAACCTTTAAGGTGAGCCGCGGGACGGGGTACACAGAATTTAAAGTTAAGTTAGATTTGATTTGATAGCAAATAACAACTTGTAGTACAAGTTAAGGAAGTTTAAAGTATTAATCTAACTATAGGGTGAATTGCAAAAATATTGTACATAGTTAAGGAGTTAATTGAGATAACATTAACTTTCTTCAATTGTTTTTCCTTTGTGTAACGAAAATTATCCATATGATTATATGACTAATTTTCGTTACACAAAGAAAAAAGTTAAGGCCTTAACAACCCTTTTTTAATTGAGCCCTTAACTATGTACAATATTTTTGCAATTCACCCTATAGGTACTTAATACAAAAGGTTGCAAAAAAAAAAACAGGCTCTTGCGTTTTCCCCAATACAATTGGCTACGGGTGCCCCTTGAATCACCGACACTCATTTCATCGAATGCGTTGTTTCATCGAATTTTCATTTCATCGACAGCTAATTTCTGCTGAAACCTTATTGTTTTTAGGTTATCTTAAGAATCGGTTACGTAGGCCAGGTTAGGTTAGACCTGTGACCGCCAAAAAATTATAACTCCTGCACGTGGAAATGCCTGTTCGATGAAATGAAAATTCGATGAAACGAAAATTCGATGAAATGAAACTTCGGTGAAATGAGTGTCGGTGATTCAAGGGCTATAAATAGGACTTTTCAATTAATTCAAATCTACGCAAACGAAGTCGCAGGTAGAATCTATCATAAATAAAATTACAAATTCGATAAGATGAAGCAGTCCTTTTAATAAAAGTGAGCCCTATTATCCTTCAGAAAAGGCGTTCACAACGCATTCATCGCAGATGACGCACACGTAGCGTCATGACGCATTACATACACCATAACGAACATGTTCAGAGTATATGTAAGCCTATTAAAACCTTAGTTAAAGATCGGCCAGATATCTCAAGACCTATAGGTATCCCATGACTAGGGCTTCTGTCAGAGTTTAACTCCGCCCAGCCTTTCAGCTGTCTGTCCGTCTGTCTGTCGAGAATGAATGCGGGAACGTTGTTATGATAGCATATAGATAGCATACATACATACATACGTAAACTCATGCCTTCGTTCTCAGTGTAGGCAGAGCTACAGATAGCATGTAGGTTTATATTTGTATAGTTTAATCTATATATATAAAAGGCAAAACTGACTGACTGACATATCAACGCACAGCCGAAACTACTGTACCTAGAAACTTGAAATTTGGTACATGGGTTCCTTTCATGATGTAAGTGAGCACTAAGAAAGGATTTTCCGAAAATCGACCCCCAACGGGAAGAAATGGGGGGGAGTAGCGGGAAACTAATTCTACGCGTACGAAGTCGCGGGCGTCCTCTAGTCTATATATAAAAGGCTAAACTGATTGACTGATGTATCAACGCACAGCCGAAACTACTGTACCTAGAAACTTGAAATTTGGTACAGGGGTTCCTTTCATGATGTAAGTGAGCACTAAGAAAGGATTTTCCGAAAATCGACCCCAGCGGGAAGAAATGGGGGGAGTAGCGGGAAAATAATTCTACGCGTACGAAGTCGCGGGCGTCCTCTAGTGTAGAATAAATTCTAGATTATGTAGCGAGCCGAGGGCGGGTCGCTGCTATAATTCAAGTGTCATGTCAACACGGGCAACGCAAGTTTGTAATTATACAGAAATAACATTATTTACTCGTATTCTCACCATATCCCAACTAACTAAAAAAGGCAACATGACTCAAAATCTCGAACATTTTCGAAATACCTGCGCAGCTCTTACGACGCACACTCGCGTCGAGTGGCGACCTAAGCAAACACGGCAGACGTTTAAAATAGATCGGTTTTGAGCGAAATTGCTTATGACTAGTGATGAGAAACATCAGGTATCGATGATCATATTTTATATGACACTGGGTCATCATCATAATCTAACTTAAAAGCTAGGCTCTTCTCTGCCAGCTTTTCCACGTCCTGATACGTCACCACATTGGCCGTCTGTCTTATTTGGCTGAAGTAAGTAAGCCTAGACCTTCCTCTTTTTCCCTGAACTTTACCCTCCAAAATATTCGAAAAGAAACTATCGCGCCATATCAGGTTTCCCATCATCTTTCCTTTTCTACATTCCATGGTTTCTTATATATTCCTTCTGGGCACAGTGTTCTTAACCCACTACGGTGTGCCACGCCACTTAAATTGACGTGGAACGGTTGCAATTTACATAAAACTAACTGTTCTCTTGCTCACTTCGTTGGGCAAAACAAATAACGTGGCTTTTTATTGGTAAAAGAATTTTCAAAATCGGTCCAGTAGATCCAGAGATTACCCCCTTTAACGTCACAAACTTTAACTCTTAATAATATTAGTATGGATTAAATAGTGTGACTTCGTCCATTGAAAACTCTATAGCCAACCTGGTGGAACCTTATGCAGGGTTCCACCATCCCACCCTTTAATGTGACACCAACCAGCATTGTTCGCATTTTTAACGATTACAGAGATATTCTATATATTCTAGACAACAATAAACAAATAAATACTAAAATCTCGCTAAAATTGACCTTGTTAAATACTTTACAAAAATAAATACTCGCATATAAATATTTGCCTTGACGCGGCAAAAACGCAGATAGAAGCGATTGCGTTATAATTTTTGTACAATCGATACATTTCCCCCATCACTAAAGCCGACTTAACCTAAAAACCGTAGTTCCGCGCTACCGTATTCTGTTTGTCTTTGGTCAGCATTCTCGCTTAAACCAACACAAGTGACAGATTTCTGATGCGGATTAACTCTGAGAATGGGCGATAGGAAAAAAGGCAGAGACAAGTCAAGTTATGCAGAAGGCACAAGTTGTACCGTAGACAAGTAATAGGGATGTTGACAGGTAGTCGAGATAAATCAATTTAAAAAAAAACAGCAAATTAAACTTTGGACTTGTTAGTTCGCCAGAGTTAATACTTTTTAATCGAACAATTGTCCTCGCTTCTGATATCCATGGACTTATTTCTCTAATAAGTCCATGGTGATTGTCCAAAAGTCGTGATTGGCAAAATACACCTCTTTGAAACAAGGAGTGAAAGCCAATAATTAAGACAAAAAAAACTTGCCAAATAGGGTAAATCGTCAATAACTGGCCACTTACGAAATTATCATTTATTTACTAGACATCAGTTTGCGTAGAATTAGTTTGCCACTCCTCCCCTGTGCCCCTGTTTTAACCCCTTAGGGGATGAATTTCCAAAAATCCCTTCTTAGTGGGTGCACTAGGATATATATCCAAGGAATATTCCCTCCAAATTTCAAGTCCCTAGGTCCAGCGGTTTCAGCTGTGTGTTGATCGATCAGCCGGACAGTTTCTTCTTTAATATATATCGATGACGTTAGTAAATACACTTTGACAGTACTCCGGGTAATATTATCGGGATCTAGGCATTTTAGTTTAATAAAAAAAAAAACACGGTATTTTTGCAAAGTAGCCATTTACCGGAGTGTGGCCAGTGATAGACGATTTAATAATAACCCCACAAAATAAATAAGACCACAAAAATATCAATACAAGAACTAATCTTGTGTTTTTAATGATTTTGAGGGTTCCGTAGACAAATGGTGCCGATGGGACCATATTACTAGCTTTGCTGTCCGTTTGACCGTCCGACAGGGTGATTTAAACCGGCCATAAGCAAGTAAAAAACATTCGTGAATGTATGACGATTCTGTAACCACATTTTGCCTATTAGTGCAAAATGTGGTTACAGAATTATCAACAAATTTTTAGAGTTGTTGGTAATTTTGTAGCTCTGCCTACCCCACTCTTTGATTACAGGCGTGAAGGTATGTATGTGTGTATGTATGTGTATGACAAATAACTAAGATACTTTTTGCCTACTCTAAGACTTCCCGCTCGGTATCAAAGCTATCTCTTCCCCACACTGATCACCATCCCAACGTCCGCTGGGATCTATTTAACCATTAATCGATGTCTGATTACTAAAATCGATATTTCGATCAACCGAATCAGATCGAGATCCATGTTCCGATATTAAAGTTTTATCTACTCGTACGTTGTAAGTAGGCTTGATTTAACTTCAAACAGATTTTTTATATATGTATAGACTAGAGGACGCCCGCGACTTCGTACGCGTAGAATTAGTTTCCCGCTACTCCCCCCCATTTCTTCCCGTTGGGGGTCGATTTTCGGAAAATCCTTTATTAGTGCTCACTTACATCATGAAAGGAACCCATGTACCAAATTTCAAGTTTCTAGGTACAGTAGTTTCGGCTGTGCGTTGATATGTCAGTCAGTCAGTTTAGTCTTTTATATATATAGACTAGAGGACGCCCGCGACTTCGTACGCGTAGAATTAGTTTCCCGCTACTCCCCCCCATTTCTTCCCGTTGGGGGTCGATTTTCGGAAAATCCTTTCTTAGTGCTCACTTACATCATGAAAGGAACCCATGTACCAAATTTCAAGTTTCTAGGTACAGTAGTTTCGGCTGTGCGTTGATATGTCAGTCAGTCAGTTTTGCCTTTTATATATATAGATAGATATTAGGTATAAATACAACCTTCATATATACAGAGACCACCGTATGATTCAATGACTCTCCTTTTGACAACGCAGTTTCTAGCTGGGGCACGTTTTATAAAGCTACAAGTTACAATTCTACAGGTCTAAACTAGCGACATTGCTCAAATGGCTGGTCGTCATTGGTCGAGGTTGTGTCAAATGGAAACTTGTAACCTGTAAATTGGAATTTGTAGTTTTATAAAATAGGCCCCTGGTAGTACTCTCCTTTCTACGAAGCTGTCCCGGGTTCAATTCCGGCCTTTGTGTAATTAGAGCGAGATTTTTTTAACGAGTTATATTCAAGTGGTTATCGCCGACGACGCGTTTAATCTAGTAATCTAGTTGGTAGTGACCATGCCTACGATGGTAACGGTCCTAGGTTCGATTCGCGGTAAGGGCAAATATGTGTTTGATGAGAGCGAGTATTGGATGAATTCTATGTATTTAAGTATGTATTTCTGTATATAAGTATGTTTTTCTACACGCGTACTATAAACCGCTAATATTGATATCGTTAATGGTGTCAGAATACCACCTATAGCGTAACCGAAGAGTAAAAACAATTCTATAATTAGCGTTGCCATGGTAATAACAGTGCTATTATTTATTATAGCATTGTTATTACCATGTTAACGGTCATTCCGGATATCAGTCTTGGCGTTTAGTTAACACTTGACATCCTAATAATTTGTATAATAAACCGTTAAAAACATTTAACACCAATTACAATTACGTATATTAAAAACAAAATTAATTTTATGAGTAATTATGTGTTTAAAATAACATTTTTATTCAGTTACTAAAAATATATGGTTAATATCCATCGATTTGTTATTTGGTTACCATGGTTACGTTCAATATGGATATCAACAAAATGGCGTTTCGTTTGGCATTCCAACTTGTTTATGATAATTTGATAGAACTGTTTTTAGTATCTATTAAAATTCGCAGGAAATTGTTTACATTTATCAATAAAATTCACAAACTATTATCGCGCATCGGAATAGTGAAAATGTCTTTGATGACAAGTAATTTGTTAGCAGAAAAATCGAGTAAAGTATACGAGAAAAGTTAGCGGTTGTTTATTTTTATCATTATCATTTTAAGCTTGTAGAAAAAGTTATGTATGCAACGGTTCATAATTAGCTCGTAAGGTACTCGTGCCTGTAATTAGAGCGCTCGCAAGCTCGCGCTCTAACCTCGGCTCTCGTACCTTAAGAGGCTTCATTATGTACCAGTTACATAAATAACTATTATCATTGTCAAGTACCGTTAAACCTTTCTATTTTTGATTATGCACTAAATTTTATCTACACTCATATCATAAGTTCTCTATAATGCGTTCAGAATCCGTAGACAATGACCAGCATTACTTGATACAATTTTACTATGATATGTTTTCTTATCTGTAGCTGTAATGAAAAGTTAAAATTACGATACAACTTTTGATAAAGTAATGTTGTTCAAATTTGGAACATCTTCCAAAACCAACCAAATTCAAACAGGGGGCCAATTCTAGTATCAATTGAACGTCGACTCGGTATATTTGAAGTAAAGTGTCGTACGCCATTTTGATTTCGAATGACATTAGAATAGGGACTTTGTTAGTTTGTCTATGATTTAAAAAAAACATTCATATTCGTGACACAGGTTAGCTTTGCCGCCATGTTTGTTCTGCCGCCTACTGAACGCATCTTAGAGTACTTATAATATGTGTGTAGATAAAGTAATGTATGTAACTGTACATAATTAGGCCTTAAAACACTCGTGTGATCTTATTATGAAACTCGCCTTCAGCTCGTTTCATAAAACCACACTCGTATTTTAAGGACCCTCTTTATGTATCAGTTACATAAAATACTATGACATACTTGTGTTCATAAAAAAGCTTTGAATCAAATGAACGGCGTCAAAATGTGTCTGGACATCAAAAATTCGAGGCTTAAAAAAGGTACGTTTAAAAGGTTGTAACCAAAAGATAAATGATGGTGGTGACACCGGGATCATGCCACACACGTCGGGATAGCGGTAGGTGTGCGGCGTGAGGCACACACTGCTGCGTCTACGCCGGTAGCACTAACCACGAAATCGAAACGGACCGGATCAAACCGGACAGATTAATTATCGGTTTCGGGCTAGTTCTGGTTAGCTTGTCGGGCAGTGTTCTAAATAGAGGTACAGGCGTTAAGGCATAATAATGACTAGCATAAGCATTCCATCTTAGTCTTCAGGGTTGGCAACGCATTTACGATCTTAAGATTGCAGTCTTAAAATTGTAGTATTGAGAGTGCACCATCAGGTGGTCATTCTAAAAATGCTATAAAAAAAGAGATCACTAGTTTTGTGTGGACGTGTCGGGTATCCGTTTCCGTGTTATAGGGTGGTGGAACCAGTAATGGACAAGCACCCAATGATGGACACTTGATTCTTATTTAACAGAAGATAAGGGTTATTCATTTGTTTTGCAACAATCTATTTAGGACCTATGAAATTTCAATTAAGAGTGAAGTGTCCATTGCTGGTGCCTGTCAGCTAAAAGTGTCCGTTCCGGGTACCTGTGTGGGTCTCTATAGGATCGCATAATTTTTTTACGCATAACGTATCTTTACGCATAAAATCGTTTGACCTAAAACGGTTTTTACAATAAGAAACGTTTTATTTAAATTATTTTAAAAATTTAACCTAACCTAACCTAACCTAATCTACACAATAGACGTTTATTAAATTTTGAAATGTCAGCCTAGAGGGTGTTTATGCGGAAAAAAATTATGCGTAAAGATACTTTATGCGTTTCAAAGGGATCCCTACCTGTATCTATAGCTTTGTAGGCAGGGTCACTACCAACTTCGTCTGTTAGTCTTCGTTAATTTATCCTGGTGTCAGCTATGTAAGGACCGTAAGAGTTACATCGCTACCGCTCATGGCTCGGTCCGCCGGCGCTCGAATCAAAACACACAGCAATCCATCACTATAACGACAATTACACGAGTTTGACAAATTGTGCGTTAGTTTACCGAGAGGCTACCGAACCATTACTAAAAACAAGGGTTTAATAAGTTAGAAAAAAGTTAAACTTCTAGGACATTCGGGTAAAAATTACTCGTAACATCTCACCAATATAATAAATGCGAAAGTGTGAACTTTCGCAGTATGTGTTGCATCAGGCAAAACTGACTGACTTATATATCAACGCACAGTCGAAACTACTGTACCTAGAAACTTGAAATTTGGTACAGGAGTTCCTTTCATGATGTAAGTGAGCACTAAGAAAGGATTTTCCGAAAATCGACCCCCAACGGGAAGAAGCAGGGGGGAGTATAGGGAAACTAATTCTACGCGTACGAAGTCGCGGGCGTCCTCTATTAGTCAATAGATAAAGTGATTCAAGAGGAAGGTATTTATGTATGATAAATTCTGGATTATCTACGGGTGTTACAGAAAAGTTACATAATCGTCGCTAGTACACTTATATAGAGAAACTAGCGAGCCGCCCTCGCTTCGCTTCGGTTTAAGTGGGTTTTATGTAACACCACGTACATAATCCAGAATTTATATAGGCTTCAGTTGAGACGTCAAGGTATGATGATAAAGATTTTTCTTATGTCATATTTTTATTATCTTTGTTGCAGTGTTTTGTCATATAATGTTGTGTTTTGTGTGTGAACAATAATAATAAACGGGTTCTAGCTGCCTCCTAGATGACATTCAACTCGAATCTGCTTTATACATTGTAGAAAGAGTACAATAGAGAGATCTCTCTTTCCAGGCGGGTGTTATGCCTGGGGACCGAAGTGCATTGGGATGAAGTTGGAAGTTGTACGAGTATATAAGTCAACTGACTGGAAAAACTTCGTTAGCGCGATGTAGAACACTTTAGTTGCGCTGTCCGACGCTGGCGAGTTGGTTGATACAAGTTGCTAGATGTCGCTAGGTCGCCACAACATGCTACAGCATCAGTCGAACCAAGTGATAGTTGCGGCACTAACCTGGTTGTGGTAGTGCGCCAGGTGGTGCGGCACATGCCGCATGGCGGGGTGCAGCATGCCGCTTCCGCTGCCGCTGCCGCCCTCTACCGCCTGCTGCAAAAAACATTACATAAACACACGAATTTTAATTGAATTCAGACTAGCATACGCGAGAACAAATAAGGTTCAAGACGGAAGCTACTCGGATAGGTTCGGTTAGGTTAGAAGACTAGTGCAGCTTCCCTTTAGCCTTCGGTTTTAGGTTTTTTTTTTCTATGTTGAAAAAATCATGCTTGCTTACTCACATGCATGCATCTACCAGTCTTTCAATCTAAGATTAGGTTGAATTAGTTTATTCGGCCAACAAACTTTCTACCAAATGATTGTATGCGAAACTAGACTATGTCATAAGAGTTTATGACAATAGACAATTATGCGCCTCCTCGAGGAGGTAAAAAGCCTCCTCCCCGCTGACCAGCTAGCTCGGGAGCCCTCCTCTCTCTTACCTGCGGGCGCTCATCCTTGGTGTCGTGTGCTAGCTCGACAAGCTACAGTGCCTCCTCGAGGAGGTCTAGATACTCCTCCCCGCTGACAACTAGCTCGGGAGCCCTCCTCTCTCTTACCTGCGGGCGCTCATCCTTGGCGTCGTCTCCTAGCTCGACAAGCTGCAGCGCCTCCTCGAGGAGGTCTAGCGACTCCTCCCCGCTGACCAGCTGGCTCGGAAGCTCTCCCTGGATCACGTATTCACCTGAGGAAGAAGAAACGACGTCAGAACATATTCTATTTTTTTTAGGCGTATGAAAATGGTAAGTCAATATATATTTAATACATAAAAAACCCCGATATAATGGCGATGCCTTCTTTCAGAGCTGATATCTCTTAAACGGCCCAACCGATTTCCATGAAAGCGTTGTTATATGTTTAACGTATGTTTCTGTGTGTCTGTCTGTGGCATCTTAGCTCCGTAAATTTGTACACGGTTTTTTTTAAAGAACGCTTGTACGAACGAGCGTGTTCTTAGCTAGATTTCATGAAAATCGGTTAGGCCATTTGAGATCAGAGGGGCTATTGTCTATAACGCACTCGCAATCCCAACTGGCTTCAAAGTGGAGCAATTGTTTTCATTTTGTATGCAGACAAGCCTTCGATTTTCAAAATGAAAACGATCGTGATTACGAGTGCGTTAGACAATAAGCCCTCTGCTCTTATAGAAGAGGTCGTTTTAAATACTTAGCTTACTAGTATTATTTCTCGAATATCACTACATTAACTTTTTCATCGCGTTTATTATCGGCAACAAATATAATGAGCGCCAAAATTAGTAAACGATCACCAAATTAGGTTAGGTTAGGTTAGGTTAGGTTAGGTTAGTTTTTGGTGATCATTCACTATTTTCGGCAGTAAAAAGTGTTTTATTGGCATTATATTTTACTATATCTGGTGATCCGTTAAACATAAGCCCTTATTATCATGAGCCCTAGCAACTGTCTTAGAAGGCGAACGGGACTTTACTATCCTACTGGATTATGATTTAGAGATGTCAAGTAGCCACCGGGAGCATTCAAACTGTCACCTAATAACTCTAAACCATTTTTTTACAAGTAGTTCCATTCAAGAAAGGCCCAAAACAAATCACCCTATTGTACGTCAATCAGTATTACTAATATACATCGCAAATTAGGCTCTATTTACTAAAGAATAAGAGCCTTAACTTGTTATTAGGAAGGGACAAAGCTAAATAAAGTCACTCAATGAAATATCAACTAAATTTAAAACACTTAAAGTACAAATTTGTATGGGCGACTGATATTTGTGACTTTGAACATTTTAAACGACGTAACTACAATTAAGATGTAGTAAGTTACGTACCTTGTTTTAAAGTGCCAAGGTTGGATATAGTATGTAATGTAAATTGGATATAGTTAAGTATAAAAGCAGACTTAAAGGCTACCGTTTCTAATTAGTTGAGGTGAACTAAAACCATAAGTCCCTATAAGTCCATTCAAAGTTAAAAGGATTACTTCGTAACAAAGGGACTTAGGAAAGGGTCATTTCTTTTGGTAGATTTTTGATTTATTTCGTTTAGAATGGGTTGTAAATTTGGGTATGCAAAATTGTTATGAATTTATGGCGAATTTTAACTGTGAATAATTTTAAACAATCTTCAAATAACCCGACTGCCTGTATTTTACCCTCGAGGCTAAAAGAGGGGCTTTTATTACCTATACGTTAAATGTATGCGTGCGTGCGTGGCGTGCGTGCGTGCGTGCGTGTGTGTGTTTGTGTGTGTGTGTATGTCTGTGAATCTGTCCGTGGCGTAGTAGCTCCCCATCGGAGGCGGTTTTTGCAAGTTTTTAGAGTTCCGTACTCAAAGGGTAAAAACGGGACCCTATTAATAAGACTCCGCTGTGCGTCTGTCTGTCACCGGGCTGTATCTCATGAACCGTGATAGCTACCCAGTTGAAATTTTCACAGATGACGTCACAGATCACACACGACCAAGATTTTTTTATAAATTGGCGCATGATTTTGTAATTATGGCTGAAATAAGCCTTTATTGTAACTTGTGGTGTGGATTTATTGTTTCAAAAAAAAACAAAGCCCTCCACAGACGTCCTACCTCAGTGGCACAATTCGCCGGTGACAAAGCCCTAATCCTTCTTTTGTGGCAACTCCTTTAAGTTGGCGACACTTTTTTTCAAATAACGGGTAAGTGTAGGATTTTAACAGCTATTTACAATGACAGTTGACAGCTCGGCGCCCGCATTATTTGACAGGTGGCCGTTATTTATTATTTACAAGCCTTTGCCCGCGACTTTGTCCGCATAGTTCTCGTTTGTCGCTATAAGTATCAAATAAATAAATAAGTATTAGGGGGCAATGTCACACCAATTAACCTAGTCCCAAACTAAGCTCTAGGCTTGTACTATGGGTACTAGACAACGATATAAATACTTATAATTATAGAGAAATATATACCTACTTAAATAAATAGAAAACATCAATGACTCAGAAACAAATATACGCGCTTATCACACAAATATCTGCCCTTACCGGGATTTGAACCCAGGACCGCTAGCTTTGCACTACCAACTAGGCCAACGCGTCGCATCGCATCGTCAATATTATCTCCGGGAACTTTATTTTTCTGGGATAAACATTATTCTATATCCTTTCTCAGGGTACAAGCTATCTCTTTACCAAATTTCATTCAAATCTGTTCAGCTATGAAATAAATGTGGTTTAGCTGAGAATTTTTTTACAAGCTTTTATTTAGCTTGCAATGTGTATCTATGAACAGGTCAAATCTTACAAGTTAAATTTAACCCACTATCCGTCAACGGAATGAGCTGGAATTTGGTCTATATGTAAACCCGATAACAATGCAATGTAATGGTATATAAGAGGTGATCTGATGATGGAGTCGGAAGGTGGCGACAGGATCTCCGCTACTCTTAACGCAGACCCACCGTGTAGGGATTCAATAGTTTGGTATTATAAGCAGATAAAGATTTTGCAAAAAAAGGACAGTCGGCAACAAAAGCTTGTCCCAAAAATGATTTTTTTGACAGAAACTTTTCTAACTTATGAACCGCATCAAAATCCGTTCCGTAGTTTTAAGATTATCGCGAACATACAGAACTTTGATAAATGATTTGATAAATTTACTCAAGAAGCCAAAAAAAATGTACCTACCTTCACAAACCTAAAAGAATTTCCGTTCATTGCTTTACACTCGTACCTACATACTTAACTTTTTTCTTCAACTTAAAACAAACAGGCAAATCGTACAATAAAATCACCGATAAATTAACCGCACAGATGTATCCTTTAAACAGACAGCCCGACAAAAACCAAATCGATTAGGTATATCGAATCTCGTCCGGTACCGAAATAAATACCTATTTTAATTGTTTAGGCAAAAACCAACCGCCATTTTGTGTGTCCTTCACGGTTGACCAATCAGGACAGAGAATGGGAGGCGATACATGTTCGAATTTGGAATATTTTTCAATCTGTGTGCAACGTTTTTAACAGACTTCAAAGAAGGTGCGCAGTTTATTTCATTCACTCCGGTATAAACTAGGTGAAGGGTCCACGGAAAGAACATGTCTAGTCACTTTTTTTTGAAAATGAGTTTTGAATCTCAAAATGTACTCGTAGAGGACGAAATGAAGCATTACCTACACTCAGTTTTAAATATAAATAGTCATAAATATTTCTTGTATTTTTTCACTCTTAAAAAAACCTCTACCTACACGAAAATTACATACAAAATGTCATGGTTCCTAACTTTCAAATCGCGATATCTCAAAAAGTTACTAATGTGACTAGACATGTTCTTTCCGTGGACCCTTCAGGTGCACTTTCCGTCCCCGGGCAAGTCTAAATGGAGATAATAACAAACCATGTATCTTTTCTGTAAAATCAACTAGGTACAACCAGTAGTTTTAAAGGCTTGCTAAAGATATAATTTCAAAAGACGATATTTATTTAAAAAACATTCCATGGAATAGTTAGTAAAAATATGATAAAACGGCGTCCACAGCATTCTGTTACGGCAAAGAAAGACGCTTATCGGCGTCATTGGCAATGAAAGGGGTTAAATGTCAAACTTAATCTAAATTGCATAATCAAAGTTGGCAACACTAGTAACCTTGGCCGTGACAGTCACGGCGCTTGCACCGAAAGTGAGTGATCTATAGATCATAGATCCGTGGATCATTGCCATGACAATGTCGATTGTTCGGTTGCGTCATCGGTGTTTGAATCGATTTTTTGTCTGTCTTTTAACAAGTTAACAAGGTTTGCCAAAATTTTGCACAGGGTAGTTTAATAACCGACTGCAAAAAACATATAGGTACATGACTAGAGGACGCCCGCGACTTCGTACGCGTAGAATTAGTCTCCCGCTACTCCCGCCATTTCTTCCCGTTGGGGGTCGACTTTCGGAAAATCCTTTCTTAGTGCTCACTTACATCATGAAAGGAACCCCTGTACCAAATTTCAAGTTTCTAGGGACAGTAGTTTCGGCTGTGCGTTGGTATATAAGTCAGTCAGTTTTGCCTTTTATATATATAGATAAATTTTGATTCCCTTGAGAGAGTCGAAATATAGGTTTTTTACGGCACAAACGGCCGTATCTATTTTCTACGTTAACTCAGAAGTTTGATTTTTTCACCACTTCATGGGACTTGTTGACCTGAGTAGGTATATGGTTTTAATTTCAACTCGATACCGCCACGCGTTCCCGAGATAAAGGGTCTTGACAGACATATGAACGGACGGACGGACGGACGACAAAGTGATCGTATAAGGGTTCTGTTTTTTCCTTTTGAGGTACAGAACCCTAAAAACCACTCATCAACCAATAGGTTAACATATTAAAAAAAAAAAAATACTTTCAGGTGCATAAATTAACTCACAAGACATATTTTCGGAGAAGTTGAAAAGAAATTAAAACGTAGTTCCCATGGAAACCGCATTAAATACATGGTACATACAATCACTTCCAGCGTAATAGACTTTCCCACGGGTGATAATTAGTTTTTATCTATTAATTGTAGAAAGGAAAGAGAAGGAGGCCAAATAAGTAGGCATATTTTAGACAGTGGAACCGACTAAGTAGAGAAACATTTTCACTTTGGTCATTTATGGGGGAGGTAATTAGGGAGTACATTCGTGACCAAAGCGGGTTGCCACATCAAGAGGGTTGCTAGAAGCATTTAGACTAGACGCAGCCATTGTGCTGATTTTTAGTGACAATGGTGATAATTATGTAGCCATCTTTAAAGAACTAATTAACCTAGAAGAATCGAATAAGAGGCTTAGAAGGTAGCAGATGGCTTGGCACTTATCGGAACCAAAAGACTAGAAACTATATACAAGTGATACAAAGAAAATGATGTGTTAGTGTTTCAAGGGGAAACCAATTTCAAAGTTAATTTCACAGGTGTTTCTAACCTCCGTTGCATGAAAATCGATCAGGCCGATCAACAGTTATCATCAGCTCTGAAACGAGCGTAGTTCTAAGTTCTACATCGCGATGTTTTGATAAAACTTAGGTACACATAAGAGCGTCCATCTTGTGTCATGTAACATTTTTATCCGACTGCCCAAGAGGAGGGGGTATGTATATAAATACGTATCCATTTTTGTTTCCTTACAAAGGTTTGTACATAAGAGCGTCCATCTTGTGTCATGTAACATTTTTATCCGACTGCCCAAGAGGAGGGGGTATGTATATAAATACGTATCCATTTTTGTTTCCTTACAAAGGTTTGTATCTATCGTTAGATCGGTTATCCATACTAATATTATAACGAGGTAAAGTTTGTGACGTTGTAGGGGGTAATCTCTGGATCTACTGAACAGATTTTGAAAATACTTTTACCAATAGAAAGCCACGTTATTTGTGAGTGTCAAAGGCTATATATTAATCCAAAAAAAAAAAATGCCCAACAAAGTGGGCATGGGAACAGCTAGTTATACATAAAGTGTGTCAGGTTATATTTTAACCTTTGATCCTAAAAATGCAGGGTTTAAGGAGTCATCAATTTCAATTTTGTGTTGAAGTTATCAAGCAAAAACTTTTTAACGATTTCAAGTTCATCATCATACATCATTTCTGCCTCGAGTCGTCCACTGCTGGAAATAAATAGGCCTCTTCCACGGTTTGCCACAAGGCCCGAACCTGCGCTTTCATCCTTGTTCCTAGACGAATGGCCCGATTTGGATGCGGTTTTTTCTAAAAGAAAGCTAGTTTCATTGGGATGGTTCTTAGATAAGTTTTATCAAAATCGGTTGGGGCGTTTAAGAGATATCAGCTCTGAAAGAAGGGGCCGCCATTCGCCATTATATCGAAGGTTCTCATCTATTGAATAGTTATGTCTGGTACACTTGTTTCCCCCCTGACCTTAGTCCTTCTCATTACTAGTTCTAATGACTTCTAAACTCTAATAATACGAAGCTTTATAAACGGAAAAGTTGACCTCTGACCACAGTAACAATGCTCGTACCATTACATAGAGAAATCATCAGCGACAATAAAGAAATCATAGCCGCCATCAATATCAATTCAGAGAAACAATTGTCCCCAATCTCCTCTCATTAAAGCCGCCATGTTTAATACGAAATAACCGTCCCACTTCGACCACATTCCATTTATAAATTGACCTACGTATCCCCGTCCTGTTCTTACGCGACGTTCGAAATTCGAATCGTTTATAAATTGTTGCGTGCGAGCGGGACGGGTGGTTTTTTTTCCGCTCTTTGTGGTTAGCCGACCATTTTTGTATTTCGAACGTCATTTATTTTGTTTTTAGGTATAGGTTTCCTTTACAAAGTTATCTGTACAGTTTAAAGTGTCGCCTCTGTCGAAGGATGGGTTCAGGTTTGTATGTGACGACGTTAGTTCGCGTTTTAGCCAAGTGCACTTGTAAGTTTGCAATGTCATAATGCCCGATGTGAATTCATGATTAGTATCTGCGGTTGCCATCTTTATGCCTATCTGTTGATTTTGAATGACAACGTACGTAATATCTGATTATGTTAAGTGCATTTCATTATGCACTTGTAAGAAACGTGTTTAAGTCATTTTTTGTCAAAAGGGATCGGTCGGTGATTTAATGGGTTAAGGCTCACCCACACTCTGCCTGGTTTTTTTTTAATTTTTCCACTGAAACCATGAGTTTCGTCTAAATTTTAGACACCTTTCCAAAGGACTATCAATATATAAAAACCCCTATTTTATAGCGACCCCTTCTTTCAGCACGGCTAGCACAAGTTGCCCGCGACTTGTTTGTCGCTCGGATCTCCCTTTCTATCTAGTTAGTAATGATAGAGACGCACTGAGCGACAAGCGAGAAAATATAACTTGTGCTTGCCCATCCAATTTCATGAAACCTAGCCAACAACCATCAAAATTAAACTAGCTTCCTTTAAAAATCGCATCGGAATCGGTTAATCCGTTTGGGCCACAGATAGACACAGATACACACGTTACAACTCATAACACCCCTCTTTTTACCCGACTGCGGCAAAGCCCAAAAGGAGTTATGTGTTTGACTGGTATATATGTCCGACTCTATGTTCCCTCGTAACTATTATACGGCTAAACCGATTTTAATAAATTATACGTGGTTAGATTCTTCTTAACCACTAGAGTGTCATAGGCTATATTAAAATTATTGGAAATCAAAATGGTGGATTTTTGGCGCCAAATTGCGCGGCATGAAAATTAACATTATGTTGACGACATTATTCAAACAGCTGTTGGGTTTTCAAAGCATGCTTTTTGTTAGACTTGTAATAATTAACAAATTCTAAGCGATGTATCTAAAGCCCAATTCCAGAAAGGAGTTAAAAAAATATCTTCACTATGGCAGCCAAATGTTGCAAGGTAGAAAAACAAAACGTCATAAAAAGGCACTGGCATTATTTAAAAGGGCGCGAACATGCTTGCATGATGTTGAGTGTTTTTTTAAGATCAATGTTGCCAACATGACTTGCGACTTTTTTCGATGCAAATTTAAAACCTCAAATTCTAACAATGGTATTGAAATTGGTTTATTGTTAAAATCATTTTTTTTTAAACGCATTCCTTATAATTTTAAAATGCCAGGTCTGTGATAACTTAATAGTAATACTTTACATGAAATTAATTAGAAAAATACTAGTGTTATTAAGTGTTTGAGCAAAATAAAGAACAGCGCTTACCTAATTAATTTAATTAATTCTGGTTTTAGTAATTTGTAGCGTTTTTTTAAATATCATAAATGTTACTTCAACGTTCTACAGGGTTTAAAGAAAAGTTTGAAACGGTCGTTTTTTCTGTGCTGGTTAGGGGCACTAACCGCTCTTGAGTCCTCTTTTGAATTTCGAACCTTCGAGTGTGGGATGTTCTCATTTAAAAAATACTACAAAGTTAGTTATGCGGACGAGAGCGGCACTAGCGCCTATAGTATAAAGTAAGATTTGTACGAGATTATATTAGTTCAAAATTTCCCCAACGGTATTCATAAGTTAGTCGCGTTGTAGTAATGTAACGCGTAATGTCGTGAGACAACAATGGCGGCTGGATTGACGTTTCATTTTTTACGAAAATATTCTAAACGTTTTCCGTTTAAACGGTTTTTTTAAATATCCACAGAATATTTTTAGACTAAAGCGTATTTTCAAGAATTATGCAATGGGAACAGCGCCATCTATGGTGAGTTCCGAACAACAATCATAGCAATAGGGAATATGTATGGATTTTTTAAATAGCATTTCTCAATTATCATTATATCATCATCATTTTATCTAGTGCCCAAAGTATTTAATGAAACAGAATGGCTAAGAGAAAACATAGAATTAAGTAAACCGGCCCTCAAAAAGAGGTTGAAAAAGTGCCTTTTAAAAATATAAATGTTTTTAATATTAAGTTAATTAGGTAGTTGATAAGAGTTGTTTTACCTAGTTGCTATGCCCAGGTGCATGATTAGCTATAAGTTTGAGCGCTTTACTCGCCAACAAACTGGATAACAGTTTGGCGACCATTTAGTGATATACGCGCATGTACCATTTTTTGAAAAATAAACAAAAAAAAAAAAAAAAAAAAAAAAATATGAAAATACCGTAAAAGACATAGTGAAATTAAAATTGAAATCGGACAAGAAATACGGATGATACAAGCATTTTAAACTGCTAATCAGACAGCAATTTAAATTCGATCCGATGTGCACTGTGATGTCATGTAACAGGTCGGCCATATAAACTCCATGTTAAATTCTGTTTCGCTGGAAAGAGATAGGAACATATCTTTGTTGGCTTATATCTTGGTTATTTTTATAGATACTCAATTTTTTTTTCTCATCTATTTGTTACATGAATCAGCTTTTATTGAAGCTGTGAAAAAAATGAATATTGCCTATAGAATGACACACGCATTGATACTCTTAAAGCATATAAACGCTAAAGCACACCGCGTAGGAGTCGCAAATGTATTAAATATTTTGACATGTGATCTGTCAATGTTGATCGATCGCTGTCAAGGGATGCTACCGCACGACGCGAGGGAGATGACAGTAGTGTTTACTGAATGCGCATAACCAATGAACAAAGCCATTGATAATTGAAAGAATCATTGCTGTATGAAAATATAAATACCCCTGATATAGAAAGAAAGAAAGAAGGAAGGAAATTAATTTAATGACACAAAACCGGACAAGTGCGAGTCGGACTCGCCCACCGAGGGTTCCGCACATGACACGGTTTACTCAATTCAAAATTTGTACCGCCGTTCCTTGCATAAAGACCCTGTTTTTTTTGTGATTTAACTAAAAATGTACAGATTTCAGATTTTTTCCTATACATGTAGTAAAAGACGGTGTTACTTGCCAATTTTCATATTTCCAGGTCAATGGGAAATGCCCTATACATTTTGATTCCCTCGAGAGTGTCGAAATACACGTTTTTGGAGACATAAAGGGTCGTATCTTTTTTTTACTTAAATGTAGAAGTTTGATTTTTTCACAGCTTCAAGGGACTGTAGACCGGAGTATATAGTTTGAATTTCAACTTGATACCTTCACGCGTTCCCGAGGTAAAGGGTCTTGACATACAGACAGACGGACAGACGGACAATAAAGTGATCTTATAAGGGTTCCGTTTTTTCCTTTTGAGGTACGGAACCCTAAAAACGACACGGTTTACAATAACAAAGAATTACAATACGATTAATCGGACCTTGGCACTCGGTTATTCTCGACATTCATCGGAATAGATCGGAAGTGCAAATGACACGAGACACATTGCTGCATATTCATAATATCATAGTGTGCACTAACAGTCTAAAACAGTAATGTACATCACCTGCCACAATGTCATTTTTTTTACAATCGACCTCTGAATAATACAGATGTGGCTTGATATAGCTACCCCTACTATGAAAGCTGAAATCTCAACGGCCCAACCAAATTACATGAAGCAGCTCGATCGAAAGGTACAGAGTTCGAACCCCCGCGGTCACCATGTAACAATAAGTTTTTCTAACTTCAGTTTACCCGATGCCCTTATGGTGAAGGCAAAAACATCGTGAGGAAACCTGCACATTCGAACAGCTGAGTGTGTAAGATGGTAATTGCACTAAGGAACCTACTACAGACATCAACGGGCTCTGAGAGCTCAAAACGAACTCGACGACAGTTTAACACTCACAAATAACGCGACTTTCTATAGGTAATAGTATTTTATGTAACTGATACATAAAGAGGGTCCTTAAAATACGAGTGTGGTTTTATGAAACGAGCTGAAGGCGAGTTTCATAATAAGATCACACGAGTGTTTTAAGGCCTAATTATGTACAGTTACATACATTACTTTATCTACACACATATTATAAGTACCTACTCTAAGATGCGTTCAGTAGGCGGCAGAACAAACATGGCGGCAAAGCTAACCTGTGTCACGAATATGAATGTTTTTTTTAAATCATAGACAAACTAACAAAGTCCCTATTATAATGTCATTCGAAATCAAAATGGCGTACGACACTTTACTTCAAATATACCGAGTCGACGTTCAATTGATACTGGAATTAGCCCCCTGTTTGAATTTTGTTGGTTTTGGAAGATGTTCCAAATTTGAACAACATTACTTTATCAAAAGTTGTATCGTAATTTTAACTTTTCATTACAGCTACAGATAAGAAAACATATCATAGTAAAATTGTATCAAGTAATGCTGGTCATTGTCTACGGATTCTGAACGCATTATAGAGAACTTATGATATGAGTGTAGATAAAAGAATTTTCAAAATCGGTTCAGTAGATCCAGAGATACCCCCTACAACGTCACAAACTTTACCTCTTTATAATATCTAATATATAAAATTCTCGTGTCACAGTGTTTGTAACCAAACTCCTCCGAAACGGCTTGACCGATTCTTATGAAATTTTGTGTGTATATTCAGTAGGTCTGAGAATAGGACGTAAAGTAAGGTTTGTATAAAAAAAAAACACACCCGGGCAACGCCGGGCGCGGACAGCTAGTATTAGTATAGATATATAGCAAATGGTTAGACTGATCTATAATAGTCCAGCGGCTCTATTCTAGGCAGTAAAATCCCAATCGTATTTGACCTGTTATGGCACTGTTTTCGGCCGCCACTGTCAAGTAAATAAGAGCTATCAAAACGTTTACATTATGATAACAGGTCAAAAACGCTCTCAAATATCTTCAGGGCCTCTATTCAACGCGGTAAAAACAATATAGTTTTTGATCTGTTATCGTATTGTCACCGTTTTGATAGCTCTTATTTACTTGAAAGTAATGGCGTCTGACGTCATAACAATACCATAACAGGTCAACTACGATATCGTTTTTACCGTCGGGAAGAGAGGCGCAGACCACCGTATCATTGTCAAATATGATTACATCATGTATTTACTATACTAGTTGTACATACAAATATTACATAAATGATTTCAACACGGTGCTTAATTACTCCAAGCTCCAAGCGTAGGGCCGCGCTCATAAAAGCTTCACGATTACGAAAGACTTGTTCGTCGTTCGTCGACTTGGAAATGCACTGAAGCCGTGGTTTATACTGATTCTGCCCGTGACTTCGCCCGTGTAGGAAATTATCTAATTTTCCGAGGGAAATGTACCCTATATCCGTCTCCGGGGTATAAACTATCTATATATTTTTTTAAAGTCAATTGGTTGAAGTGTTCATCCGTGAATAAACAAACAGACAATCACACACAAACTTCGCATTTAGGATAGTGTGATCAGTGTGATTTAATGTAAACAACACTTTTTATTTATTTTTTCTGGAAGAAAGGGAATGGTGATGCTGCTACTAAGAATTAAAGTTTTTCGGAAATTGTTCTTACAAGTAATTTCATTAATAAAAAAAATCTTATCTTATTGTCTTCCCGCCGCTATAGCTTTGTGATTTAAACATCCAATAAATAATATTACACGAGTAATATTTAATTATTTGTTTGTAATCCGCTGTAAATTTTTGTCAAGAGTCATGAAATCGATTTGTCAATTTGTTTTTTTTGCAGATAAACTTGGTCTCCACCAGAGCTTGTAAATATTTTCCCAATAAGGAGAGTACCTAATATGTTAGGGTCTTTAAACGTTTGCAAGTATCTGTTTCTTGCAGCTGTAGACTAAACAGCTTATGAATTGCATGATATCATTAGATTGGTCTGTATACAAGGAGTTACAGAAGTTGTTTCAGGCTTATATTCGATCCTAAATTAATTATGACGTTGTAGACAAGGGTTTGATAAATTTAACTACGCGTTTAAGATATAAAGCAAAGAGTTTTCATAAAATTTTAAGTTCTACGTGATGCTGCAGTCAGTAATGTTCTAAATATTCGTCTTACCGTCTTGTTCTAAAGCGGGTTTTCAAAGCTCGTCAAATTGTTTTATTTGTTTAACAATGTTGGATGATATTCAGAGTCGTTTTAGACGCCAGGTTGAATAAATAATTCAAAGTGTAAGAAAAAGAAATGGTTGCGTCCTTTAAAAATAACATTATATCGCTATGTTTCTTTGGAAACGGAGTTATCTTTCGGAATAGAAAAAAATGTTGTAATAGCCGAGAAAAATCATAATCACAAGATGAAGTGATATACTTTCTTTTATGTCTGGTATATAAATAATTTATGGCACTTTGAATTAGGTTATCTGTTTTTTAATGCAAGTTATAATACCTTAAATAAACATTAAATTAAATAATAACAAAGTTTTTATTATTTAACTTTAGATTAGGTAAGTAATATCTATTTAAATTGCAATATTATCGTTAACAGAACCCGTTAAAAAATACCACATATTTACGAATTATCGATTTACCTAAGATAGGTTTGGCTTTGCCGTTTAATATTAAATACCTTATTAATAGTATTTCCAATAATAATAAATGCCATCATTACATTTATCAGCTAACCTTATAACAATACAAGTGATCTAAGCCTTTAAAAAAAAAGTACAACTAAACTAACCAAAACTAATAAGAAATCTACATACCTAAGAAAATCCAAAGCAAGCACTAAAATTGTCCAATCACTATCACCGGTGTTGCCTTAAAAAAATGTTTATAATAAAAACTACACTGTCACTGTCCAAAGAGAAATTGACAATTTTTTCTAAACGTAATGACTGGCCGTTAAAAGTGCAGAATAGAGATGACCTAGCAATTCTATATGCACTATGATTTTCACTTTTTCGGACGGGGAAGGCAAGGATACCGCTCCTTGCAGCCACAGAAATATAATGGGGCCTGGATAGACCTTTTTGTCCCTTGCCTCACACGGACTGGGCTTTTTTTTTCACATTGTCTGAACCAACCGGTACCACGGCCTACTGTAGTCTGCCTGTAGGCGGAGCCGTTCGAGACACACTTTCACGCGCTACCCGTCTCGTTCACACGCACGGCATTTTAAATACGCGTGAGCGAGACCACTATATTTGGGTGTGGTTTTAATACGGGTTTTTCTTTTTTTAAGGATACGCAGCTATGTTTTAGGTATATCTTATATTATGGTATGCGGGATTACATACTGAATATTTTATTTTGTCGGGATATAGCCGTTTGTTATGTTACTCTGTACTTATGTCTTGACAGAATTACATTAGTTCTGAAATTGTAAATGACGGTTCTTTTATTCACTAATTAAATCTACAAATGTACCTTATAAAAAAAACATTCATCGTTTTTATTAATACTTTTTTATTTAAAGGTATTTTTAGTCAACTATGAGAAAACATGGCTAATTTAAAAAAAAACTTGCGAGTAAAGTGTTTTTGCGCAAAGAAAAAACATTTTCACAATGCCGACCTTGACTTTTCCCAAAAAAAACTTCCGAAATGACTCTCATTTCTATCGAACAGAAATAGAAAAGTGCAATTACAATTACAAAGAGTCACTTTCGCCCGACATTTTGTTGTCACGGTGACGTTCACAAGATGGCCGTCATCGCTGATCAGCGGTTTTTAACGGCGCTTGAATTAAATCGCCTCCGCTCGCGTTTGCATACAGAAATGAACCTACAGTACCTATTTTTTTTAACTTAATGTGAAACTAGAGTCACATTTTTAGGGTTCCGTACCAGAAGGGCAACGAGCCTATTACGAAGCATACTTTATTTGCCCGTCTGTCTGTCCTAACTTTAAAGAGCTGTATCTTTTGAACATAATAGTTAGCAGGGTTTTTTTCAGAATATTAATTATTACGGTGGATTTACTAACTTTTTTCAAGAAAGTGCAATAATGAAGGCGGTCCCCATACAAGTAAGTTTTTTTTCCACGTTTTTTATTTTTTTGTTGTATCGTTAAAACGGTAAAATATACAAGCGTCAAATTTGGTAAGATATTACAAACCCTGAATAAAAACAATAACTAATAAAAATGGTCAAGTGTGAGTTGGGCTCGCGCTGATTCTATTCGAACTAGAATTCAAATCGGAATATAATACCTACTGTACGGCTGTACGGAACCCTCGTCGCGCGAAAGCAACTTTTTTTTACAAAATTAACTAGTAACCAAACTTATTTTTGTTACTATTAACTTTGGCATATATATTGTTAAAGACAACGGTTTTGTAAGTATTTCCATTGTTTTTTGGCAGGGCCCTTACAAACTATATTCATAAGTTTAGCTTATAAAACATCAACAAATAGCGATACAGAAATTAACAAGGTAATGTGTTACAAAGTTCAAAGTTTGGAAAACCTACAGCAGCGCGAGTCACAACTCACGATGACGTCACAAGATGGCGGCCACGTCATGGCCAATCAGCGCTTTCCGCGGATTCAAAAAAACCTAACGTTGACATTTAGTATCTCTCATTCGGTTTGGTCTTTAGTTTGTGTACATGTGTTCGCATGTCATGACAAAACACCTCTACCCTGATAATACGACCTTGGAATTTTACAAATACAAATGAAAATTAAGCTTTGAAAACCCGACTGCATTTCTAGGGTTCCGTAGTAAACAAGGAACCCTTATAGTTTCGCCATGTCCGTCTGTCCACGGTTTAACTGAGAGCCTCTTGGTACTATAAGGCTGTAATTTGGCAAAGTTGTATTTACACAAGAGGACGCCCGCGACTTCGTACGCGTAGAATTAGTTTCCCGCTACTCCCCCCATTTCTTCCCGTTGGGGGTCGATTTTCGGAAAATCCTTTCTTAGTGCTCACTTACATACATGAAAGGAACCCCTGTACCAAATTTCAAGTTTTTAGGTACAGTAATTTCGGCTGTGCGTTGATATATAAGTCAGTCAGGTTTGCCTTTTATATATATAGATTAAAATTACGCCGATATTTTTCAAAAAACTTGATTTTTCTTCCGGGTTAGTAAATCAAAGGCTTTTTTAACTATACACACACACGTGTAATTTAATATTTAATTTAAATAAATAAATGTAATTTTCAAAACATTTCCTTATTTTTTGCGTATTTGACGGCGGTTTTTTGTTGTTTCGGAAGTCGGAACCCTACACTGAGCATGGTCCGACATGCTCTTGTCCGGTTTTTAGATATTGTCGTCTTTATATCGATTAAAAATAAATTACGGTCTCTCATTACTTTGATTACAATATAATCTATGTCACTCCCGCAACCAAGAAGAATCTAACGACACCTAATATGATAAAATCCATCTAGCCGTTTAGGCTGCAGAGCGTGCCAAAGAAATAAACAAACATACACTCGAAACCACTCAGCATATTTTGTTACTGTCATCTATATAGAATTGACTACAAATATGACTATTGAATTTTGACGAGATTCAAAGATCCTAAACTAATTTTACTGTTAACTAATTAACTAAGCTTTAAAATTATGTAATTTTTCTGGGTTGAAAACGAAACTTTAATTTTTATAAGAATTTGAAAAAAAAAACCTTTGGCGTTCATACAAAGTTGTAAAATTTTGTATGAACGCGTCAGTATAAGGTCCGTTATAACAGAGGTTTAGATCTTAGTTAATGATCTAAAAGTAAATTGTAATAACTAGCAATAAAATTGGTAAAATACTTTTGGATTGCGGTTCAAATTCGATAATTTTGTATACGTAATTTTAAAGGAAAAACGCAAGTGTTTCTAATTATATCGTGTTGATTGTACTTACTTCTCCTCTAATATAATGCTCTTATGCTGGTCTAGCCACTTTACCTAAATATGGAAGACTTTTTAAGAACTATAGCCATTCTGGCGTTTTCGATCTAAAAACACCTCGTTTGTCAAAATTGGTGTTCAGCATCTACTAAATAATAACAAAGAACTTTGGTACATTCATACTTACATACCTACATACAGTTTGACATCTTCATTAATCCGGTTAATAATATAATACAACACAAACATAACATAAACTCACGCCTTCATTCCCAGAGTGGGGTAGGCAGAGCCACAGACTCACCAACAACTCCAAAAACTTGTTGATAATTCTGTGACCACATTTTGCACAACCAGGCTAAGATGTTATCCAGTGTATTAGTGACAGGTTGCAAACCCATCGCCTAACAGCACTACACAGCCTTTAGTCCCTTAGTCGTCTCTTACGACATCCACGGGAAGACATGGAGAGGCAACATTCTAACCCCGGCACCACACAATATAGTATATATTATTTATTAAATCCGAATTAAATAAAAGAGCGCGTTACATTTCGTTTAAAAACAAAAAATGCACTACCATAGATTTCTCCGACCGTTTCTTAATGACTTTAATAGCTACCATAGGCAAAAAAAAGCAATTTGTCCTTTCCCGCCGACCGCAGTTGTCAAACGTCATTATCTTAAAAGCTACCAGAGACAATCTTGTAAGGGTTTTTTTTGGAGTCAGGTATAAAAAAACCCTTTTGTCTAAAACCCTTGAAACAGGGAAAAGGGTGTTAATATGGCTATTTTGTCAGTTTAATAACTTTTTTTGATTCATTTCGTTGTAAATGTGTTAAGTGCTGGAAAAAGGTACCTATTATTTTATCGAAACATCTTTCAACGAATGTATACGCAGCATTTTCATTTCATCGAAAAGAATTTCTTGCCACGTGAGTTTTTTTTTGTAGTCACAACTATAACCTTACTTAACCTTACCTACATCACTAATGTTTAAGATATCCTGAAAACATCATGGTTTCAGCAGAAAACAGTGTTCGATGAAATTAAATTCGATGAAATGATGGAATCGATGAAGTGTAATTCGATAAAATAATGGGTTACTGCTGGAACATTTTGTAAACGCATAAATTTAGACACTCAAGTCATTTCGTAAGTAAATGTTAGAGTAATTATAACTTCGAAATACATAAAACCCCCCGATATAATGGAGACCAATTCTTTCAGAGCTGATATCTCTTAAACGGCTCAACCGATTTTCATGAAACCCAAACCAGCTTAGTGCTCACTTACATCATGAAAGGAACCCCTGTACCAAATTTCAAGTTTCTAGGTACAGTAGTTTCGGCTGTGCGTTGATATGTAAGTCAGTCAGGTTTGCCTTTTATATTTATAGATAAATTTTGGTTTATGTACGGGTGTTACAGAAAACAAACATAAACCGAAGCAAGGGCGGTTCGCTAGTATCATAAATAAAGGTAAAATGGTGTAGGTTGGTAAGCGCATCACTTGAGAAAGGCTGGAGAGTTTTTTTTTGTGTTCATAGTTTCTTTAGATTTTTTATGGGAAAGGTAGAGGCACGAAAATAATATTCTAGGCAGGATAACGTCTGTCAATTCAACTACTTTGTAATAATATAGGAACTTTATAAACTTGAGGACCGTGGGGACCAGGAGCACATCGTATTTTTAAAGATGTGTCAAAGCGCCTGATCGACGCAACCCGTATCCATAATGCTGGCCTGTACTTGGCACAAAGATTAAGCATTGCCATTCAACGTGGCAATGCTGCCAGCATTTTGGGAACTATGCCCACTGGTAGCGGTTTGTTAGATTAGTGTAGTTTTAAGTAACCTTGTAAGTTCGTTCGTTTATAGTATGTGATTTGTATGATTATTGATTAAGTTATTTTTAAGATATTTAGGTGTCTTGTAAAATGTTTTTCTTTGATTAAAATTACTTCTTAATAATATAGATAAGTTTCGATCGAAATGTAAAACAAATTGAATGGACTAAGATAAACTAGACTGGCTCACCGTTGTCTCGCAGAAATTTGTTGGTCATAATTTATTATTATAGTAAATAAAAGTAAGCCAAACTAATATTCGCGTAATTAAAATTCTACCAAATGATTATTATGCGAACTGATAGTTATGCCAAGTAAATGTATATGCCAAACTATCATTCGACCAAAGATGTTTCTGCGAAACATGTTATGCGAAGTGCGTTTCGGACAATCAATATTATGCGTTACAAAGGGTACCCAAACTAAACTAGACTAACACTGGACTGGACTAGATTAAGATTTAGTAAATATGCGCTATAATTTGCAAACGATTTTTCCATTTCGTATTTTTTTTTCTACTCACGTACTATAAACCCCTAACATTGATATCGTTAATGGTATCAAAATACCACCTTTAGCGTAACCGAAGCGGGAAAACAATTCTATAATGAGCGTTGCCATGGTAATAACAGTTCTATAATAATAATTATTATTTTTAAGTAGTTTAACCTAAGTAGTTAGGTACATATTTAGAAATACCCAAAAGCTTTTCGTACGTTAATAATAGATTCTAGGAAAATAAAATAACGAATCGGTTTCTGAGTAAAGGAAACAAAAGTGGGCGTTTCGTGATATCGTAAGTATAATAAATAACCCGAGTCGTTATAAGAACCTTAGGTCCTGCGCTGGCAGGTTAATCGAAAAACCTTTTTTTTTATTAGCTTCATACTTGCGATCCTAGTCAATGGATTTTCAACGTTAACGATGACTACGTTAGGTTGGAAATAAAACGAACCTACTAAATGAATTAAAGATTGCTGACAAACGAAGCGAAGGCCCTAATGGTTTAATTTTAAGTTAATATCACTTTGATATTGCTGGGTAGTTGTAAAATGGCTAATAATTAAGAATTTAAACGAGCATTGTTAATTAAAAAAGTAATTCCAAAAAAAAGTACCATAAAAAATCAAACTCAAATTTCAAATTTAAACATGGAACAAAAATAGAACACTTTGATCCATTTCAAATTCCCATTGTTTCACAACGGGCCCACCATTATCTTTAAGCTAACTTAGATTTTATTATAATCCCAATAAGTCCCATTTATCTTGAAATGGTATTTGGCTGTTGCGTCGTTTTATTTCTGGGTGGGGTCGTATTGATTAGCAAGCGAGCCGGCCAATGAGAAGGCGTGTAGCGGCAAAATGGCCGCCAAGGGTAGGTCTCCCTTCGGAATATCCATCTATTTAATTTATTACGCATTGTGTTCGGCGGACATTAATCTTTTTTGCTTTTATTAATGTTGCCCTGTTTTATTTTAATGACGCTTTCCCGCGTTTCCCGGCCGCCATTTTGTTGTGCCATTGTTTCATCGATTTAGGAGGGGACTGCGTGTTCTAGAAATTCGAAGATTTGATTCCGTTTTCTTCATTAATTTCTCACTTTCTACGCGCTGATATGATCCCCGACCATGCCTTCCAGAAATCAACTATCGCTAATGCCCGCGGAAACTGTGTAATATCTAGGATATCCTAGGACCTAATGAAGTCTATATCTCTGGCCCTAACTTTGCAAAGTTGTTATCTCTTGAGATAAGACGACTACGCGGTTATCCTAATCTAACACTTAGATCAACGCGGTAGTCACTCTGAGTACCAAGCTAGCGGCCCTAGAGTTAATTTCTTCGTAAGGGCAAACATTTGTGTGATGTGTGATGACAGTGGCGGATCTAGGGGGGGGCTAAGGGGTTCAAGGCCTAAGCGATAAGAAGTTATTGAGAGATCGATGTTATGACCGGAGATAACATGCCTGAGGCGCCTGCCAAGAAGCATTACGCTAACTAGCGTTTCTATTCGTTTCGTTTTTAAACCAATCGCGTCACGGGTAGGTCACGTGACTTTTCGTATCACGTCATCTACTAGTGACGCGATTGGGTTAAAATCAAAATGAATAGAAACGTTAGTTAGCGTAGTGCATCTTGGCAAGGGCCTCTGGAAAGTTTAGTGGCGTACAATATCGAGTATAGCAGCTCCAACCACTCCAATTTTGTGTTTTACAAGGTTTATAACTTGCAATGTTTGTATGTATGTATCTATGTCAGTTTTCGGTCAAATCTTGCAAGATATTTTTGTACCAGTTCCCGTTAATGGAATAGGCTAATTAGATCATGTAAACCCGATGATAGTGCAATATTATGGTATCAAAGAGCTGATCATAAACTTATTTATTTTACCTTGACAAATCTACCCTCAGCGGAGTGAAGTGCCTCATCTATCTTCTATATATATAAAAGGCAAACCTGACTGACTTATATATCAACGCACAGCCGAAGCTACTGTACCTACAAACTGAACTGAAATTTGGTACAGGGGTTCCTTTCATGATGTAAGTGAGCACTAAGAAGGGATTTTACGAAAATCGACCCCCAACGGGAAGAAATAGGAGGTAGCGGGAAACTAATTCTACGCGTACGAAGTCGCGGGCGTCCTCTATTGAAACATAATCGTCAATCGCCCAATGTGTGATGATGATTGAGTATTTGTTTCTGAATCTTATTTCTTTTTACATTGAAAAAACAAATGGGTTGATTTTACTACATTTTAGGACCTACCCATCAGTTTGGTTGAGGTAACACCTAACCTTAGTAAAACAACACATTGCAAAGGTCGCTTCAACCTTTTTAGTGGTTAACTCAACAACTCACGTGTTTAAGTCAAAAAGGATATCCGATAACATCAGTTCATACATTTCTGCCCATTCTCCTTTGTGTGAGATTGTTGTATGATTCTACCGTTTCTATTTAATTGTAATCAACAGTGAACTCATAGTATGATCTACAATGACAGAGTTCATTGCTCTACTAGTGTTGTGATGACTGTTCAGTTTACACGGCACCGCGATGCGGAGTCACCATGGTGAGGCGTGTTTGACATGAGCGCAAGGACGGAAGGACGTCTGCACACCCGAAATATGATGATGATGATGATGGTTTTTAGAGTTTCGGATCAAAATGGTAAAAAGAACCCTTATGGTGAGACTTCGGTGTCTGTCTGTATGTCTGTCACAGGAGTTTTTCTCAGAAAGTATAGAAGCTATCAACTTGATTTTTGGGATAGTTGTATAACATGCTTGCCCACATCTGTTTATAGTAAAAAAAAAAAAAATTGAAATAATTGAATGGGGGTTGAAAAATGACAGTGCTTCGATTATAGCAAATAGGGTGCCATATGAAAGGGCTTAATCTGCACATTTCAAATCTTTATTTTCTTTTTAATTTTCTTTGATGTTCTTTTGATTTACAGCCAAAAATTTACAAAAAATTACTGTTCCCCTCCCCACCTTATCTCCGAAGTTTATTAATCAAAAAATCTGAAAAATCCTGAAGTATAGATAATTACTTATATTTTATGGGAAAAGTATAATGAAGTGTTCATTATTTACAGTTTTTGAGTATAAAAACTTAGAAAATCAGTTTTATAATTTACGCTAGTCAATATTGCATTGAAAATAAGGTTCATAAAACAATGAGTATTTTCTTTTGCGGTTACCAAGCATATTATCTTAAATATGGAACCCTCGGTGCGCGAGTCCCACTCGCACCTGACCGGTTTTTTTCACCAGAAAAAACTGAATTTAAGCGTGCTTCTGGTTAGATGATTATTTTATGATATTTTTAATCCTGGTCAATAGTTCCCGTAGATATCACGAAATAGAAATCACGCGGACAGCTTGAATTATTTTTTTACACTGATGGGCCTTTTTGGATCAATTCGACCCTACGTACCTATAGCATCTCTTTTACACGTTCAGCAATCATTGGGGCTTGAACTCGGTACCTTACGATCACGAGCCGACACCCTAAAGCCTAACACTCCACTAAAAGTTTTTTTTATAACTTTATAGCCGACTGTACCTACCTACTTCTAACACTGATAATTGGAGCACTCCATTCTTCCCTGATTCGGATTTTCGTTTGTCGCCATACTCCTCCCAAACTATTAGAGCCATCAGGATCAAATTTAGCCCGTAATTAGGGAATGCAAATAACCGATTATTACCGGTTTTAACCGGTTATTTTCATACAAAAACGGTTAATAACCGGTTAAATTGCATTCCCTACCCGTAATACGACATCTAGCCATAGATGGTTTAGAAAAATAAAATTGAAAATCGGACACACCACGGAGTAATAATCACCGAAAATCTGTTCCCATAGACTTTCAATGGGAAAAATGGGAAAAGTGCCGAAACTTCGATTTTAAGCGGCGCTCTTCGCTCGTAACCTTTTTGAAGCTCCATCTTTAGCTTTAGTTACAGACGTGATGAGAAATCTGTAGCAGAGCTTACGATTGACAGCTGTCACGTTTGACTTAAGGTTGTTTGTTGTAGTATGTTGGCGGCCATGCAGTAGCTTCGCTCCATTTAGACTAGCCCGGGGACGGCAGGTGCACCTAGTAACATTTACTATCAGATAACGAGTTATTGAGGATCTACTGTGAGCCATTGAGGAGTTCCCATAGCCACCTTCCATCATACCAGCTCAATGGTACCATCTTTAGGGCCTGTTTCACAATCGACAAGTTAATTTATATGCCAGTTAAAGTTAGCTGTCTCCTTGTCTATGTTCACGTGTAAGAAAAGGAAAGGGCTAAATATATGTGTCAGATATGCTTTACTTGACGATTGTGAAACAGGCCCTTAGTAACTTACGCAAATAAAATAATTCGGAATTTCAAGGTGCCTTCAGATTTTTTTATTACTATAAATAAAGCAATAAGCACACAGGATTCCATAACTTGTAACAATAACTTCAAATCCATAGCAATATCCGACAAGGGGCAAAGAATTGATTTTAATTCCACAATGGCATTATTAATGATGGCAACCCCACGGGATTGAGATGTAGCTGGCAACATTAATCACGGGGACAATGCGAGTGCGGCTTATGTACCGCGTTCGGTGCCGAGTGGTACGTAAGGGGTCGGATTTAGGTGGAGGTGAGAGGGTATGGCACTGGGCGGTTATAGTTGTTACATAGCCTCAGTTGGCTTTGCTTGACATAGTGAAGAGGTTAGTTCGCCCTGAACACAGACGTCACGATACCCCCCAAAATTCCATAACCACCATAGCGATCCCGCTCAAGCGCTCGTGCTCAAACCTTCATAACATTTAAAAAATAATCGGTATCATAATGCTTTATTTCGTTTACTAACACCCGTATACACACAATACTTAAGGGATCCTTCACTGAGTAAACGCAATGCGTTCAATACAGCTTTGTGATTGGTCCTTTTTGACCGACCTTTTGTTTATGAGACGACTAGAGGACGCCCGCGTCTTCGTACGCGTAGAATTACCTAGTTTCCCGCTACTCCCCCCATTTCATTCCGTCGGGGGTCGATTTTCGGAAAATTCTTTCTTAGTTCTCACTTACATCATGAAAGGAACCCCTGTACCAAATTTCAAGTTTCTATGTACAGTAGTCTCGGCTGTGCGTTGATATATAAGTCAGTCAGTTTAGCCTTTTATATATATAGATGCACAGCCTCAGTTGGCTTTACTTGACATAGTGAAGAGGTTATTTTGCCCTGAACAGAGACTTGAGGATTCCCCCCTCCCTAACCCCGTTATCACCATAGCGATCCTGCTCAAGCGCTCGAGCTCAGACCTTCATAACGTTTAAAAAAATAAACGGTATCATAATGCGATATTTCGTTTACTAATACCCGGTTCCTATATTCAAGAAACGAATAGTTTTCCTTACGTCTCGTTAAAATTTGACACATTTTGTACGTAGCAAAAATGACAAATTTTAACAAGACGTAAGGAAAACGATTCGTTTCTCGCAAATATAGCCGATTTACCTCCCGCTGGAGTTATGGGTTTTTATAACTCCCGAGGGAGTTATGAGTTTAGTTTTAATGAAATAGAACCCATTCCAGACTAAGGAGGTTTAAAATCCGCCAAGGTTTATTTCCTATCTTCAAAACTTTGTTACAAACCAATTTTACTATATATAAAACTTGTACTGTACCTGCATTATATTTCTATTTTACTATTATTTCAGAGATTTGCAATTATTTTGTTAAATTTCATTTTGAAAATGGGTACAATCTGGCAGTATGGCCTGTCAAGTTTGAAAACTAAACGCAATTCTTAGCATAATCTGTGGGAGACTACATTGAAAATAGTTGACAATCTCTTTTAGCGACTAAAGACCCATTCATTTGATTGTTGTTTTCGAAGCATATTTTGCTGTTTGTTTTTTTTTCTTGCAAATGTGTTGAAAAACATTGGGTATATCATGGGCAGTACGGAGATTACAAACTCGAGTCATTAAAAGCCTCCCGTTAATCTCCTTACGGCCCTTGGTGCACAATGACCGTAAGACAGCAAATGTACCTAGTCGCAAAGCGTGGTCGTATTTACCCGACTGCGGCGGAGCCCAAAAGGAGGGTTATGTTTTTCACCGTCATGTATGTATGTATGTCCAGTTCTATGTTCCCCGCTACAGCAAAAACGGCTTGGACGATTTTGACAAATGAGGTATCATTGGATTCGTCTTCGCAGCGAGAGTGTCATAGGCTACATTTTATCCCGGTAACACATCCCGTTCTTTTTTTTAATTAATAAAAAAACTAAAAAGAGTGAAATAAATTAAATTATTTAAAAAACAAAAAAACCCGACTGCAATAAAAAAACTGAAAAGCGAAAAACAAGCTCTAGAATTTATAGAAAATTGTAAGAGCAATGTACTTATTGATATTTATAATGTAATTCATTGCTTGTCCCCCGCCTGCAATGCCTTTTCCAATATTCAAGTTAAATTTAAATTGTTATAAATATCAATAAGTAAGTACATTGCTCTTACAATTTTCTATAAATTACTAGCTGTCCGCGCCCGGCGTCGTCCGGGTGTAATTTTTTTTTCATACAATCCTTATGAAAAATAGTTTACGACCTATTCTCAGACCTACTGAATATACACACAAAATTTCATAAGAATCGGTCGAGCCGTTTCGGAGGAGTTTGGTTACAAACACTGTGACACGAGAATTTTATATATTAGAAAGATAGAGCTTGTTTTTCGCTTTTCAGTTTTTTTATTGCAGTCGGGTTTTTTGTTTTTTAAATAATTTAATTTATTTTGCTACCTAGTCCTATCGTGACGTAAACCTAAAGACTCTATACCAATACAACTAGTCAGGTTGAACATGAGCAGACCTTCAAATAGCGATATTTTACGATCACTTTAAAATATATCGTTACTAGCGACCCGCCCTCGCTTCACTTCGCAGTTTTCTGTAACACCGTACATAATCCAGAATTTATCCTACTAATATCCCACTAATATTATAAATGCGAAAATTTGTGTGTGTGAATGTTAGATTGTTACTCCTTCACGCTCCAACGGCTGGACGGAATTGGATGAAATTTGGAGTGGAGATAGCTTATACCCTGGATTAACACATAGGCATATTCATCCCGAAAAGTTCCCTAGGGAATAACGATAATTGAAATCTTTGCGGACGAAGTCCCGGGCAGAAGGAAGTTAAACATACTTAAAAACCTTCCTCTTGAAACACTCCGTCTATTGATGAAAACCGCATTAAAATCCGTTGCGTAGTTTGAAAGATCTAAGCGGACATACAGAGGGACAGACGGCGGGAAGCAATTTCGTTTTATACTATGTACAAATAAGACAAATAAGATTATGGATTCCCTATATTGATACATCCTACAGTTTCAATTCTTTTCATGTATTATAAAACGATTTTTCTACAGTTGAAATACAGTTAATTCGTATTATAACAATATTCCGTCGACAGAACATAAAAGCATTGTAAAAACACAAAAGGCATCAACGATCTTGAGGGGGGGGAATCAAAAAATACATAATATCACCAATTTGGGGATCGCTCACGAAAAAAACGGCCACGCACGAGTTGGGTCACGAGTGTAGGGTTCCGTCATGTTCCTTTTTTGCCCGCGACTCCGTCCTCCCGGGACTCAAGCTATCTCCATATCAAATTTCATCTAAATCGGTTCAGCGGTTTAAGCGTGAAGAGGTAACAGACAGACAGACAGACACACTTTCACATTTATAATATTAGTATGGATAAGCAATTTGCTTTAAATCAATTTTAAAGTTATAGATTGCAACGAGAACCAAAACTTTAAATTTAAAATGTTACCATTAATTTGGACACGTAAAATAGCATGCAAAGAGACGTTGCAACTTTTTTTTTTCACGTTGGTTTCAGTATTATCTCGTTTATCAACGTTACAAAAATACCTATCGTTATTACATAGGTAAGCGTTGCCGACGGAACTACAAAGAACCCAGCGTACGAGCCTACCCCAAAAAAAGACCCAAAGTATTAATCACAGAGAACACAGGCCGAAACCATGACTTGTGGAAAAGTCGCTTCGAAAAAAGAACGATTCTTTTTGAAATTCGAACGTGCGGCTGTCACTCGGCCACGACGCCCAATTTACAAAGACCCGCAAAAACTTACAAGTTTACACCAACAGCGAGCTCTTTGTGCGCTAGTTACGTTTGAGCTCATTATTGGACCGACGCCGCTCCGTCCGAAAACGTGTCCTTTTCAAAAATCCAGAGATAATACATTTATTACTTTTTTCTTTTGCGACTGTGAGACCGGCGCTTTCGATCATAAAGATCGAATTATGCTTTTTCAATGCATAAATCATAAGTTTTAATGGGAATTCTGTAAATTTTCGTAGCTAAAAGTTTTCTTAATGAAATGGTTGGGCGGTCTAGGACGCATCGGATCAGGGAGAGGGCAGGCCACTCTTCTTATAACTGCCGACGAAGGTTAAAAACAAATTATGATAAGACTAGCTTCTTCGTCCGCATAGAATTCGTATTTTTGTTATCCCACGGTAACCGTTAATTTTTCCGGGATAAAAAGTAGCCCGTGTTACTCAGAGATAATGTAGAATTCTAGTGGTAAAAGAATTTAAATCGATTCAGAAGTTTGAGTTTATTCGTTACACAATTACAAACACAAAATACAAATCTTCCCTCTTTATAATATTAGTGTAGATAATTACAAATATAAAGTTGACAATCCTCTTTTCGAAAGTTAACAGGACTTTGAAACTTTATGTCGCTTTGACAGGTCCAGCAGGTGACATGGTCCAGAAACCAAGTCCAATTTTAGCGCATTTGAGATAGTGGGGATGAAATTGTGCGATGAAGGAACTTAGCTGCCGGCAGTTCCTCGGAATACTACCCATAAAAGATGCGATATAATTATGAAATGCAGAACGTTAAGTTAGCGAAAATCGATCGCATAGGTTTGACGTAAGTAAGTTGATTTCAGATCGCGTCGACCGCTTCAACTCTATACATTTCGAGTCGATAGAAAACAGAAACATTCTGCCGTCCTACAAAAGAAGGCTAACTGCAATGTAGTAGTCGAACCATTTTAAACTCAATTGATAACCACATTAAATTTAAAATGCTAATACTATTACTATGCACTTGTTTGCTGTCGGCATCCAGCAGCTTTTGCATCTCGACTAGGCCTAGTTCGCCGACAATTTGATTCGAAATTTAAATTCCCTATTTTTAAATACAAACGCAAAATTTCCTTACCAGCCAACTTTAATTATGGATCGATAAAAAAGGGGTCTCAAATCGATTTTTTTATTCGATTCGGTACTTTAGACCCCGGCCCCCCGGCTGAATAACCATCAGTCTAATGAGTCAGCTATTTTAAAAGTATTATCGTATCCACTATTGTGGGTGATATAATGTTTAATACTCCCGGATAGAATCCTTTGAAATGTGCCATATGTTTCAATTACACTCATGCTTGATGTTTTATGCAGTTGGATCGGCTAACATACCAAAAGAATGTAAAACATCTTCTATATATATAAAAGGCAAACCTGACTGACTTATATATCAACGCACAGCCGAAACTACTGTACCTAGGAACTTGAAATTTGGTACAGGGGTTCCTTTCTGATGTAAGTGAGCAATAAGAAAGGATTTTCCGAAAATCGACCCCCAACGGGAAGAAATGGGGGGAGTAGCGGGAAACTAATTCTACGCGTACGAAGTACGCGTCCTCTAGTCTATATATATAAAAGAAGAACCTGACTGGTTGATCGATCAACGCACAGCCGAAACCGCTGACCTAGGAATTTGAAATTTTGATAATATTTCTTGGATATCCTAGGGGTGCACTAGAAAGGGATTTTTGGAAATTCATCCCCCCAAGGAGTAGCGGGAAACAAGTTCTACGCGAACAAAGTCGTTAATAGAGAAAATGGCGACCCTTTCTTTCAGAGCTGATATCTCTTAAACGGCCCAACCAATTTTCATGAAACCTAGCTCAGAAACATCTCTATTAAACAATCTTACTTTTAAAATTTGGACTATTTGAGCTACGAAGCCACACACAGATACGCATGTTTAACTCATAACACCCCTCTTTTCATGTAGGGGGTTCAGAAAACCCTCTTTCGCTCTACCCGACAAAATACTAGTTTTCCCCAAACCTTTTTGCAAAAGCAACTAACCTACCAAGTTATTACAAAGATTGCCGCTATCAAATACACCCTTACACCCAAAGGTACATAGGGGAGCCGTGGCACCCTTATGTATTTCCGTCTGTATTGTTATGTACGCTAGGGCGGCTTCCCCTTTAGATGGGGATATTTTTTGTTGATTACAGATATCGATGCGTATGTTTTTTGTGGGGTTTCAGCAAGTGTAGTGTACAGTTTCACTTGGATATTGTTTTGTTACTTGTTATAAATAGACTAATCTCGTACAAGTCTTTAGACCGAGCGTCCAGTGCCGCCCTCAATACTATGATTGTGTTTTTGATAAACTAAACTATTGTCTTCCCCGTGTGGTTGTCAGGTTAGAATAGTGCCACTCCATGTCTTCCCGTGGATGTCGTAAGAGGCCACTAAGGGAATATAGGCTTGTAGTACTGTTAGGCGATGGGCTTGCAAGTCTTACAACCTGTCACGCTGGTAAACATTTTAGCCTATTTGTGCAAAATGTGGTTACTGAATTATTAACAAGTTTTTAAAGTTGTAGGTAATTCTGTAGCTCTGTCTACCCAACTCTGGGATTACTGGCGTGAAGGTATGTATATATGTACCTGTATGTAAACTATTGTCTTGAAATCGATAGGTTCTTTGTCCTTCGCTCTCTAGGTAAGCGTTTGCAGTTTAATGAAGATTCTAGCCTTCTATGTCGCTCCTCCGGTAGTACCTATCAATTTATTATATAGGTACCTACATATTTAATAACTACGTAACATTATTTTCATTGGCATAGCATAACATCCCATATACTATAGTTTTTTATTTTTTTTATTATTTTCTTAATGTTGCCAGTTAATTGATTGCGAATTTTATGGTCGTTCGAGATATTCTCGAACCATTGATTGTTTTTTGTCAATGTTGTTCTTTTTTCTTTTTCTCTCAATGTTGTTTTGTGTTAAGTGTGTCTCTTTCCGTCTCTTCACCAAGCGGTTCCAACGGAAGACCAGGGGCCCGTTTCTCGTAAAGTATTAGTCTAATAATATTAGTGTTTTGTCTCATTTTTTAGTGTTATTTACGAGACAAAACACTAATATTATTAGACTAATACGCTTTGAGAAACGGGCCCCAGAGGGGCTAGACTAGACAAGATGCATTACGCTAACCAGCGTTTCTATTCGTTACGTTTTTAAACCAATCGCATCACTTGTAGATGACGTGATACGAAAATTCACGTGATCTACCAGTGACGTGATTGGTTTAAAAACGAAGCGATTAGAAACGATAGTTAGCGTAGTGCATCTTGTCTAGCCCCTCAGTGCTGGCTTTACGGCTAGCGAATGCTGAGTTGGGACCGTTTCGCAACAATTTCTCTGTCTTGTTATTTTTGCATCTACTTAATGTAATCTTGTATTGTTGTGAATAAATGTCTCTTTATCTTTAATAGTATGTACTTACCAGTTTCGGTGTCAACGGTGTAAGAGAGTCCAGCCCACGGATCATCCTGAGGGAGAAGAAGATTATGTCAAATCAATCTATGTACAGTGGTGGCCACATAGTTAGGGATGCTTGCGTTTTTTCCATTGTATGGGCTACAAATATGACTTGTCAATTTTGACAACAGGTCCACTAACTTCGTCAGTCAGTCAATACCAACTGCGCTAATCTTGTTAATCGTGTAGTGTAGACAACCGAGAGAGCTACCGTAATTACAAGCTTTTATCCAACTTGCATGGGGTCAGAAGGTTCTTGAGTGGCGTCCGCGGATCGGGAGACGAGCTGTAGGTAGGCCACCAACAAGATGGAGTGACGACCTTGTAAAGATGCGAAAAGCACAAGACCGGTCTGAGTGGAGAGCCTTAGGGGAGGCCTATGTCCAGCAGTGGACGTCTTTCGGCTGACATGATGATGATGATGATGATGATTATGATGATGATGATGATGATGATCCAACTTGCACGGTTTTTATGTATGTATGTAAGTGATCCGCTTCAAATCTTGCAAGTCTATTTTGTACCAGTTTCCGTTGATGGAATGAGCAGAAATTTGGACCACATGTAAACCCGATGCCAATGCAATATTATGGTATCTAAGAGGTGATCTGATGATGGACTCGTAAGGTGGCGACAGTTGGGACACATTAGTTTGGTCTTGATGAGCAGATAATTTGCAAAAAAAGTTCAAAGGGCAACAAAAGCTTGTCCCAATTTGTCAGGAACTTATTTTCAAAGCAAACCTACCTCTTTAGTCTGCGGGTCCAGAAGCGAAGCCTTGACCTTCTCTATCTCCTCGCACTCCTCCTTCTTCTGCTGCAGCTTCTCCTCGGCCAGCTTCAGCTCCTTGTCGATCTGGTCTCCGAGTTCCACCTTCGTTGCTTGAGGACCGTGCTGGATGACATAAAATGATATTACCAGGAGAAGATAGCTGTCATCTCTGTAATTCTAAGATCAAATAAAAGAATGCATACCTATATACATGGATGAATCAACTATTTAGTGTCACTTTCATTATGACTGTTCAACCGAAAACAAAACATAAGTATATATTTTTGTAACCAGACAAATTGTTAATATAAGTGTCAAAAATTATCCAAAATAATAGTGAGTATTGCTAAAAATGGTGGTTATTCCAGAAACAAACCATAATTCATACAATATTCATACAACATCGAGGGACGACCTGAGGGCTTATTGTCTAACGCACTCGCAATCACGATCGTTTTCATTTTGAAAATCGAAGGCTTCTCTGCATACAAATTGAAAACAATTGCTCCACTTTGAAGCCGGTTGTGATTGCAATTGCGTTAGACAATAGCCCCTCTGGTCCACTGGGCAACCATTGATAGAAGAAATTCTAAGTTATAAAAATATTTCTACTTACTCATTCAGTTCACTATTTAATTTTTTATTAAGTATAAAAATTTTGTGACAAAAAATAGTTGATTGACCCACATGCATACTAATGTCAAAAACGCGAAAGTAGCTTTTTTATGCTGAGTAAAGTTTTATGTCCTTATCAGACATAGAATTCTACTACCCTACTAAAAAAAATCACTTTTTGTGATAGTAAGCAAAAAAAAACTAAGTAGAGTGTCTGAAATACAAATTTCTTTTTTAAAATTACTCTTTCTTCTTTTGCAGCAAGAGCAAGTAACCTATTAAACCGATTCTAATCTTAACTCGGAAATGATCGGCACTTACCGGCTGAATCGGGTCCTCGAGCGAGAAGCCCATATCCACGTCCTGCTTCCACAGCACCTCGATAAGATCCATGTCCTGGGGGCAAAGAAAACCAAAATTAATATCTAATTCTGTGAACCAAAGATGGTTATGGCACAGGATATAATAGTATCCTACTAATATTATAAATGCGAATGTTTGTGTGTGTGTGTGTCAGTTTATTCCTCCTTCACGCTGCAACGGCTGGGCGGATTTTGATAAAATTTGAAATGGTGATAGCTTATACCCTGGATAAACACATAGGCTACTTTTCATCCCGGAAAATTTAAAAGTTCCCAAGGGAATAACTATAATCGAGCTCTACGCGGACGAAGTCGCGGGCAGAAGCTAGTAAGTACATAAGGCGCTCTTAACATAAACTATTAAATAGATATATGTTAAAAATGGCGACTTTGAAAGTCGAAGTTTGAAGTTACGTTAGCTTCATCCCTTTCTCTACATTTAATCTCGAATGACGAGTGACAGAGATGGAGCTAAAGTGACTTCGAATATCGATTTTCAAAGTAGGGACGTTAGCTCCATCCCTTTCTCTCGATTAAATCTCGAATGACGAGTGACAGGGATAGAGCCAAAGCAACTTCGAATTTCGATTTTCAAAGTAGGGCCTCAGAGCTGATATCTCTTAAACGGCCCAACCGATTTGCATGAAACCTAGCTAAGGACCATCCAGATTAAACTAGTTTTAAATATTATCCCGCTGTTTACGTCGGGTGTTAAAGAAAAATAGTCTATCCGTTTGTGAGCTACGTCATAGACAAAAACACAGATAGATATTATATTAAAGCGAAAAAAAATCGTCGGTCTTAGGCAGGATTCGAACCTACATCTCGTCTGGCAATCCGGGCCAATGCAGGCGCATTACCAATTATGCCACCAAGACCCTACTTAGATAGACATATAAACAAACACACAGATACACACTTCAAAATTGTAACACCCCCCCTTTTGCGTGTGGGGGTTTAAAAAGACAAAATCCCAGTTCCGCCATTAGTCATTAGATAGTACATAAAGTTTCACCTTACAATCTATATATTACCAAAATACCTATCGAACATGCTCCCAAAAGAAACAAATAATTATCCGACACAAAAAACGTGTAATTACGCGGACGCCATATTTAATTGGTTTAATACAAAATTAATAATGTTGCTCGAATAGCTTAAAACTAAACTTGGATCAACAAACTAAAAACAACTTTAGACTAAGAACACAAGATTCAAATTCAAATGAGCGTGTTGGGATTCGAAATTCGAATTTAAATTCTTGATTATCCGTTGGCGTTTCGGTATTGGAATGTTGTAAGTAGTTTGAAGCTGTGATACAAAAGCGACTCTGTTTGGATAGTGTTAGAATAGGTTTTAGTTTGAATGTTTTGTACGTATTTGAACGCTGATCATTGGTTCGCGCTCGGGGCAGCTTTGATGAGAAAATTAAAGTATGAACGCTATTTAAATTGGAGGGTTCTATAGGAGTTTTATTTGTTTGTTACGCTTTCACAACTAAACCGCAGAACCAATTTTTGGTAAATACTATGGAGATAAATATTCTAAATGGATTATCGTCCGAAATATATGAACGATCTGTAGTAACCCACACCGTTGTAAGCGCATCATAAAAACAGCTTTCCTATGCCGATGTAGAACTTATGCTAGGGCATGTGCATCGGCGTGGGGAACTGTTTTTGTTTGTACCTAAATATATTTTAAGTACCTATCCCAATTAAATAAGTTATTTCTAAATCACGAGTGAACATAGCGGCAGATAATCTTGCATTGTTTTGTCCGCTGTCAAGCCATTTTGTTAACTTTCTTTATGTATAAACTAGAGGACGCCCGCGACTTCGTACGCGTAGAATTAGTTTCCCACTACTCCCCCCCCCATTTCTTCCCGTTGGGGGTCGGTTTTCGGAAAATCCTTTCTTAGTGCTCACTTACATCATGAAAGGAACCCATGTACCAAATTTCAAGTTTCTAGGTACAGTAGTTTCGGCTGTGCGTTAATATGTCAGTTAGTCAGTTTTGCCTTTTATATATACAGATAAATTAAAAAAAAATATATACCTTAGTTTTAATGGTTAACTGTCTTACGGCCGTTTTAATAAACTCGTCTTGACTGAGATGCCCATCTCGAGAGACGTCAAAGTAAACGTCAACCCATAGAAAGCTATCATTTTAGACGTGTCTTGTGACTGACATCTCAACCAAGATGAGTTTATTAATACGGCCCTTAGGATTGCAGTCTTAAGATTGTAGTTATGAGAATGCAAACGTCAACGCCACCATCTTGACTATTACAGGTGAAAGATGACATTTTGGTGTACACGGCGCAGATTATATGAATCCCAGTGATGTGAAAACTTGTTAACTTTGCGATGTATAGTCAAGGAAATTGATTGTTTAGCAGTTTGACGACACGACTAATGAATCGTAGAAAATGTATAACCCGACCAATTGACGTGTTATGTTAAACTGCTAAATAATCAAATTCCTCGACCGTGCACCGAATTGTCACTTGTCACCTACCAATGTTAGGATGGTAAAAGAGCGGGCAAGTGACCTGTGTGCTTTATTTTTCGTCCAAAATTTCCAGTGTGGCCATAATGATGGCCTAAATGTATATATATAAAACGCACAGCCGAAACTACTGTACCTAGAAACTTGAAATTTCGTACAGGGGTTCCTTTCATGATGTAAGTGAGCACTAAGAAATGATTTTCCGAAAATCGACCCCCAACGGGAAGAAATGGGGGGAGAAGCGGGAAACTAATTCTACGCGTACGAAGTCGCGGGCGTCCTCCAGTCTTACATAAAATCCATGCTACCAATAAACAACATCAGTACGGAACCCTATTCCGATCGTATCGCGTCGCAGCGGGACTCCGAGATTATCCGAACCAGTCCGCGCTGCTTTTTGTGCCCGGTTCGATCCCGGCCCATGTATTAAAAGGATAGGTACATTTATAGTACCTAAATACATACAAATACATGGTCACTAACCGGTATTTTAGGTACAATATAGGTAATATGCACATTAATTCGAATAGAACAAACCGCACTGTTAGATCAAAACAGGCGTAACTCGAAAAAACCGCCTTCAAAAAAATATTTATTTTATTTTATACTCTTTAGTGAACATAATAGGTACGCTGTTACGTATTCCACTTCTTAGTTGATATGAAACTTTAAGTTATTTCACGCGCGCCGCAAGCAATGCCGCGGGAAAGTCATAGTCATATTTCAACAAGTAAATATTCTTCGTCGTAGTCGCTCAACTATCTTAATCGAGATATATTATCGCCAACCTTGAAATACGTACCGTTGAGGAGTTCCGGTGGCCATCTTCTTTCATCATCTTTTTTGAAGTCGGTTAAAAATACAACTGTATTTTAAAATCAACTTTAATACAACTTCTATGAACTTGAAACAAAACTAGCAAGGATTTTGAGTTGATGCTGTTTTGAACTAGCAGTGCGAAACGTATTTTCTCAAAAATAAATGTTTTAAAAAACAAAAAACCGCCTTCAAAAACGCAAAAAATAACTTCTACTACTAGGTACTTAGTAGTAGGTACCTATCCTATTAGGTTAGTCCAACTGAAGTCGGCTTTTTGTTGAAAATATTGTGGTCGCCGACTTCAGTTAGACTAACCTAATAGGATAGGTACCTACTACTAAGTACCTAGTAGTAGAAGTTATTTTTTGCGTTTTTGAAGGCGGTTTTTTGTTTTTTAAAACATTTATTTTATTTTACACTTTTTAGTGATCATAATAAGCTTATGTAGTCCCACTTCTTAGTTGATAATATGAAACTTTAAGACATTTCAAGCTCGCCGCAAGCAACGCCGCGGGAAAATCATAGTCATTTTAAAACAATTAAATGTGCTTCGTTGTAGTCGCTCAACTATCTTAATCGAGATATCTTATCGCCACCCTTGAAATCGGTACCGTTGAGGAGTTCCGGTGGCCATCTGTGGTCTTCATCATCAGTTCCGCTTCACCAAGTGACACTTTCTGAATGCAAATGCTACATTTGTTACTAAAAATACTAAAATCGCTATATGTTTGCATACAATATTTGAGGAGTTCCCTCAATTCCTCACTGATCCCTTCATCAGATTCAGATTTGCTGACAATGGGACCACCTCGGAAGTATACTCTATCAAACTAAAAAAGAATTTTTAAAATCGGTCCACAATTGACGGAGTAATCGGTGAACATACATAAAAAAAAAAAAAAAAAAATACATATAGTGGAACGTATAACCTCCTCCTTTTTTGAAGTCGGTTAAAAATGCTCGGAAAGGAGCCTTATTTTTAACCCCCGACGCAAAAAGAGGGGTATTATACGTTTGACGTGTGCGTATCTGTGTATCTGTTTCTTGCTTGTCTGTGGCATCGTAACTCCTAAACGGATGGACCGATGCGGTTTTTAGGGTTCCGTACCAAAATGGTGAACAGGAACCCTTATGATGAGACTTCGTTGTCTGTCTGTCTGTCTGTCACAGCAGGTTTTCTTAGCGACTAAAAATGCTATCAACTTGAAATTTGGCATAGTTGTACAACTTGCTTGCCCGCATTTGTTGTTGGTAAAAAAAATATGAAATTAATTTTATAAATAATTTAAAAGGTGTCTAGAATGTAGGGTTGAAAGTGGTTTGATTGAGGGCTTAATCTGCACATTTTCAAACATTTTTTTTTTAATTATCTGTGATAAAGTTTTTGATTTATACCCAAAAATGTACAAAAAATAACCGCTCCTTAGGTATCTCCGAAGTTTATTAATCAAAAAGTCTGTAAAAATCCTGACGTATAGTTAATAATGGGAAAAATAAAATGAAGTGTTCATTATTTACAGTTTTTGAGAAATAACCAACAAACTTTGAAAACCTGTATTAAAATTTAGGCTAGTCAAAATGGACCTTATTTCATTTGCGGTTACCAAGCATATTATCTTAAATACGGAACCCTCGGTGCGTGAGTCCGACTCGCACTTGACCGGATTTTTATATTAGTTTATCTATATCTAATATTTATTGGTTGGTGTTATTAATTTAATTTGGGTTTAATGTACCTCTATTTCTTTTTGTGTTGTAGGTACTTATTTAGCTTTTATTTGGCATTTATTATTTCTCAATCGATCAAAGGTTAACTGGAAGAAAACAATTAAAGGGATAAGTTCGCCTTAGTACATCCCAGCTATATTTTTGTCTATTTTATATTTTTAATCTTTTTTTGTAAAGTGAAGTGTTTACATAGGTACATACATATTTTCACAGTATCAGTAATACCTACATGTATCTATGCTTATTTACCTACCTATTTCTTAAAAACAAAACCTTACCAAACCAAATACCCATGTACAGCACATAATATGAAATGAAAAGACAGAGTAATTCAAGTGGTTTTGTATCAAAATAATAACTTGCCGTTCTACTTGAATATTAAATTAAATAATATCAAGAGAGAAACATTGAGAAAATTACTTAATGTATATTTACAAATTGTACATAAAGAACCAGTAGCTCCATCTAACGTGACATGAATAAACTAAACCAGGTAGACATCAAACAAAATATTTTCTGCGTACAGCGCCATCTATGCCTTGAGAGTAGAACTAAATAGTTTAGCGGTTACAGTCATTTACAAATAGCTTCCGCTACTCGCCGCTAGGTGGCAAACGTCTGTTATGAACATAGATTCTTCATAGATGGCGTGCAGTGTAAGTATAGTAGTAGAAAACATAATGGTTTGTTTATGTAAATGTATACTTTCACGTGGAAACAATTTAGGCAGCAACGTGTTCATTATAATAAATATGAACTTGGAAACAAGATTAGACGCGACGCAATTCTTAGATTTCATATTCAAGAACATTCACCTCGGCAGATAAGAAAAAAAATGTGTAGATACACGCTTCGCTGCTATGGATGTGTTAACCGCTATTTTTTATACTTAAACATGGTTGTGTAAACGAATAACATTATGGTAATGATCACAGCATTTATTTGTAAGTTAAGTTATAGTTATTTTAAAATTGTATGTAGGTAAAAATGATGCCGACCGTCCAGTGGCGCCTTTATTCCTACTAGCTTCTGCCAGCGGCTTCGTCCGCGTAGAATTCGTATTTTTGTCACCCCACGGGAACCGTTCATTTTGCCGGGATGAAAGTAGCCTATGTTACTCAGGGATAGTGTAGCATTCTAGTGGTGAAAGAATTTTTGAAAAAGGTCCAGTAGTTTTTGAGTTTATTCGTTACAAACATACACTTTATATTATTACTAGAGGACGCCCGCGACTTCGTACGCGTAGAATTAGTTTCCCGTTACTCCCCCTATTTCTTCCCGTTGGGGGTTGATTTTCGGAAAATCCTTTCTTAATGCTCACTTTCATCATGAAAGGAACCCAGGTACCAAATTTCAAGTTTCTAGGTACAGTAGTTTCGGCTGTGCGTTGATATGTCAGTCAGTCAGTTTAGCCTTTTATATATATATAATACTAGCTTTCCGCCCGCGACTTCGTCTGCGGAGAGTCAGAACTTCTGTTGAAAGTACAGTTATAGTTTACATCACCTCCCAAGGCTTTTAAAAAAAAAGTCTAGAGCGTGAATTTTAAGTAAGTACTTAGTCCACATAAACAACTTTAATTTTATGGCGCTAACCTTTAAACCAACAAAATTGACATACAAAATAAATTCACTGCGTCTCTTTCACCATAACGTATTTTTATACGATTCTAGATAAATTTGCCGCATTTCTATACAAACAATTAACCTACTTAGCAGATTTTCAAAAAACACCGAAGCTGAATATTTTCTGTATGTAATAATAATACCCATTTTCATATCTTGAAGGTATGTAACTTTGAATATTACATAATTTCGATACAAACTTTACAGTCAGTAGTCTTAGATCCCAAGTTTTCTTGGATTTGCTCTACAATTTTCTACCCTCCGTTTTACCTCCTTAGAGGTAGTTTTTCCTGAATCGAGCATTAATACCAAGTTTCAAGTAAATCAGAATATAAAAGTATTCGTTTCTGAAGAAACTTTGCAACCCCATTTCATCCCCCAAGGGTTTGAATTTTTATTATCACGTGACTCATTGTTTTCATTGCAGAGCAAGCATTTCTATCAAGTTTAAAGTAAATTTAAGCATACCAAATATTTTTTCCTAAACAAACTTTGCAACCCCCTTTTATCCCTAGAGGGGTTGAATTTTAGTAATCGCTGAAATACGTGTCACATTATTTGCATTGAAGAGCGTTTCTACCAAGTTTCAAGTAAATTTGTCCATAAAAGTATTTTTTTCCATTCATACTGCAGCCCCCATTCATCCCTCTAGGGATTGAATTTTAGTAATCGCTCAAATATCTGTCTCATTATTTGCATTGAAGAGCGTTTCTACTAAGTTTCAAGTAAATTTATCCATAAAAGTATTTTTTTCCATTCATACTGCAGCCCCCATTCATCCCTCTAGGGATCGAATTTTAGTAATCGCTCAAATATCTGTCTCATTATTTGCATTGAAGAGCATTTATACCAAGTTTCAAGTAAATTTGACCACAAAATTATTTTTTCCATTCAAATTTTGCAATCTCCTTTCATCCCTCTAGGGTTTGAAATACGTGTTTCATTATTTGCATTGGAGAGTATTTCTACTAAGTTTCAAGTAAATTTGCTCATAAAAATATTTTATCTATACACACTTTGCCCTCTTTCATCCCTCTAGGGATTGAATTTTAGTAATCGCTCAAATATTGTTTCATTATTTGTATTGAAGAGCATTTATACCAAGTTTCAAGTAAATTTGACCACAAAAGTATTTTTTCCATTCAAATTTTGCAATCCCCTTTCATGCCTCTAGGGGTTGAATTTTAGCTATCACTGATATACGTGACTCATTATTTTAATTTCAGAGCATTTCTACCAAGTTTAAAGTAAATTTGAGCATACCAAATATTTTTTCCTAAACAAACTTTGCAACCGCCTTTTATCCCTAGGTGTTGAAATTTACAAATCGCTGAAATGCATGTCTCGTTATTTGCATTGAAAAGCATTTCTCCCGAGTTTCAAGTAAATTTGACCATAAAAGTATTTTTTCCCATACAAACATTGCAACCCTCTTTCATTGCTCTAGGGGTTGAATTTTAGTAATCGCTGAAATACGTGTCTCCTTATTTGCATTTAAGAGTATTCCTACCAAGTTTCAAGTATATTTGATCATAAAAATATTTTATCTTTAAACACTTTGCAACCCCCTTTCATCCCTCTAGGGGTTGAATTTTTGTAATCGCCGAAATACGTGTCTCATTATTTGCATTGAAGAGCATTCCTACCAAGTTTCAAATAAATTTGATCATAAAAATATTTTATCTGTAAACACTTTGCAACCCCCTTTCATCCCTCTAGGGGTTGAATTTTAGTAATCGCTGAAATACGTGTCTCATTATTTACATTGAAGAGCATTTCTACCGAGTTTCAAGTAAATTTGACCATAAAAGTATTTTTTCCCATACAAACTTTGCAACCCCCTTTCATCCCTCTAGGGGTTGAATTATAGTAATCGCTGAAACACGTGTCTCGTAATTTGCATTTAAGAGTATTCCTACCAAGTTTCAAGTAAATTTGATCATAAAAATATTTTATCTATACACACTTTGCAACCCCCTTTCATCCCTCTAGGGGTTGAATTTTAGTAATCGCTGAAATACGTGTCTCATTATTTGCATTGAAGAGTATTTCTACCAAGTTTCAAGTAAATTAGACAATAAAAATATTTTTTCCCATACAAACTTTGCAACCCCCTTTCACACCTTTAGGGGTTGAATTTCGAAAAATCCCTTCTTAAACGACGCCTCCATTACAAAATCAACTTCCCCTCAAAATTCCAAATTTGTATCTTCAGCGGTTTAGGCTGGGCGTTGATATGTCACCCGGGACATTGCCTTTTATATATATAGACTAGCTTTCCGCCCGCGACTTCGTCTGCGGAGAGTCAGAACTTCTGTTAAAAGTACAGTTATAGTTTAACATCACCTTCAAATGCTTTTAAAAAAAAAGACTTGAACGTGAATTTTAAGTAAGCGGTCCACATAAACAACTTTAATTTCATGGCTCTAACCTTTAAAACAACAAAATTGACATACAAAATAAATTCACTGACTCTCTTTCACTATTACATTTTTTTATACGATTCTAGATAAATTTGCCATATTTCTATACACACAATTAAACCACTTAGCAGATTTCCGAAAAACACCGAAGCTGAATATTTTCGGTATGTAATAGTAGTCTCCATACCCAAGTTCATATTTTGCAGGTATGTAACTTTGAATGTTACATAATATCGATACAAACTTTACAGTAGTCTTAGATCCCAAGTTTTTCCCTTTAGTTATTTTTTATTATTGATAATGGATTTGCTCTTAACTAACTATTCCATTAAGGTGCAAATGTTTAAAAAACACTGAAGATTGCAGTGTTTTAGATGCTATAATTCATGCACCTGGCTAAAAAACAAACTCCTGTTCAAACTTTCACCCGCTTTTCACACCGTTAAGGGATTGTTTTAAAAAAATGGTTATTATTTAATTTATATTGGTGTTGATACCGAGTTTCATGTACTTATATCTAACTTCAGTCATAATTTTAATTTTTAGGTAGGTAGGTTTTTTATAGGAAGGTAAACATTATCTCAATACCAATTTCCACATTTCTCACTTCAAAAATGACCAAATTTCTACCAAACTTCTACCCCCCATTTAACCACCTTTGGGATAAGTAGTTTTTTCTAAATCGCCGAAAGTAACTTTTTTTTTGTTTATAGAAACAGTAGCGTAAATATACATATCCACATTTTTTCCTTCAAAAATCCCTGACAAACTTCTACCGCCAATTTACCCGTAAGTTTTTCCAAAATCGCCGAAAGCAATAATATTTTTAATTTATAACTACAGTAGCCGTTACAACATTTTCCACGTTTCACACTTCAAAAATATACCATACAATTTTCTACCCCCCGTTTTACCTCCTCAGAGGTAGTTTTTCCTGAATCGAGCATTTCTACCAAGTTTCAGGTAAGTAAATCAGAACATAAAAGTATTCGTTCCTATATAAACTTTGCAACCCTCTTTCATCCCCCAAGGGGTTGAATTTTAGTTATCACGTGACTCATTATTTTCATTGCAGAGCAAGTATTTCTACCAAGTTTAAAGTAAATTTAAGCATACCATTTTTTTTTTCTTATACAACCCCCAACAATCGCTGAAATACGTGTCTCATTATTTGCATTGAAGAGCATTTCTACCAATTTTCAAGTTAATTTGATCATAAAAATATTTTATCTATACACACTTTGCAACCCCCTTTCATCCCTCTAGGGGTTGAATTTTGGGGATCGCTGAAATACGTGTCTCAATATTTAAATTGAAGAGCGTTTCTACCAAGTTTCAAGTAAATTTGACCATAAAAGTTTTGTTTCTATTCAAACTTTGCAACCCCCTTTCATCCCTCTGGGGGTGACTTTTAGTAATCGCTAAAATACGTGTCTCATTATTTGCATTGAAGAGTATTTTTACCAAGATTCAAGTAAATTTTCCTAAACAAACTTCGCAACCGCCTTTTATCCCTCTAGGGGTTGAATTTTAGTAATCGCTGAAATACGTGTCGCATTATTTGCATTTAAGAGTATTCCTACCAAGTTTTAAGTAAATTTGATCATAAAAATATTTTATTTTTACACACTTTGCAACCCCCTATCATCCCTCTAGGGGTTGAATTTTAGTAATCGCTGAAATACGTGTCTCATTATTTGCATTGAAGAGCATTTCTACTGAGTTTCAAGTAAATTTGACTATATTAGTATTTTTTCCCATACAAACTTTGCAACCCCATTTCATCCCTCTAGGGGTTGAATTTTAGTTATCGCTGAAATACATGTCTCATTATTTGCATTTAAGAGTAGGTATTCGTACCAAGTTTCAAGTAAATTTGATCATAAAAATATTTTATCTATACACACTTTGCAACCCCCTTTCATCCCTCTAGGGGTTGAATTGTAGTAATCGCTGAAATACGTGTCTCATTATTTGCATTGAAGAGCATTTCTACCAAGTTTCGAGTAAATTTGAACATAACAGATTTTTTCCCATACAAACTTTGCAACCCCCTTTCATCCCTCTAGGGGTTGAATTTTAGTAATCGCTGAAATACGTGTCTCATTATTTATATTGAAGAATATTCGTACCAAGTTTCAAGTAAATTTGATCATAAAAATAATTTATCCATACACACTTTGCATCCCCCTTTCATCCCTCTAGGGGTTGAATTTTAGTAATCACTGAAATACGTGTCTCATTATTTACATTGAAGAGCATTTCTACCGAGTTTCAAGTAAATTTGACCATAAAAGTATTTTTTCTTATACGAACTTTACAACCCCCTTTTATCCCTCTTGGGGGTGAATTTTAGTAATCGCTGAAATACGTGTCTCATTATTTGCATTGAAGAGCATTTCTACCAAGTTTCGAGTAAATTTGAACATAAAAATATTTTATCCATACACACTTTGCATCCCCCTTTCATCCCTCTAGGGGTTGAATTTTAGTAATCGCTGAAATACGTGTCTCATTATTTGCATTGAAAAGCATTTCTACCGAGTTTCAAGTAAATTGGACCATAAAAATATTTTTTCCCATACAAACTTTGCAACCCCCTTTCATACCTTTAGGGGTTGAATTTCGAAAAATCCCTTCTTAAACGACGCCTCCATTACAAAACCAACTTCCCCTCAAAATTCCAACTTTGTATCTTTATCGGTTTCGGCTGGGCGTTGATATGTCACCCGGGACATTGCCTTTTATATATATAGATGATAATAGAAGATATATAAGATTGTAGACACAGAATGAGTAATAGTACAAGTAGTGTTGATTGTGTTTTCTAATAGACTAACTAAAGTACCTATTATCTTGGAATCGAAGTATGGTTTTTAGTTGTACAAATGAATACTCGAAGACAATATTTATAGTGTACTAGCTTCTGCCAGCGACTTCGTCCGCATTTTTGTCATCCCACGAGAACTGTTCATTTTTCCGGAATAAAAAGTAGCCTATGTTACTCAGGGATGACGTAGCATTGTAATAAAATTAACCAAGTTGCCGAGCCCTGTCCCAAATAGAAGAATCGATTTTAAGGCGGTTTAAAAACAGCTATTTAAACGGGGTGGTTGTAAGCTACGTTTGAAGACAGGCGTTTAACTTATAACGACCCTCTTTTTTGTTTCGGATTAAAAAGCAACTTTTGCGTTTATCATGTAGACATTTTCGGAAATCCACCAACAGATGGCGCTAATCGACCACCATACAAATTCTTACCAACTACCGCAAACTTATCCGTGCAGCTACGAACGGCGCCACCATCGCACCTAACGCTTGATTCAGTATGTAGCCGCGTTAGTTCTACTTTTTTCCACATGCAAAGATAAGTCTGTGTTGGTTTCAATTTTCTCGAGGTCGCTCGCGGTCAAGGTAAAACAAGGTTGAACACAAAACTTATATATTTAAAGCTATCTGACGACTTTGTACTCAATTATTCGCATGAATCATAACCATTTCACAACATTGATAAATAAAGAAAACAATCTCTTTATCGAGTAGATGTCATAATTTTAAGAAAGCGGAGGGTAATGTCAAACTCTTTCGCGTTTCAGGTAGGGTTACCATTTAGGAATTTGAAAAATCCTAACAAAAAGCCTGACATTTCGATAAAAGTCCGGACTTTTTAACCGACTTCAAAAAAAAGGAGGAGGTTCTCAATTCGTCGGTTTTTTTTTTTTTAATGTATGTTCCCCGATTACTCGAATTATACTTTCTAGTTGGTCCCATTGTCAGCACGTCACGATCTGATGATGGGATCTTGGAGAAATCAAGGGAACTCCTCGAATATTGTAGGCACGCTTATAGCGATTTTGTTATTTTTCTCTGTAACTCGTGCATTTGCTTATGAAAAGTACTATATGGTGAAGTGGAATTGATGATGAAGACCACAGATGGCCAACGGAACTCCTAAACGGTATCTATTTCAAGGGTGGCGACATGATATTTCGATTAAGATAGTTGAGCGACTATGACGAAGCATATGTACGTTTAAATATATGACTATGACTTTTGTTTTGTTGTTGCTTGCGGCGAGATTGAATTTCAATGTTATATAGTTTCTTATTAATTATTATTAATTAAAGTGGGACTACATAACAGCATAATTATAATCACTAAAAAGTATAAAATAAAATAAAAGTTAAAAAAAAAACAAAAAACCGCCTTCAAAAAGCAAAAAATAACTTCTTTTAAAATGGTAGGTAATAGGTCAGTCCAACTCTGAAGTCGGCGTCCAACAATATTTTAACCAAAAGCAGACTTCAGTTGGACTGACCTATTACCTACCATTTTAAAAGAAGTTATTTTTTGCTTTTTGAAGGCGGTTTTTTTAGGCACAAAATGGAAACATTACATGGTTTTAGTCTCTGGTGTTATATTTATAGGATTACGCGCCGACTCGAAACCCGCTAGGTTGTCAAGTGCCTTATTGTTGTGAGAAAGTGAGAAAGTGCTATAGGTATAATGCGACGTAGATTGTAAGAAATCTTGAGAGATATAAGTACTTGCTTGGCGAATCATGTGTGACCTTTTTAGGGTTCCGTACCAAAATGGTAAAAAAAGAAACCTTATGGTAAGAATTCGTTGTCTGTCTGTCTGTCTGTCTGTCTGTATGTCACAGCAGGGTTTCTCAGCAACTATAAATGCTATCAACTTAAAATTTGGAATAGTAACAACCTCGCCCACACCAGTTTGTAGTAAAAAAAATGAAATTAATTTTATAAATAATTGAAAAGGGGTCTTTAATGGGGGTTAAAAAATTAAAGTGGTTTGATTATAGCAAATGGGATGTCATATGAAAGGGCTTACTTAATCTGCACAATATCAAAACATTTTTTTTTAATTTTCTGCGACGTAGTTTTTATTTTATAGCCAAAAATTTACAAAAAATGACCATCCCCTTATCTCCAAAGTTTACTAATCGAAAAATCTGAAAAAAAAAACATTTTTTAATCGGATTTTATGTGTTTTAATGTTTTTAACATATTATGACGACAGTTTCAAAAAATCCAATCGGGTTTTTAAAACCTCTTTTGTTTCGTGGGTAAATATAGATCGTAGGCGTAAAGAGAAACCACATAATATCACTGATGCCAATTTGTGTGACGTACCTAATCTATACCTACATACATATATGTAACGTGAAATCGAAAGTTTACACGTGGAATGTTCAAAATAGATTGATATGGTTGTAAACAAAGATGGCTGCCACGAGCGGCGAAGTTGTTATGTTTAGGCGATAATAGCTGTAAATAAATCCTTATAAATAGTTTTCGCCTATGGTAACTTTGATGCTTTCTAGGGTTCCGTACCCTAAGGGTAAAAACGGGACCCTATTACTGAGACTCCGCTGTCCGTCTGTTCGTCTTTCTGTCTGTCTGTCTGTCTACATACCACGAATAAACTTTCAATATTTAACCCCCGACGCAAAAAGAGGGGTGTGATAAGTTTGACCGCTTTATGTGTGTGTGTTTCTGTCTGTGGCATCGTAGCTCCTAAACTGATGGACCGATTTGGATTCGTTATTAGGGTTCCGTACCAAAATGGTACAAAAGGAACCCTTATGGTGAGACTTCGTTGTCTGTCTGTCTGTCTGTCTGTCTGTCTGTATGTCACAGCAGGTTTTCTCAGCAACTACAAATGCTATCAACTTGAAATTTGGCATAGTTGTACAACTTGCTTGCCCGCATCTATTTGTAGTAAAAAAAATATGAAATTAATTTTATTAATAATTTAAAAGGGGTCTAGAATGGGGGGTTCAAAAATGAAAGTGGTTCGATTATAGCAAATGGGGTGTCATATGAAAGGTCTTAATCTACACATTTCAAAACTATTTTTTTGAAAATTTTCTGTGTTGTACTTTTTGATTTATAGTCAAAAATGTACAAAAAATGACCGTTCCCCCCCCTTATCTCCGAAGTTAATTAATCAAAAATTCTGAAAAAAATCCTGACGTATAGATAATTACTTATATTTTCTGGGAAAAATAAAATAAAGTGTTCGTTATTTACAGTTTTTGAGAAATAACAAAAAAACTAAGAAAATCTGTATTAAAATTTAGGCTAGTCAAAATCGACCCTATTGCCTGGAAAATAAAGCTTATAACAAAATGAGTATTTTCTTTTGCGGTTACCAAGCATATTATCTTCAATACGGAACCCTCGGTGCGCGAGTCCGACTCGCACTTGACCGGTTTTTTTTTTTAATTTGAAAGCTGGTTTTCTAGCGGTGGTTCTTAGCTACGTTTCATGAAAATAGAATGGGCCGTATAAGAGATATCATCTCTGAAAGAAGAGGTCACCATTATATCGGGGGTTTTTAGGGATCCGTACCAAAATGGTAAAAAAGGAACCATTATAGTGAGACTACGGTTTCTGTCTGTGTGTCTGTCTGTCTGTATGTCACAGCAGGTTTTCTCAGCAACTACAAATGCTATCAACTCGAAATTTGGCATAGTTGTACCACTTGCTTCCCCGTATCTGTTTTTAGTAAAACAATAATAATAATAATATGAATAATTGAAAAGGGTTCTAGAATGGGGAGATGAAAAATTAAAGTGGTTTGATTATAGCAAATGGGGTGTCATATGAAAGGGCTTAATCTGCACATTTCAAAACATTTTTTTTTTTTAATTTTCTGTGATGTTCTTTTTGTTTTATAGCCAAAAATGTACCCGTTCCCCCCATATTTCCGAAGTTTATTAATCAAAAAATCTGAAAAAAATCCTGATTTTGGTTAATTACTTAAATTTCATGGGTTTTTTTTTTATCTATCTTATAGCTATGGCAAATAGTAGGTACTTAATTAACGATTAACCTATGGAAAGTTAACGGGTTAACGAGTCCGTTAACAATATTTGAAATTAATGATTAACGGATTAACAAGTTAATGCCTGTCAGCCTCGTCTAGCCAGAGTGTATTAATCTGTACAGTCTACTGAATAGAAACGTAATCAATAATGTCGCGTAGACCCAACAGCTATGAGGAAACAAAGAAAGAGCATCGTTCGCGCCGTCTGCCCAAAGCGAGCGTTCACCCCGGGTACGAACCCCTAACCTTCCCTCCTGGAAGGTTAGGTTAGGTTAGGTTAGGGTCCCTGCTGAGGTGTGATTCTCTCAACAACAACGAACGGACGGACGAACGAGTGAATGTCCAAGCGGCGAGTTTAAGTATTCCCGTCAGAGCGAACAAAACACATTTTAGCGCGTGAATTCAATTTGGCAGCATGGTTTACGACCGTATAAGGCTGCCTAATTAAGAATGCACGCGCTAAAATGTGCTTTGTTCGCTCGGACTGGATTACTAAAACTCGCCGCTGCCCTTTCGCTCGTTCGTTCGACCGACTGCCGTTTTTAAGAGAATAACACCCCAACAGGGATCAGACGGGTTCCATCTGTATATAGCGGGCCCTGGATTGACGACGCGTTGGTATAGTTAGTTGGTAGTGACCCTGCGTACAATTCGCGCGCATCACACAAATATCTGCCCCGCTGGATTTGCCCCGGGACCACTGGCTTCGCCACTACCAAACCACCTATAACTGTTCATTCTTACTTGGTTAATACAGTAAACAACTTTCCTTTTTGGCAACAACAGCTCTTATATCGTAAATGTAAACTTGAGTAAACTTTTTGGACATCACTCGGCCAATGGTCTGTGATTACTTTATTTCATTTAAAATAGCTGTTTTAGCCAAAAAAAAAGAGGTTAGAAAGTTGTTTACTATATTACTCAAGTAAGAATGTATAGGCTAAAGTTTCGTCAAAAAAAATAACTTCGACCATTCGCAAAACGTTCGCCATTAACCATAGAATTCGTCACGAGGTTTTTAACCTGAGGTTCAACGACTCGCGCAGTTCTCAAGTCAAATGTATGCGTGCTTACGCCATTTTTAAATTATAGTTAAGTCAATTTAGCGTGTGGGTTACTCCACGTAGGCTGTTTCGTTTCTAGCCGTATGTCCAAGGACTCCGCCGTACTTATACCATACTAGAGGACGCCCGCGACTTCATACGTGTAGAATTAGTTTCCCGCTACTCCCCCCATTTCTTCCCGTTGGGGGTCGATTTTCGGAAAATCCTTTCTTAGTGCTCGCTTACATCATGAAAGGAACCCCTGTACCAAATTTCAAGTTTCTAGGTACAGTAGTTTCGGCTGTGCGTTGATATATATGTCAGTCAGGTTTGCCTTTTATATATATAGATACCGTGTGGTTACCAGATTAGAATAGTGCCACTCCATGTCTTCCTGGATGTCGTAAGAGGCAGCCAAGGGAATAAAGGCTTGTAGTGGAGTTAGGCGATGGGCTTGCGACCTGACATAAATACACTGGTAAACATCTTAGCCTGATTGTGCCAAATGTGATTACAGAATTAACAACAACTTTTTAGAGTTGTTGGTAATTCGTAGCTCTACCTTCCCCACTCTGGGAATGAAGGCTTGAGTGTATGTATGTATGTGTAGAGAAGGCAAATAAAGCCCACATGGCCTCTATTCTAGGCGATAAATACCATACTATTATTGTTGTGTTATGGTATTGTTTTTGTTGGGATAAAATCGATCATCAATCATAAACTCACGCCTTCATTCCCAGAGTGGGGTAGGCAGAGCCTCAGACTCATCAACAACTCCAAAACTTGTTGATAATTCTGTGACCACACTTTGCACAACCAGGCTAAGATGTTATCCAGTGTATTAGTGACAGGTTGCAAAAATGCAAACCCATCGCCTAACAGCACTACACAGCCTTTAGTCCCTTAGTCGTCTCTTACGACATCCACGGGAAGACATGGAGTGGCAACATTCTAAACCCGGCACCACACGGAACCGGAATAAATGCGACTGGGTAAAAAGACGAACGAGAACAAAAGCGACGGTGATAAAACCGAAAAGGGAAAAATGTCATTGGGTCAAATTAAGAACGGGAATCATCACGGAAGTAAATCATCTAACCAACCTGTCAAGTTTTGTTGCTATTCTGCACTTTAGAAAAGGTCTAGATCTAGTATCTAGGTATCCCTGCGGGTGACCCAGATCGCAATAGCCTTGCAGTGGCAATGCGCCGAATGCGTCACGACCTAGAAATTAACTAGATATCACTATTATTACCCTTAGCGACCCGCCCTCGCTTCGCGCCGTTTTATGTGAGTTTTCTTTAATATCCGTACATAAACAGGAATTTATTATAAATTGATGAAAACCGCATTAAAATCCGTTGCGTAGTTTGAAAGATCTAAGCGTACATACAGAGGGACATTCGACGGGAAGCGACTTTGTTTTATGCTACAATAAATAAATATCAGGGGACTATGTCACACCAATTGACCTAGTCCCAAACTAAGTTCTAGGCCTGTAGGTACTTTGGGTACTAGACAATAGAGAAATATATACTTAAATACATAGAAACATCCATGACTCGAGACAAATATTTGCGGACATCACACAAACATCTGCCCTTATCGGGATTTGAACCCAGGACCGCTAGCTAGCTTCGTAGGCAGGGTCACTTCACTACTAATTAGGCCAACGCTTTGCAACTATGTAAACGTAATAATTAAACCCAAGAGCCGAAAGTGTTTTCGAAAAGATAATTTTCAACCCTAGACTAAAAAGAGGGGTTTTGTAAGTTTAGCGTGTTAATATGTGTCTGTGGCATCGTAGCTTCCAATCGGATGGATCGATTTTGACGCAGTTTTTTCTAAAAGAAGGCCAGTCCAATCGGGATGGTTCTGAGCTAAGTTTCATCAAAATTGGTTGGGCCGTTTAAGAGATATCAGCTCTGAAAGAAGTGGTCACCATTTTATCGGGGGTATTTATCTATCCGACAGTTAAATTTATAAGAACTGAACGAACGCCACCTTAAATGTATCGTACGATGTAAATTATTCATACAAACAAATGTATTCGTGTCAGATGTTAAAAGTGCTTATTTTACAATTATAATGCCTCGGTGTCCATTTCAACAACAAATGTAGGAAAAACACCGTCATATCGGATTGCCGTCTTTTTCACGCAGAGTTAACTTATTCAGGAGAGAAAGACACAGAAGTATCCTTTTTTTATAACATGACTAGCGACCTGCCCTCGTGTCGCTTCGGTTTATGCGAGTTATCTGGAACCCCCGTACATAATCCAGAATCTATTATACATAAAAACCTTCCTCTTAAACATAACTATCGAAAATATGTAGAACTATAGAACTATTGGGGATGCTACTAGAACTGTTTTTAAATTTTGAGATTCCAGAAAATGATATGCTAGGTTCACACACATCTATCTATAGATGAAATTCGCGTAGAAATCCGAGGTTCAGACGATGGGAAGCGACTTTTCTTAAACTATGTAAATAAAAAGGCAGACGAGCACGTTTTTTTTATAAAGCTACAAGTTACAATTTTACAGGTCTAAACTGGCGACACTGCTCAAATGGCTGGTCGTCATTGGTCGAGGTTGTGTCAAATGGAAACTTGTAACTTGTAAAATGTAAAAAAGTGAAAGCACGTGTTTTGAATAGGGTATCTCATCAGAATTTGAGAATTGAAAGGGTAAAATGTAGCCATATACCATCAATAAGAACGTTATTTCTAAAAATACGCTTTGGGCCGTATTAATAAACTCATCTTGATCGAGATGCCCGTCACAAGATACGTCAAAGGAAACGTCAAGCCATAGAGAACTGTCATTCTTGACGCATCTTGAAACGAGCATCACACTCGAGATCAGTTTATTAATACGGCCCTAAGTTACCGAATGTCGAAAATCGAAAATACACGGTGATTTTTAATCGGTAATCACCATTATCACCTCTGTGTTCTACCCACGAATATGAACAACATTCACTATGGGACCAACTCTGTTGCTGCTGCTTTTTTTTTCGTGATTTCAGAGTTGATCCCATAGTGAATGTTGTTCATATTCGTGGGTAGAACACTTAGGTGACAATGGTGATTACCGATAAAAAATCACCGTGTATACAGGATTGACGTAAACTGATCAGAGCTTGAAAATCGGTTTATTTTCCGTAGCGGTTAAAGCCTTCGAGAGCCTAACCCATTATAAAGGTTACGCTTACAGGGAGCGAAATGCATTTAGAGAGCGCTTCTTCCGTGTGAGCGGAGACAAGGGTGAATGACGGAAGTGCTCTCTAACCGGTAAATGCATTTCGCTCCGTGTGAGCGTAACCAATTTGTTCGAACGTAACCTAAATAATAAACCGGTTTAAATTCAATAAATACCAGTTTATTTGTAACCGGTTACAATCCCTGAAACTGATGACAGATCATGTGGACCGGTTATGTCAACTTCATGCATTTCGAGCCGATGAACAACAGAAACGTAGGCAGCATTTGCGTCTTGGTTAGGCATACAGATGCATGCAATTTTAACTACTCGTAGGACATTACCTACCCTTTTTCTTGGGCAGTCCGGTAAAACCCATATTTTTATTAAAGAACCATATTATTTCTACTACTCACCTCTTGTGTCAACTCGTCCCCGCTGTGGTGCCCCTCATCCGGCTCCAACTTCACATCCGGTTCCAACTTAACATCAGGCTCGCCAACAGACCCTAAATCCATCTCACTCACTCCACTAGAACTCGCCGAGGTAAAGCTAGTACTAGCTCGCTCCCTCTTCACAAGCACCAGCTCATCCTCATCAAATATCGGGAGCTGATAAACCTCTGAATCTAAAGGCGTATTCTCCATAAGATACTGTTCCAAGTTATCCTGCTGCTGCTTTACGTCAAGGCAATCCAGATTCCTCAGTTCCTTTACATCTTCGAATATATCGCCGTAGTCTTGAAGATCAGCTAGGTTTTGATCGAACACATTATTATCACCTCCAAATTGGAATTTATCAGCTTTGGCTGTGAAGTACGGAACGAATTCGTCCATAGCATTGTCGCTGTAAAGATCTTCATCAGGTTCCTTTTTAACACGGACATCCATGACGGCATCTTCGGGTTCCTTTTTGATCTGCATCTCGTCAGTTTGGAAGAAATCATTGACATCAAACGTCCGAGAGGCTATTTCTTCGAAAATGTCAGTCTCTTGTGACGCGCCATTGAAAACGTTAGTCTCCCGTCTCGCTGCGATCTCATCCAAGATGTCGCTCTCCGTTCTGTTCTCAAGAAAATCCGCTGAGAGCGTGACAACGACATCAGGAACCGGGTCTTTGACTTCTGCCGTTTCCTCAGCGACTTCCTCTACTTTGACTTCCTGCGCGACGTTGTCGTCAGCCGACACCCCATCGTCGTCATCGGCTGCCGCCGGAGCGAGCTCGGGCACGACTGTATCCGTCGCCACATTATTAACCAAATACGTATGTAAAACCGGCCCTCGATTATGCCATATCCGGTCATTGTTTTCTGCAAAGGAGTTTCCATACCGTCCTAGCGAATTTAATTCCTCGAAAAGTTGTCTCTCATAATTTATCAGGATGTTGTCCAGAGATTTTGGGTGCACGAATCTTGGTCTTATGAGCGTCCTTGCTTCTTGTTCCGAGGACCAGTCGGATCCATTGGATATGTGGAGACCAGCTATCAGTTGCTGCGTCTCTCGCTCTAGGTAATCGTTAGGATCCACTTTCAAAAGACTCAGCACCAGAGCTAGTCTTAGCAGCTCGTCCCCGTACAGCTTCTTCAAAGCAATCATTGTTATATTTAATTGTTCCGCGGATTATAGATATCAGTCTTTATCAATATTGAGCACTAAAAATACTGTGAGATCATTGTAACTTAAAATAAAACTGGTTAACTAAAGGCAAGTCCTTTTTTTTCTATCTTCTTTCCTCCTCTTGCGTTTGTCAGGAGACATCTTGGGTCCCTGTCACTTTACACTGTCCTTCAGTGTTAATCGCGACATTTTGGAGCACATCACTGAGTCACTTTCGCAAAAGTTTTGATTAATTCTGGTCGCGAGCCAGAAAACTCTTGGAAGATTCCTGGTTAAACAAAAGTGGCCTTGAGTCTCTTTGCAAAGGGAATAAATTGCTTTAATTTTACACTTGAGGTCATGGAATTTGGTCATGTAATAAGGTCAGCTACGTACGTAAATGGGTCAAAATTCGTGATTATATTATAGTCCATATTAACATGAAGCCGAATTAGTATTTTAAGAGGATTGCTGAAGCTTAAAAATTCTAAAATGCGATTACGTGTTTCATACAATAACTAAATCAAAAGCAAACTTTAAAAAGCCGACTGCATTTTTTGTTATTGTTATTTTTAGCTAATCACTGTTTTAATTTATTATATACTAGCGACCCGCCCTCGCTTCGCTTCGGTTTATTTGAGTTTTCTGTAGCACCCGTTCAAAAAACCAGCATTTATCTTCTATATATATAAAAGGCTAAACTGACTGACTGACATATCAACGCACAGCCGAAACTACTGTACCTAGAAACTTGAAATTTGGTACATGGGTTCCTTTCATGATGTAAGTGAGCACTAAGAAAGGATTTTCCGAAAATCGACCCCCAACGGGAGGAAATGGGGGGAGTAGCGGGAAACTAATTCTACGCGTACGAAGTCGCGGGCGTCCTCTAGTTATACATATAAACCTTCCTCTTGAATCACTCTATCTATTAAAAAAAACTGCATCAAAATCCGTTGCGTAGTTTTAAAGATCTAAGCATACATAGGGACAGACAGACAGACAGCGGGAAGCGACTTTGTTTTATACTATGTAGTGATAGTGATGTTACTAGCGACCCGCCCTCGCTTCTCTTCGGTTAATGCGAATTTTATGCAACACCCGTACATAAACCAGAACCTCCTCTTGAATCACTCTATCTATTGATGAAAACCGCATTAAAATCCGTTGCGTAGTTTGAAAGATCTATCTAGAGGGACAGACGGCGGGAAGCGCCTTTGTTTTATACTATGTAAATATTATGTTTATAATAGAGGACGCCCGCGACTTCGTACGCGTGGAATAAGTTTCCCGCTACTCCCCCCATTTCTTCCCGTTGGGGGTCGACTTTCGGAAAATCCTTTCTTAGTGCTCACTTACATCATGAAAGGAACCCATGTACCAAATTTCAAGGTTCTAGGTACAGTAGTTTCGGCTGTGCGTTGATATGTCAGTCAGTCAGTTTAGCCTTTTATATATATAGATAGATTAAAGAACCTATGTGAGTCAAGTCAGTTGTTCCACTGTATCTCCTGAACTATTGGACTGATTAACACAAACGATATCATATGATACGACCATGAAAGCGTAATCTACAAAGGTTAGAAATAGAATTGCGAGTTTGTTTGTATTTATGCAAGTACACCATAGTCATCAATGTTATACATTAAACGTATTTTTTTAATGCTTTACTGCCGCACTCAGAGACGTCAATTAAATTTAGTGCTTGATTAAAGTAGCTGCTGTTTTTTATAGCAATAGAATAAGACAACACGTCACTATACAAGCGTTAAATTTAATTGACGTCTCTGAGTACGGCAGTTAGCCATTTAAGTTAATCAAATTTAAAACTATTGTGTTTTTTGACACAAATAAAAAGTGCTTTGGTAGATTTCAAATGACGCAGGTAACAACGATGCAAAGTTAATTAAAAAACCGGTCAAGTACGAGTCGGGCTCGCGCACGAAGGGTCCGTACCACTATTGTTCCGTAACTTTTTTTTTATTGGTCGTTATATGATAAAGGCATTAGAAATACACACTTTGTGAAAATTTAAGCTGTCTACTTTTTACGGACTTACAGCGATAATTTAGTAATAGGATAACGTTGGCACCCTTGTGTACGGAACCCTAAAAAAGCAATGTTTGTATAGTGACACTGGCCACTAGCGTGTGCTGGAAACGATACATAGTAACAAATATATCTATATATATAAAAGGAATATCTGACTGACTTATATATCAACGCACAGCCGAAACTACTGTACCTAGAAACTTGAAATTTGGTACAGGGGTTCCTTTCATGATGTAAGTGAGCACTAAGAGGATTTTCCGAAAATCGACCCCCAACGGGAGGAAATGGGGGGAGTAGCGGGAAACTAATTCCACGCGTACGAAGTCGCGGGCGTCCTCTAGTGTGTGATAAGAAAGAATATTTATTCCTGAGTCTTGGGTGGTTTGTACTTGACTATTTATTTATCTAGATATAATCTTGTCTTATCTTATCTTATCTTATCTTACTAATATTACCTATAAATGAGAAAGTTTTGATGTTAGGATGTTTGTTACTCAATCACGCTTCAACGACTGAATGGATCGGGATGAAACTTGGCACACATATAGGTTAGGTCCTGGAATACGACATAGGATAGTTTTTATCCTGGAAAATTGGACAGTTTACGAGGGAGCAGCGATAAACGACTTCTACGCGTATGGACTCGCGGGCAAAAGTTGTCTAGTAACCATAGATTAAATTTAAGAGCTTTTAGGTCAATAAGTTGTAAGTTGTATACATCGAGAGCTTTAGGTTGTTAGATGTCTCCTAGGTCACTGACAGATAAACAATCGGAGATAAGTACATAAAACATAACTAGAGGACGCCCGCGACTTCGTACGCGTAGAATTAGTTTCCCGCTACTCCCCCCATTTCCTCCCGTTGGGGGTCGATTTTCGGAAAATCCTTTCTTAGTGCTCACTTACATCATGAAAGGAACCCCTGTACCAAATTTCAAGTTTCTAGGTACAGTAGTTTCGGCTGTGCGTTGATATATAAGTCAGTCAGGTTTGCCTTTTATATATATAGATAGTGTCGTAGTACAGTCAAAAGCATAAATAAGTGATCATTTATGTACCTTGTCGCTTTCAATCGTTTCACAATTTTGTATAATAATACTTCAAACAACGTTAAAGTGACAAGGTACATAAATGATCACTTATTTATGCAGTTGACTGTAGTAGTAGTAAACATAGTATTATTTACACGTCATATCATTTATGACTAACATGCATAATATCTTTCCATACTTATTGCGTGATAGTTTATAATAAGAATAACATACTTAATAAAATAGCAACTCGATTTTATGCCATAACAAAATGCACAGTGTCCGTCTGTCCGTCTGTCAGCAGGTATATCATAAACCGTAATAGGTAGACAGTTGATTTTTAGGGTTCCGTACAAAAAATGAAAAAATGGAACCCTTATAGGATCTGTCTGTCACAGCCAATTTTCTCCGAAACTACTGGACCGATTGAGTTGAAATTTGGTACACATACGTATATTGATGACCCAAACACAGATGCGCGAAGTATATTTTTTTTTAAATAAGGGTCATTTTCGGGGGACAAATTAGGAAATTGAAAAAAAAGTTCCATTCCCCCCACCTGATATCCGAAACTACTGAGCCGAAAATTTTGAAAAAGTACAAAATATAGTTCATTGCTTGTAAATGACAGGAAAACCTATAAGAATTCTTTAAAAAAAAAACCCTCTCCACGCGAGTTCAACTCGCACTTGGCTGGTTTTTTATCAAGGTGTTTCTTTTTGTTGCCGCTTTAACAACCAATAACAAAAATAAAAATAAAAAAAATGACAAGAATTATACGGAACCCTTCGTGTGTGAGTCCGACTCGCACTTGGCCGGGTTTTTTAAGTCACTTTAATTGACGATCGGTTGTTGCCATGCGCATTAATTAAATTCCAACTAATTTGAATTTCTAAATAACGAAACACATCACAACTATAATCAATTTAAATTACCTGTGGCACAGTTAAATTTGTTATTTAATTAGAATACTAACCGACGAAACATTTTTAAACTCAAAAGTAATTTTAGATTTAATGACTCCAAGCTAATTTTATAAGATTAAGAAACATCACGCATCTGACTCTCACAGTATGCAAATTAGACAACTATCTTAGCACTTCACTATAAAAAAACATTAAAATCTACCAAAAACACTTTTCATAAACAAAAGGAAATTCAATTCCAAACTCCATGGACCCCCGACCTGTCAAAGCACCCGCACTTTTCGAATTAAAAAAATATCGCACTTGTATTTTTCTAAACAATAGTCTTTGTTTACGTTCGGGAACACGCGACGTTCGGATTCACGCGCGCGTCGCAAGCAACTGCGCGATTCGACTGAGCGCGTTCGTTGACCGCCATGGACGTACGTTTCAGGACGGACGGTGCATGCTTTTCAAGGTTAGTTGCAGCTGCCAATACCAACACAACGTGGCTAGTAAAATTTTGACCATAAACTACGATTAAGGTCGTTCTTTTGCCAACCTAACTAAACAAGGAAACGTTATAAAGCTGGGGTACATACAATTCCATAGAATCATAATTCCAAATTGATCGAAATTCTGAATTTTTATAATTCCGAATACAATTTAATAGAAGACTTTATTTTTTGACATCGCTTATAAATCAAATCTAATGTAACCCACGTATAGAAATTAAATTATGCACTTTATCTAAAATACAGCACAACATCAGCATAATATAGCATTCGGCAATAAATTCGGAAGTAAAAAAACACGGAATTTTAAGTTGTTCTCGTTAAAAAGTTTCCTATACGGGTTTGAGACACATCAAACACGTCATATACCCTCGTTTTGTAGTGGTGGTAAATAATATTAAGAATCATATGTTTTTAATGCCCTAAATGCTTAAAAAAGAAAACTGTTATAAAACTACAATTGCAAACATCGATTAATATCAAGTCGGTTGAAAAGAGATAGCAACACATCAAGAGTCGCGATAACAAATTCACCTCAACCAATTACTTAGTCATCTGTTCTTGTATTTACGCCGATAGCAAAACGTCGCAATATGAGAACGCGTTCACAATATTACGTAGCATTCAGAAAGGTTTAATCATTGCCTTGCCAAATCCTGAATTCGCCAACAAATTTTATTTACACGTTTTTTTGTTTATAAATTGTCATTGGAGTGACATTTAAGGCCGTTTCCCCCTGGGTGGCAGAGTTCCAAACATCACTCAAACTCTGTTTTGCGTTAAAACTATAAAACGTATTGATGGTGTAATCAAATTCAAATTAAGAACCGTTTAGGAACTGTGAAATGTCTGGAAATTAATTACCTCCTTGGTCATGTGACCTCGTTGCTGAGTCCCTACTTTGAAATCCGTAATTCGAACTTCGTCTATTGCTATCCCTTTTGCTCTCGACGCGTCACTAATTCGCAAGAAAGTGACGGGGCGATCCGAAGTTCGAATTACTGATTTCAAAGTAGAGCCCCTGTAAACTTTTTCAACAAGTAAGAATTTCGAGACGAGACTATTCATTTGTTTTCGGGAAATAAGGAAAACATGCCTAACTGCCGCACTCAGAGACGACAATTAAATTTAATGCTTGTTTAGTGACGTGTTGTGTTATTCTATTGCTGTAGCAACGGAAGTGACAGCAGCAACTTTAATCTAGCATTAAATTAAATAGACGTCTCTGAGCGCGGCAGTAAGATTGCTTTGATTTTGATTGATACTGGCAGGCTGTAATTTATCAATATTGGAAATTACCCGACCCCCCAAAAAGGATAGTCGCATAATTATAGATTAATAGAGGACGCCCGCGACTTCGTACGCGTAGAATTAGTTCCCCGCTACTCCCCCCATTTCTTCCCGTTGGGGGTCGATTTTCGGAAAATCCTTTCTTAGTGCTCACTTACATCATGAAAGGAACCCCTGTACCAAATTTCAAGTTTCTAGGTACAGTAGTTTTCGCTGTGCGTTGATATATAAGTCAGTCAGGTTTGCCTTTTATATATATAGATAGATAGATATGTATGAGTGTATATCTATGTCTGTTCCTAAATAATTTCCTGGAAACAAAACTATATTTTTTTTGTGCGTGACACCTATGACTGGTTCTTGAAAGAAAACGCCCTTTGGTGGTAATAAGGCAGGCAGGCTTGAGATGGCAGGGATTTGCTTTTCTTATTTGTTTCTCGCTCGGGCTCCGTCGGTTGAAATGCGTTTTTTCGGCCGGATGGCGGCCATTTTATACCATTTTTTGCCTATCCCCACTCTCTCAAGCTGCCCCACCCCGCAAACTTTATTTATTAAAATAACAATCTTAAATCTAACATAATTATGTTTGTTTACATTTATTTTCACAGCTTACCTATCATTTTACATTATTATCAGTCATTCCTTAAGCGCACGCCACCCGTCTTACGACTGCGCGCGGTTTTGTGGGTCGAGCATATTTATGTGCCTCGTCCCCCGCTTCCGCGGTATATATGCTCGCCCCACTCCCGCGGGCTCGCAGCCGTAAACGCGTTTGGCGCGCTTTTAGGTTCTAAATTATTAAAACGCAACAAATTCGTATATTTATTGGACGGTATAACACATAAATCAACTTTTCTTACTTGCGATTACCTTACAAATTACGAACAATAACAAACTATTTTTAATCACTACTTATAAATCACTATATACACTTAAGCATTGTCTCGCGCACTATAAATCACTATTTACACAGAACGTTGTCCTGCACATCTCTCCCGCCGTGCATCGCTCGGGTGAGCGTTGCATTAACTTGCGTGCAGGTCCACCGCTTCCGTAGGCAGGATCACCAGCTTCTTTGTTGGTCTCCGGAACACTCCTCCCTTGGTGGTCACGTCGACTGCTCTCGTCACGCCATCGGGACCCGGGTACAGGGCGGTGACTCGCCCGCGCGGCCACACATTGCGCGGTAGCGTGCCGTCGGCGATAAGGACGACATCTCCGACGCGGATGGGCTGCCCTTGGCCATAGGGCTCCCGCCGGTATTGGAGCTCGGGGAGGTACTCCCGGAGCCATCGGCCCCAGAAGTGGTCTGCTAGGCGTTGGCTCGTTCTCCAGGTGGCGCGGCCAATGAGCGCGGTGTCGTCGAAGCTCCCGGGTGTCGGGGCTCGTGCTGACCCGCCAAGGAGGAAGTGATTCGGGGTGATGGCTTCCGGCTCGTCGGGCTCCACGGGTACGTGGGTGAGCGGGCGGCTGTTCACGGTGTATTCCACCTCGGTGAGTAGGGTGACGAGGGTCTCTTCATTGGGGTGGCGCTCATGCAGCACGGCTTGTAGGGCTGCTTTGACGGCCCTGACCATCCGTTCCCAGGCTCCCCCCATGAAAGGGGCTCCGGCAGGTATGAACTTCCAGCTGATGGCTCGCGAGGCGTTTGACTCTTCATAGGCCTCCCGTAGCTCCCGGTGTGCAGCGTGAAAGTTGGTGCCATTGTCCGACCAAATTTCGGTTGGGCACCCTCGGCGCGCGACCATGCGCCGGAGGGCCATCACGGCGGAGTCCCCACTGAGACTCGGTACCACCTCTAGGTGCACGGCGCGCACTGTTAGGCACGTGAATAGTGCAACGTACCTCTTTTGAGTGCCGCGACCTACGGTCACGGTTATCGGGCCGAAATAATCGAGGCCCGTGTAGGTGAACGGGCGTTGATGGTGAGCGAGGCGACATCGTGGGTGGTCGCCGGTCGGCGGTACAGTCGGCTTCGTTTTCTTTATTCTACAGGGCAGGCATCGGTGCACTATCATTCGTGCTACAGGGCGGAGGCGTAGAATACTGTATTGTTGTTTGCACTCGTTAATCGTAGCTTCAACTCCATTGTGTGACATCTGTCTATGTACATAGTCTATGTACAGTCGGGTCGCCGGGTGGTCACCGTCGAGTACCGGCGGGCGTTTCTGTAGGTTTGCGATGTCCACGGCGGCGCCTATGCGAGTCTTCACTGTGATTATTCCGTTGACCAACTCGACCGCCAGGTGGCGCAGTCGACTATGCGGTCCCGGCGTCTTATCATTTTGTAGCTTATCGATGTCGTCACTGAAGGCCGAGTATTGACCCGCTCGAACGATCAGCTGTTCGGCTCTATGTAAGTACGATGCGTCGAGTAACTTGAATTTCTTGTTAGTGTGGGGTTTCTTTTGCGGCGGCGGCGTTGACGACGTGTTTTTTCTTTGTTTATTCCATTCTGGATCGGCTTGTTTGTTGCGTAGCGTTCTCTTGTAGTGGGCGCGCACTCGTCGGGTTCGGCAGAGGTCGATGAACTGTAGTGCACGACCTATTGTGCGTAATAGGCGTTCCCACTTCGAGAAGCGTTCCGGCGGCGGCAACCAGGCGTAGGGGCTTGATTTCTTAGCGGCGGAGATTGTATGTACCTTTTCTTCGTTTGAGTCGTCTTCGTGTGGCTTTGACGGTTCGGCGGGCCATGTCGAGGGGTCGGCGCTTAGAAATTCCGGCCCCGTGAACCATCTGTGACTGCTGTTGAAGTTGTGCGGCACCTCCCGCGTGGCTTCGTCGGCGACGTTGAGTTTCGTAGGTACCCACCGCCACTCCTTTATCGCGGTTGTCTCTTCTATTGCGGCGATGCGATGTGCGACATAAGGGCGGTAGGTACGTGCCCCGGTTCTCAGCCACGCGAGTACCGTGCGGCTATCGGTCCAGAAAGTCTTCGTCTCGGGCTTGAAATCGTGCTCCTCTATCACGGCGGTTGCCATGCGGCTCCCCATAACGGCGGCTTGGAGCTCTAGGCGGGGAATGGACGTCACTTTGAGAGGGGCGACCTTGGCTTTGGCGGCTATAAGCGCCACATGCACCCTCCCGTCGCTCGTGGTCGTCCGCCAGTATAGCGCGCTCGTGTATGCGGATGCGCTCGCGTCCACGAAAACGTGCAGCTGTCTTGACGTTGCTTCGCTGTAGTGGGGGTAGGGGCGTGGTATAGCGAGGTCCCGTAGCGCTCGTAGGTGTTGCGTCCACGCCACCCACTGGCGCGCTAAGTCGGGCTCCAGCTCTTCGTCCCAGTCCGTGCCGCGCCTCCACACTTCTTGTAGGAGCTTCTTAGGTATGATGGTGACCGGTGACGCCAGACCGAGGGGATCGAAAACTGACATCACGATTTTCAACACGTGACGTTTCGTCGGCTCCGTGTTGTCTAGAGCTCCGGGTGGCAATCGGGTGAGGTCCAAGTTAAAGGCGATTTCATCTGTCGACGGCTTCCAGATCTGCCCCAATACTCGTTCGATCTTCAATTCAGTTTTGTTTAGGTCTATGTGGGTTGGGTTGGCGGCCTCCCCGGACAGTGTTTGAAGCACGTTCGTCGAGTTTGAAGTCCATTGACGTAACTCATAATGGGCTTCTTTGTGGATGTCGCGTACATTGCTCGCTACGCGAATCGCTTCATCTTCTGACTCGAAACTTTGCAAGTAATCGTCGACGTAATGGTTACGTATTATCGCTCGCACGGCGTCGGGATGCGTCTCTTGATGCTTCTGTGCGTTAATATTCTTGACGTATATTGCAATCGATGGTGAACATGTCGCGCCAAATATGAGTGACGTCATCCGGTATTCAGTGGGTGCGTTGTCGTCTCGTCGGTCGCCCCGCCATAGGTACCGTAGGGCGTCTCTGTCTTCTTTCTTGACTTTTACTTGCATAAACATTTCTTTAATGTCCGCTCCGACGGCGACGGCGTGTTGACGGAAGCGCATGAGTACCCCCGGAAGAGATTGGAGTAGGTCGGGCCCGGTGAGGAGGCGGTCGTTGAGTGACACGCCCCTTGTGGTTGCGGCGGCGTCGTGAACTATGCGTACTTTTTCCGGCTTCATTGGGTTTAGTACGGCGAAGTGTGGTAGGTACCACACTCTCTTCGACTTGTTAGGCGGTGCGGGCTCGGCATACCCTTTGAGTAGTAGGGCATCCATCTCTTCGTTGTATCTTCGTTTTAGCTTCTCGTCTTTGTCTAGCTTCTTTTCAATGTTCTGAAGTCTTCTTAATGTGTTTTCATAGTTGTCGGGTAGACGTGCGTCGTCATCCTTCCATAGTAGCGGAGCTTCATAGTGACCGTCGGCAGTAGTGCTCATCGATCGTGCGAGTATGTTCCGTGCGCGCTCGTCCGGGCTTGATTGAGGTAATTTCGGCTCGATTAATAGTGATTCGAGCGCGAAATATTTGCCGAGCTGCGCATCCATGTTGTCGTCTCGCTCCCTCCATTCTTGCGTAGTCACGTGATGCGTCGCGTGTACTTGCTTCCCAATGGTGCGTGTGTGCGCACCGTGTAACACCCAGCCGAGCGGTGTGAGTGACGCTACCGGCTGGTGTTGTTGACCCCGTCGTGTCTCGCTGCTGACTAGTAGGTGCCAATTATCTTGTCCAATTAGCACCTTAGGTTTCGCTGTTTCGTATCTGAGGTGATTTTCTATGTCGCGTAGATGCAGGCAGTTGCGGAGATCTTCATTGTTAACAGACTGTGGCGATAGGCGGAGATCTTCAATTGTGCGCGCGCGAATCTTGTGGCACTGGTTTGTGCCACGTATGTTGAGCGTGACACGACGTGATTGTGACGCGTCGATTTTTTCTATGGTGATAGCTTCTATCAATAGAGGCTCGATGGGCCCGCCGAGGCCCGCCTCCCTGGCGATGTCTTCGTGTACCAATGTAATGGTTGAGCCGTCGTCGAGAAGTGCGTGTGTGTTCACCTCTCCCGCCGGTCCGGAAATAGTGACGGGAATTATCTTCAAATATGCCTTCGAGTCCCGGGCTGCCCACGTAGATGCGACGGCTTCGGATTTCGCTTCCTTTTTCATGTAGTGTAGCAACTTGTGATGAAAATGTTCGCAGCCGTCTCTTTCGCACTTGATGCGCTTGCATGAGTGCGTCCTTGTTCGATAGCGCAGGCAGCGGAAACATAAGCGTTGTTCTTTGGCGATCTTCCATCTGTCTTCGAGTGGCTTGTCTATGAATTTACTGCATTTATTGATGTGGTGGTCGACGTCGTTGCAACAGGCACATTTGCTTGTGGGTTTTTCGGTGTTCAGTAGGAAGGTTTTCTGTGTTCTTCTCGCTGGGTGAGTACTTGCGGTGTCTATGTTCTCCGGCTGGGCGTATAGTGCACAGTACTCGGCTTCGCGTTGCAGGAACGTAGAAAGCTTCAGTAATTCGGGCTCTTCGTTTCTTTGTGTAGTTGCATAGTCGAACCATCTGTATCGTAGTGCAGGTGTAAGCTTCTCCATCATGGCTCGTGTGGTTTCCGGACTGTAGAGGTAGTGGGCGCGGTTAAGCGCCTTGAGTGTAGCTACGGTGTTAGCTACACGACTGGCGAACACGCATATGTCGCGCGGGCCGTCGTTGAGGCGTGGCATGGCGCGTAATCGCTCCAACTCGGCGAGTGCTATGGCGTCTGGGCGGCCAAAGCGGGCTTCTAGGCTTCTCATGACTTCATCGGGGCGGGCGTTGTATATGAGTAAGTTCTCGACGGCTTCTTTTGCTCTTCCTTTGAGACATCTTCTTAATCTTGATATTTTCTCAAGATCGGTGTAATTCGTGGCGGTTTCATCGTATGCGGCTTTGAAAGACAGCCACTCTTGATGGGAGCCGCTAAACTGCGGCAGCTCGGCGTGATATCGCGTTGTTTCTCTATGACCGGCACGTGCGGCGATAGCGATAGCTGATGCGAGCTCGCTCAAATCGATTTTCTGTTGATTCTTCACTATGACGGCGTTGTCTTCTTGCGTATTCGCTTGTGAATACGCGTTCCACGGCGGTGGATAACTCGCTTGTTCGTTACGAGGCGTTGGCGCGGGCGGCGCGGGGATGAAGACTGGAGCGGCGGCGGAGAGGGGGGCACTTTTCCCGGGTTCTTCAACGGTCCCGGGAGGGGGGACGGGGGGCCCGGCACGCGCGGCAGTGGCGTTGGGTCCTGTGTCCTCGGCGGTGTGCTTCGCTTGAGTCGACGTAATGTTCGGCTCAGGCTCCTCCTCGTTGTGTGGTGCGTCGGCGATGGCTAGTACATGGCGGCTATTGGATTCGAGCCATTCGTCGATGCGGCGCTCCGGCATGGTGGTCGACATGACCGTTTCAGCGTCTTCATTGTCTGTGTCCTCGGTTTCTATGACGGCGATGCGCGCTTGTGCGAGTTCGAGTTTGATCTTGAGCACTTCTTCCCGCGCTTGTGCGAGACGGCGTGTGCGGCGGCTTGAAGTGGTTCTGATCGATCTAGACGACGGAGGTGGTGCGGCAGGACGCGGGCTTGACTGTGGGGTGTCCTGCCGCGGCGGCGCCGCGGGGTCTTGGCTTGGCTGTGGGGTTTCCCGCGGCGTTGTCGAGTCGGTTGACTCGTTTGCAATGGCGGTTTCAGCCGACGACGACGTTTGTTCGGAGCTCCCGAACATGAGTTGTCCGAGTGTACATTTCCCTGACGCAGATCTTGTGATCGGCATTTTCTTTCTTCAATAATGTTCTCTTCAAATTATCCGGTTCGATTGGACCAACATGTGCGTGACACCTATGACTGGTTCTTGAAAGAAAACGCCCTTTGGTGGTAATAAGGCAGGCAGGCTTGAGATGGCAGGGATTTGCTTTTCTTATTTGTTTCTCGCTCGGGCTCCGTCGGTTGAAATGCGTTTTTTCGGCCGGATGGCGGCCATTTTATACCATTTTTTGCCTATCCCCACTCTCTCAAGCTGCCCCACCCCGCAAACTTTATTTATTAAAATAACAATCTTAAATCTAACATAATTATGTTTGTTTACATTTATTTTCACAGCTTACCTATCATTTTACATTATTATCAGTCATTCCTTAAGCGCACGCCACCCGTCTTACGACTGCGCGCGGTTTTGTGGGTCGAGCATATTTATGTGCCTCGTCCCCCGCTTCCGCGGTATATATGCTCGCCCCACTCCCGCGGGCTCGCAGCCGTAAACGCGTTTGGCGCGCTTTTAGGTTCTAAATTATTAAAACGCAACAAATTCGTATATTTATTGGACGGTATAACACATAAATCAACTTTTCTTACTTGCGATTACCTTACAAATTACGAACAATAACAAACTATTTTTAATCACTACTTATAAATCACTATATACACTTAAGCATTGTCTCGCGCACTATAAATCACTATTTACACAGAACGTTGTCCTGCACATTTTTAATTAAACAACTAACACCCGATAACGTTTGCTTTATGGAGAGTCCGGTGAAAAATCCTTTTATAGTATTGATCGATATTTATATGCGTCGAATTTGAAAGAACCACTATCACAAGACTATTAAATCAAAACGTCGCATCTCCCAATTTACTAGCAAAACAAGATTCTACTTTCTTCACTACTAATACGATTGTATTTGCAATAGCGTTTCTTACCAGAAGAGTAAACAAGAATATTGCGTAGCGTGCGACGATCGCACGTGGTTAGAGCAGGACGGGCCGCGACTTCTCGCTCGCACAATGCATGCACAGATATTAAAATACTTGCGTGGTTTTATCGACAAGCATTTTTGTTATCAATTTTATTTTAGGACTTTAGGGGCGCCCACTTATTAGTACGCATATTTTCCAACTACGGTTTCCCTATGGAATCCCTAATCGTCATAATTTTGTCCTAAATAGTCCTAATTCCTAATGCATCGTTTGTACGAACTTTCGTTTATCCTAAAGCCATTTCTGCTTAAATTTTAAAACTTTATAGAGTTACTAGAGGACGCCCGCGACTTCGTACGCGTAGAATTAGTTTCCCGCTACTCCCCCATTTCTTCCCGTTGGGGGTCGATTTTCGGAAAATCCTTTCTTAGTGCTCACTTACATCATGAAAGGAACCCCTGTATCAAATTTCAAGTTTCTAGGTACAGTAGTTTCGGCTGTGCATTGATACATCAGTCAGTCAGTTTAGCCTTCTATATATATAGATAGAAGATAGAAGATAGATTATAAGGGTGGATTTAGACCAAGCGAACGAACAAGAATTATGGTATTATCTCTTACGTTTACGTCGTAAAAATAAAGACAAAACATGTTCTAGAGCATTCTCTCGTTTGGTCTAAACCCACCCTAATACAAATCTAACCTAACCGAACCGCAGGCGCAGATATGATTGGAAAATTTAAAAAGTCTGACTCATCTGAAAACCAGTTTAAGGCAGATGAATATTCGGATAAACGTTGTGTTAAGACAAACGTTGTTAGGGATTCCGAGGGACACCCTCCCGCTACTACCTCTACTTCCCGATGGGGGTCGATATTCGAGAAATTTAGGGTATTATTAGACGTATTAGACGTTTAAAAACCCTTTAGGGTATCCAAGGAATACTGCATCCAAATTTCAAGTCCCTAGGTCTAGCGGTTGAGGTTGTACGTTATCTGTCAGTCAGACAGGCAGTGGCCCGTTTCACGAAGCTACAAGTTACAAAGTACAAGCGGAACTCTCTTTCTAGCAAGAGGAGTTAGAAAGAGACATCCGCTTGTAATTTGTAACTTGTAGCTTCGTGAAACGGGCCCCTGGAAAGAGATTTATTACAGTTCCTACTAAGAGGTATAATCTATATATATAAAAGCAAACCTGACTTACTTATAACTTATAATATATCAACGAACAGCCGAAACTACTGTACCTACCTAGAAACTTGAAATAAGAAAGGATTTTCCGAAAATCAACCCCCAACGGGAAGAAATGCGGGAGTAGCGGGAAACTAATTCTACGCGTACGAAGTCGCGGACGTCCTCTAGCTGAGTAATAATTCACTGACTAAATGAACGGCTTGTTACTTTAGTTGTGCAGACGTATGTACAAATTCCGCTAGATTTGCAGAACTTTTGGTTAGAATAAAATAAATGTTAAATGAAGTCATAACGATTTTCAAGACTAAGAGCGTGTCATAAAGAGAGTCGTGTTGAGATAACACCACCGCTCTTTCAAGTGAGTGGCTCTTAAATTGGCATAAAGGGTAAGTAAAAAATTATAGAATCTACGAAATAAAAACTAGCACATTTTCGGTTTCAACAGTAAGATTTTCGCGACCAAATTGGTGCGTGTGCGCTTTCTACACGCTTTCACTCGATTCGCACTTTCTCCCGCATCTACATTTTAATCTACGCAGAAAATACGCATAATCTCAGTCAAGGTGAACGACTCTGAAAGATTTGCCTTCAACCATCTTTCTTTCTCTAATAGGGAATTTGCATGGACTTTTGAAATCACATTTCTCAACAAAATATGATACCGTAATAGAGATCATCAAAAGCAAAATTAAAATTAAAATCGGACAAGAAATACGGACGGTACAAGCATTTTAAACTGCTACTGGCAGCGATTAGACATAGAGATCCGATATCCACTGTGACGTCATGCAACAGGTCGGCAGGCTTTGCTAGAAAGAGGCAGGGCGAAATCTTTGTTGACTTATATATTGGTAATTTTTATAGCTATTTAAAAAATGATTTTTCTCAACTGGGTAATCAGCTTTTATTGAAGCTGAGAAAAACAGTCATGAATATCTCCCCGTTTCCCGCTGACTTTTCAAGTCGCAAAATCAAAGAGAGTATTTTTACCAGTAAAAAACAAAAAACCGCCTTCAAAAAGCAAAAAATAATTTCATTTAATATGGTAGGTACCTAATAGTCAGTCCAACTGAAGTCTGCTTTTGGTTAAAATATTGTTGGACGCCGACTTCAGTTGGACTGACTATTAGGTACCTACCATATTAAATGAAATTATTTTTTGCTTTTTGAAGGCGGTTTTTTGTTTTTTTAAACTTTTATTTTATTTTATACTTTTTAGTGCTCATAATTATGCTGTTATCTAGTCCCACTTTAATTAATACGAATTAATAAGAAACTATGGAACATTGAAATTCAATCTCGCCGTAAGCAACGCCGGGTAAAAGTCATAGTCATATATTTAAACGTACATATGCTTCGTCATAGTCGCTCAACTATCTTAATCGAAATATCTTGTCGCCACCCTTGAAATATATACCGTTTAGGAGTTCCGGTGGCCATCTGTGGTGTTCATCATCAGTTCCACTTTACCAAATAGTGTTTTCCAAGAGCAAATACACGAGTTACAATGAAAAATACCAAAATTGCTATAGGTGTGCCTATAAATTTTGAAGAGTTCCGTCGATTCCTCATGGACTCCACCATCAAATCTTCATTTTGATAAAAATGGGACCAAATGGGAAGCACCAGCTTTCAAATAAAAAAAGAATCTTTAAAATCGGTTCACCCAGTCGAAAGTTCTGAGGTAACAAACATTAAAAAAAAAATACAGTCGAATTGAGAACCTCCTGCTTTTTTTTGAAGTCGGTTAAAAAAAGAAATTGAATTCGATTCGCTAATAGCCAGATTACCCAACATACAAATTGTAAGTACCTCTTTATATTATTAGTAGACTAGAGGACGCCCGCGACTTCGTACGCGTACAATTAGTTTCCCGCTACTCCCCCCCATTTCTTGACGTTGGGGGTCGATTTTTGGAAAATCCTTTCTTAGTGCTCACTTACATCATGAAAGGAACCCATGTACCAAATTTCAAGTTTCTAGGTACAGTAGTTTCGGCTGTGCGTTGATATGTCAGTCAGTCAGTTTAGCCTTTTATATATATAGATAGATAGACTAGCTTTCCGCCCGCGACTTCGTCTGCGGAGAGTCAGAACTTCTGTTAAAAGTACAGTTATAGTTTACATCACCTTCAAAGGCTTTTAAAAACGGTCTAGAACGGAATTTTAAGTAAGCGGTCCACATGAACAACTTTAATTTCATGGCTCTAACCTTAAAAACAACAAAATTGACATACAAAATCAATTCACTGCCTCTCTTTCACCATTACGTTTTTTTAATACGATTCTAGATAAATTTGCCATATTTCTATACAAACAATTAACCCACTTAGTAGAAGATTTTCGAAAATCACCGAAGCTGAATATTTTCTGTATGTAATAGTAATTTGAATATTACATAATTTCGATGCAAACTTTACAGTCAGTAGTCTTAGATCCCAAGTTTTTCCCTTTAGTTATTTTTTATTGATAATGGATTTGCTCTTAACTAACCATTCCTTTAAGGTGCAAATATCGTTTTAGATTCTATAATTCATGCACCTGGCTAAAAAAAAACTCCTATTCAAACTTTCACCCGCTTTTTACACTGTTCAGGGATTGTTCTAAAAAATGGTTATTATTTAATTTATATTGGTGTTGACACCGAGTTTCATGTATGTATCTAACTTCAGTCATCATTTTAATTTGTAAGTAGGTAGGTTTGTTATAGGAAGGTAAACATTAGGTTATCTTAATATCAATTTCCACATTTCTCACTTCAAAAATGACCAAATTTCTACCAAACTTCTACCCCCCGTTTAACCACCTTTGGGATAGTTTTTTCTAAATCGTCGAAAGTAACTTTTTTGTTTATAAAAACAGTAGCGTAAAACATTTCCACATTTTTCCTTCAAAAATTATCATAATCCCTTACAAACTTTTACCACCAATTTACCCCTAATTGTTTCCAAAATCGTCGAAAGCAATATTTTTAATTTAAAACTACAGTAGCAGTTACATCATTTTCCACTTTTCTACCCCCCGTTTTACCTCCTCAGAGGTAGTTTTTCCTTAATCGAGCATTTCTACCAAGTTTCAAGTAAATCAGAACATAAAAGTATTCGTTCCTATAGAAACTTTGCAACCCCCTTTCATCCCCCAAGGGGTTGAATTTTAGTTATCACGTGACTCATTATTTTCATTGCAGAGCAAGCATTTCTACCAAGTTTAAAGTAAATTTAAGCATACCAAACTTTGCAACCCCGTTTTATCCCTCTAGGGGTTGAATTTTAGTAATCGCTGAAATACATGTCTCGTTATTTGCATTGAAGAGCATTTCTACAAAGTTTCAAGTGAATTTGATCATCAAAATATTTTATCTATACACATTATGCAACCCCCCTATCATCCATCTAGGGGTTGAATTTTAGTAATCGCTGAAATACAAGTCTCATTATTTGCATTGAAGAGCGTTTCTACCAAGTTTCAAGTAAATTTGACCATAAAAGTATTTTTTCCATTCAAACTTTGCAACCCCCTTTCATCCCTCTGGGGGGTGACTTTTAGTAATCACTGAAAAACGTGTCCCATTATTTGCATTGAAGAGTATTTCTACCAAGTTTCAAGTAAATTTGAGCATACCAAATATTTTTTCCTCAACAAACTTTTCAACCCCCTTTCATCCCTCTAGGGATAGAATTTTAGTAATCGCTGAAATACGTGTCTCATTTTTTGCATTGAAGAGCATTTCTACCAAGTTTCAAGTAAATTTGACCATAAAAGTATTTTTCCCATACAAACTTTGCAACCCCCTTTTATCCGTCTAGGGGTTGAATTTTAGTAATCGCTGAAATACGAGTCTCGTTATTTGCATTTAAGAGTATTCCTACCAAGTTTCAAGTAAATTTGATCATAAAAATATTTGATCTATACAAACTTTGCCACCCCCTTTCATCCCCCAAGGGGTTGAATTTTAGTAATCGCTGAAGTACGTGTCTCATTATTTGCATTGAAGAGCATTTCTACCAAGTTTCAAGTAAATTGGACCATAAAAATGTTTTTTCCATACAAACTTTGCAACCCCCTTTCATCCCTCTAGGGGTTGAATTTTAGTAATCGCTGAAATAAGAGTCTCGTTAATTACATTTAAGAGTATTCTTACCAAGTTTCAAGTAAATTTGATCATAAAAATATTTGATCTATTCAAACTTTGCCACCCCCTTTCATCCCCCAAGGGGTTGAATTTTAGTAATCGCTGAAATACGTGTCTCACTTTTTGCATTGAAGAGGTTTTCTACCAAGTTTCAAGTAAATTTGACCATAAAAGTATTTTTTCCCATACAAATTTTGCAACCCCCTTTCATCCCTCTAGGGGTTGAATTTTAGTAATCGCTGAAATACGTGTCTCATTATTTGCATTGAAGAGCATTTCTACCAAGTTTCAAGTAAATTGGACCATAAAAATGTTTTTTCCCATACAAACTTTGCAACCCCCTTTCATACCTTTAGGGGTTGAATTTCGAAAAATCCCTTCTTAAACGATGCCTCCATTACAAAACCAACTTCCCCTCAAAATTCCAACTTTTTATCTTTATCGGTTTGGGCTGGGCGTTGATATGTCACCCGGGACATTGCCTTTTATATATATACTAGCTTTCCGCCCGCGACTTCGTCTGCGGAGAGTCAGAACTTCTGTTAAAAGTACAGTTATAGTTTACATCACCTACAAAGGCTTTTAAAAAAAAGTCTAGAACGTGAATTTTAAGTAAGCACATAAACAAATTTAATTTCATGGCTCTAAACTTTAAAACAACAAAAGTGACATACAAAATAAATTCACTGCCTCTCTTTCACCATTACGTTATTTTAATACGATTCTAGATAAATTTGCCATATTTCTATACAAACAATTAACCCACTTAGCAGAAGATATTCGAAAAACACCGAAGCTGAATATTTTCTGTATGTAATAGTAATTTGAATATTACATAATTTCGATACAAACTTTACAGTCAGTAGTCTTAGCTCCAAAGTTTTTCCCTTTAGTTATTTTTTATTGATAATGGATTTGCTCTTAACTAACTAACTATTCCTTTAAGGTGCAAATGTTTAAAAAACACTGAAGATTGCAATGTTTTAGATGCTATAATTCATGTACCTACCTGGCTAAAAAAAATACTCCTATTCAAACTTTCACCCGCTTTTCACACTGTGCAGGGATTATTTAAAAAAATGGTTATTATTTAATTTATATTGGTGTTGATACCCAGTTTCATGTATCTAACTTCAGTCATAGTTTTAATTTGTAGGTAGGTAGGTTTTTATAGGAAGGTAAACATTAGGTTATCTAAATACCAATTTCCACATTTCTCACTTCAAAAATGACCAAATTTCTACCAAACTTCTACCCCCCATTTAACCACCTTTGGGATAGTTTTTTCTTAATCGCCGAAACTTTTAACTTTTTTTGTTTATAAAAACAGTAGCGTAAATATACATTTCCACATTTTTTCCTTCAAAAATTATCATAATCCCTTCCAAACTTCTACCGCCAATTTACCCCTAAGTGTTTCCAAAATCGCCGAAAGCAATATTTTTAATTTATAACTACAGGTAGCCGTTACAACATTTTCCACGTTTCTCACTTCAAAAATATACCATACAATTTTCTACCCCCCGTTTTACCTCCTCAGAGGTAGTTTTTCTTGAATCGAGCATTTCTATCAAGTTTCAAGTAAATTAGAACATAAAAGTATTGGTTCCTATAGAAACTTTGCAACCCTCTTTCATCCCCCAAGGGGTTTAATTTTAGTTATCACGTGACTCATTATTTTCATTGCAGAGCAATTATTTCTACTAAGTTTAAAGTAAATTTAAGCATACAATATTTTTTTTCCTAAACTATCCCTCTAGGGGTTGAATTTTAGTAATCGCTGAAATTCGTGTCTCATTATTTGCATTGAGGAGCATTTCTACTAAGTTTCAAGATAATTTATCATAAAAATATTTTATCTATACATATTATTCAACCCCCTTTCATCCATCTAGGGGTTGAATTTTAGTGATCGCTGGAATACGTGTCTCATTATTTGCTTTGAAGAGCGTTTCTACCAAGTTTCAAGTAAATTTGACCATAAAAGTATTTTTTCCATTCAAACTTTGCAACCCCCTTTCATCCCTATGGGGGGTAACTTTTAGTAATCGCTGAAATACGTGTCTCATTATTTGCATTGAAGAGTATTTCTACCAAGTTTCAAGTAAATTTGAGCATACCAATTAATATTTTTTCCTCAACAAACTTTGAAACTCCCTTTTATCCCTCTAGGGGTTGAATTTTAGTAATCGGTGAAATACGTGTCTCATTATTTGCATTGAAGAGCATTTCTACCAAGTTTGAAGTAAATTTGACCATAAAAGTATTTTTTCCCATACAAACTTTGCAACTCCCTTTCATCCCTCTAGGGGTTGAATTTTAGTAATCGCTGAAATACGGGTCTCGTTATTTGTATTTAAGAGTATCCCTACCAAGTTTCAAGTAAATTTGATCATAAAAATATTTGATCTATACAAAATTTGCCACCCCCTTTCTTCCCCCAAGGGGTTGAATTTTAATAATCGCTGAAATATGTGTCTCATTTTTTGCATTGAAGAGCTTTTCTACCAAGTTTCAAGTAAATTTGACCATAAAAGTATTTTTTCCCATACAAACTTTGCAACCCCCTTTAATCCCTCTAGGGGTTGAATTTTAGTAATCGCTGAAATACGTGTTTCATTATTTGCATTGAAAAGCATTTTTACTAAGTTTCAAGTAAATTGGACCACAAAAACTTTTTTTCCCATACAAACTTTGCAACCCCCTTTCATACCTTTAGGGGTTGAATTTCGAAAAATCCCTTCTTAAACGACGCCTCCATTACAAAACCAACTTCCCCTCAAAATTCCAACTTTTTATCTTTATCGGTTTGGGCTGGGCGTTGATATGTCACCCGGGACATTGCCTTTTATATATATAGATAATAGATAGATAGATATAGATAAGATATAGATCTATCTATCATACGATCAATTATAGATAAAATAATTGTCGTAAAACAATATCGAATCTATATGCACTGCGTAAATGCTTCGGTCGAATCGGGCACCGGCGGACTTACGTAAACAATTTGAATTTCTGAACGAAGCCATAACCACTAATGCGACCTTGAACTCTGGTCTGAAAAACATCTGAACGAGCTAGACGCAAGTTACGGCGGCAAACGCCATTTTGTTTTGCTTCGATTAGTTTATGATTGATTGGCATAAATGTATATTTTTCATCAATTCGCGAAGCATGGGGCCATAAAAACCATACCGTCTTTGACCTGGTTCTTTGATCGTAGGTATTGTCAACGTTTTGATAGCTCTTATTTACTTGACAGTAATGGTGGCCGAGTCAAAAACAATACCATACCAGCGGGCCTAGTATGACTGCGTCTATATCGCGAGTCAAATGTGGATCAAACATCCGTCACTCTCCTTCTTATTTACGTGTCAGAAGGTGACGGATGCCTTATCCAAACTTTGTCACGCGATAAACGCACAAGACAAATGGACAGAGACACGAGAGTGATCTATAAGGCCAGGTTAGGTTAGGTTAGGTACCAAAATGGTACAAAAGGAACCCTTATGGTGAGACTTCGTTGTCTGTCTGTCTGTCTGTCTGTCTGTATGTCACAGCAGGTTTTCTCAGCATCTACAAATGCTATCAACTTGAAATGGCATAGTTGTACAACTTGCTTGCCCGCATCTATTTGTAGTAAAAAAATATGAAATTAATTTTATTAATAATTGAAAAGGGGTCTAGAATGGGGGGTTCAAAAATTAAAGTGGTTCGATTATAGCAAATGGGGTGTCATATGAAAGGTCTTAACCTGCACATTTCAAAACTTTTTTTTTTGAAAATTTTCTGTTATGTACTTTTTGATTTATAGTCAAAAATGTACAAAAAATGACCGTTCCCCCCCCTTTATCTCCGAAGTTTACTAATCAAAAATTCTGAAAAAAATCCTGCCGTATAGATAATTACTTATATTTTCTGGGAAAAATAAAATAAAGTGTTCATTATTTACAGTTTTTGAGAAATAACAAAAAACTAAGAAACTCTGTATTAAAATTTAGGCTAGTCAAAATCGACCTTATTACCTGGAAAATAAAGCTTATAACAAAATGAGTATTTTCTTTTGCGGTTACCAAGCATATTATCTTCAATACGGAACCCTCGGTGCGCGAGTCCGACTCGCACTTGACCGGTTTTTCTTTTTGAGGCACGAAACCGTAAAAAATAGTGCATGAACGAACGTAGGTACTGGTAGGTTATAATCACTGACCATAGACATTCACGCTTAGTAACAATGCTACCAACTTAATAAATAATGTCAATCTAAACTAGTACTGCACATGGGCACCAACCTTGTGACACTACCGACAAGGACAGCTTGTACAATAAAACATCTGTTCGCGATTACTCTCAATTTCAACCCTATCTTAATACCCTTAAAGTATACTTCAATGAAGCACTAAAGAGTTCCTTCTATCTACCCGTTTAAGGTAAACTGAACTTTATTACAATGAAGATAAAATGAGGTTTTAAATAACTTTGCTCGGTAACTCTGCTGGATACCTTTTAGGGAGATTCAGCGTGGAATCGATGTGACTTTATATAGTTTGGACCATGGACATATGGAATAACATAAGTTACTGTGATTAGCCTAGTTCAGCTATTCTCAAAGTGTGCTTCGTTGCGCCCTGGGGCTCCGCAAGGCCTCTGAATTGGCTCCGTGAAAAAAAAACGTAATGTAATTCAAAGGGACATTTTTTTTCTGAGAGAACAGGTTTTGCCTAATTTGGGGCTCTGTCAAAATTAAAGTTGTTAAGGGTTCCGTCGCTAAAAAAGTTTGAGAACCGCTGGCCTATTTGGTAGTCCCCTTGCGTACGAAGCTAGCTGTACCAGGTTCGGGTAACGCAAGTATTTGTTTCGTCTTGGATAGTTTTAGGGTTAAGTGAACAAAGGATGCCCAACGACATAGTAACGAAGCCTATCACGACTAAATAAAGTACGGCCGTCGAGACGAAACACACAACACTGAAAATTATTTTATCACCTGAATACCTGACCGACGCCCTACATAAATGTTTCACAAAGTCTGGTGCTGACGCCGTGGGATGCAAGTATTAATTGCGACATGAGAAACCTTGCATAAATATAAACAATAAACGAGCTGACACCGTTTTATAACGAAAATAAAGCATGGAGAAGATTCAGGTTAATTGTTTGTATGTATTTGTATGAATGTATGTATGGTTCGTAGTTGTAAAGATTGCATGGATGGCCAGATTTCAACAACCGAGGTGTCTCGTAAGAATTGTCTTAGCGTTGCGGGGGTCACTGGGTATTTAAAAAAAAATTAAACGGACAAAAAAAACAGTACCTGGATGCCCGGTTTTTTTTTGTAAGTTTTCTAATAATGAAACCTAGCTAGATCGATTAATCGCCCCCGCTGCATACTAAATTTCATGAAAATCGTTGTAGCCGTTTCCGAGATTCAGATTATATATACTAACGAGTATATATCTATATATATAAAAGGCAATGTCCCGGGTGACATATCAACGCCCAGCCTAAACCGCTAAAGATACAAATTTGGAATTTTGAGGGGTAGTTGATTTTGTAATGGAGGCGTCGTTTAAGAAGGGATTTTTCGAAATTCAACCCCTAAAGGTATGAAAGGGGGTTGCAAAGTTTGTATGGGAATAAATATTTTTATTGTCTAATTTACTTGAAACTTGGTAGAAATGCTCTTCAATGCAAATAATGAGACACGTATTTCAGCGATTACTAAAATTCAACCCCTAGAGGGATGAAAGGGGGTTGCAAAGTTTGTATGGGAAAATATACTTTTATGGTCAAATTTACTTGAAACTCGGTAGGAATGCTCTTCAATGCAAATAATGAGACACGTATTTCAGCGATTACTAAAATTCAACCCCTAGAGGGATGAAAGGGGGTTGCAAAGTTTGTTTAGGAAAAAATATTTTTATTATCAAATTTACTTGAAACTTGGTAGGAATACTCTTAAATGCAAATAATGAGACACGTATTTCAGCGATTACTAAAATTCAACCCCTAGAGGGATGAAAGGGGGTTGCAAAGTTTGTATGGGAAAATATACTTTTATGATCAAATTTACTTGAAACTTGGTAGAAATGCTCTTCAATGCAAATAATGAAATACCTATTTCAGCGATTACTAAAATTCAACCCCTAGAGGGATGAAAGGGGGTTGCAAAGTGTGTATAGATAAAATATTTTTATGATCAAATTTACTTGAAACTTGGCAGGAATACTCTTAAATGCAAATAATGAGACACGTATTTCAGCGATTACTAAAATTCAACCCCTAGAGGGATGAAAGGGGCTGCAAAGTTTGTATGGGAAAATATACTTTTATGATCAAATTTACTTGAAACTTGGTAGGAATACTCTTAAATGCAAATAATGAGACACATATTTCGGCAATTACTAAAATTCAACCCCTAGAGGGATGAAAGGAGGTTGCAAAGTGTTTATAGATAAAATATTTTTATGATCAAATTTACTTAAAACTTAGTAGGATTGCTCTTCAATGCAAATAACGGGACATGTATTTCAGCGATTACTAAAATTCAACACCTAGAGGGATGAAAAGGGGTTGCAAAGTGTGTATAGATAAAATATTTTTATGATCAAATTTAATTGAAACTTGGTAGGAATACTCTTGAATGCAAATAATGAGACACGTATTTCAGCGATTACTAAAATTCAACCCCTACAGGGATGAAAGGGGGTTGCAATGTTTGTATGGGAAAAAATACTTCTATGGTCAAATTTACTTGAAACTCGGTAGAAATGCTCTGAAATGAAAATAATGAGTCAGGTATATGAGTGATAACTAAAATTCCACCCCTAGAGGGATATAAGGCGGTTGCAAAGTTTGTTAGGAAAAAATATTTGGTATGCTCAAATTTACTTTAAACTTGGTAGAAATGCTTGCTCTGCAATGAAAATAATGAGTCACGTGATAACTAAAATTCAACCCCTTGGGGGATGAAAGGGGGTTGCAAAGTTTCTATAGGAACGAATACTTTTATGTTCTGATTTACTTGAAACTTGGTAGAAATGCTCGATTCAGGAAAAACTACCTCTGAGGAGGTAAAACGGGGGGTAGAAAATTGTATGGTATATTTTTGAAGTGAGAAACGTGGAAAATGTTGTAACGGCTACTGTAGTTATAAATTAAAAAGATTGCTTTCGGCGATTTTGGAAAAACTTACGGGTAAATTGGCGGTAGAACTTTGTAAGGGATTATGATAATTTTTGAAGGAAAAAATGTGGAAATGTATATTTACGCTACTGTTTTTATAAGTAAACAGAAAAAGTTATTTTCGGTGATTTAGAAAAAACTATCCCAAAGGTGGTTAAATGGGGGGTAGTAGTTTGGTAGAAATTTGGTAATTTTTGAAGTGAGAAATGTGGGGTATTAAGATAACCTAATGTTTACCCAGCTATAAAAAAACCTACCTACCTACCTACCTACAAATTAAAATGATAACTGAAGTTAGATACATGAAACTCGGTATCAACACCAATATATATTAAATAATAACCATTTTTTAAAACAATCCCTTAACAGTGTGAAAAGCGGGTGAAAGTTTGAATTATACTTAGCATATAAAACATTGCAATCTTCAGTGTTTATAGTTAGTTAAGAGCAAATCCATTATCAATAAACAATAAATAAAGGGAAAAACTTGGGATCTAAGACTATACTGACTGTAAAGTTTGTATCGAAATTATGTAATATTCAAAGTTACATACCTGCAAAATATGAAAATGGGTATTAGACTACTATTACATCCCTACAGAAAATGTTCAGCTTCGGTGTTTTTCGAAAATCTTCTGCTAAGTGGGTTAATTGTTTGTATAGAATACATGGCAAATTTATCTAGAATCGTATAAAAAAACGTAATGGTGAAAGAGAGGCAGTGAATTTATTTTGCATGTCAATTTTGTTTTTTTAAAGGTTAGTGCCATAAAATTAAAGTTGTTTATGTGGACCGCTTACTTAAAATTCACGCCCTAGACTTTTTTTTTAAAAGCCTTTGAAGGTGATGTGAACTATAACTGTAGGTACTTTTAACAGAAGTTCTGACTCTCCGCAGACGAAGTCGCGGGCGGAAAGCTAGTCTATATATATAAAAGGCAATGTCCCGGGTGACATATCAACGCCCAGCCCAAACCGATAAAGATAAAAAGTTGGAATTTTGAGAGGAAGTTGGTTTTGTAATGGAGGCGTCGTTTAAGAAGGGATTTTTCGAAATTCAACCCCTAAAGGTACGAAAGGGGGTTGCAAAGTTTGTATGGGAAAAAATACTTTTATGGTCCAATTAACTTGAAACTTGGTAGAAATGCTCTTCAATGCAAATAATGAGACACGTATTTCAGCGATTACTAAAATTCAACCCCTAGAGGGATGAAAGGGGGTTGCAAAGTTTGTATGGGAAAAAATACTTTTATGGTCAAATTTACTTGAAACTTGGTAGAAATGCTCTTCAATGCAAATAATGAGACACGTATTTCAGCGATTACTAAAATTCAACCCTAGAGGGATGAAAGGGGGTTGCAAAGTTTGTATGGGAAAAAATACTTTTATGGTCAAATTTACTTGAAACTTGGTAGAAATGCTCTTCAATGCAAATAATGAGACACGTATTTCAGCGATTACTAAAATTCAACCCTAGAGGGATGAAAGGGGGTTGCAAAGTTTGTATGGGAAAAAATACTTTTATGGTCAAATTTACTTGAAACTTGGTAGAAATGCTCTTCAATGCAAATAATGAGACACGTATTTCAGCGATTACTAAAATTCAACCCTAGAGGGATGAAAGGGGGTTGCAAAGTTTGTATGGGAAAAAATACTTTTATGGTCAAATTTACTTGAAACTTGGTAGAAATGCTCTTCAATGCAAATAATGAGACACGTATTTCAGCGATTACTTAAATTCAGCCCTAGAGGGATGAAAGGGGGTTGCAAAGTGTGTATAGATAAAATATTTTTATGGTCAAATTTACTTGAAACTTGGTAGAAATGCTCTTCAATGCAAATAATGAGACACGTATTTCAGCGATTACTAAAATTCAACCCTAGAGGGATGAAAGGGGGTTGCAAAGTTTGTATGGGAAAAAATACTTTTATGGTCAAATTTACTTGAAACTTGGTAGAAATGCTCTTCAATGCAAATAATGAGACACGTATTTCAGCGATTACTAAAATTCAACCCTAGAGGGATGAAAGGGGGTTGCAAAGTTTGTATGGGAAAAAATACTTTTATGGTCAAATTTACTTGAAACTTGGTAGAAATGCTCTTCAATGCAAATAATGAGACACGTATTTCAGCGATTACTTAAATTCAGCCCTAGAGGGATGAAAGGGGGTTGCAAAGTGTGTATAGATAAAATATTTTTATGATCAAATTTACTTAAAACTTGGTAGGAATACTTTTAAATGCAAATAATGAGACACATATTTCACCGATTACTAAAATTCAACCCCTAGAGGGATAAAAGGCGGTTGCAAAGTTTGTTAAGGAAAAAATTATTGGTATGCTCAAATTTACTTTAAACTTTATAGAAATGCTCTGAAATGAAAATAATGAGTCACGTATATCAGTGATAACTAAAATTCAACCCCTAAAGGGATGAAAGGAGACTGCAGAATTTGAATGGAAAAAATTCTTTTGTAGTCAAATTTACTTGAAACTTGGTAGAAATGCTCTTCAATGCAAATAATGAGACACGTATTTCAGCGATTACTAAAATCCAACCCTAGAGGGATGAAAGGGGGTTGCAAAGTTTGTATGGGAAAAAATACTTTTATGGTCAAATTTACTTGAAACTTGGTAGAAATGCTCTTCAATGCAAATAATGAGACACATATTTCAGCGATTACTTAAATTCAACCCTAGAGGGATGAAAGGGGGTTGCAAAGTGTGTATAGATAAAATATTTTTATGATCAAATTTACTTAAAACTTGGTAGGAATACTTTTAAATGCAAATAATGAGACACGTATTTCACCGATTACTAAAAAGTGAGAAACGTGGAAAATGTTGTAACGGCTACTGTAGTTATAAATTAAAAATATTGCTTTCGGCGATTTTGGAAACACTTAGGGGTAAATTGGCGATAGAAATTTGTAAGGGATTATGATAATTTTTGAAGGAAAAAATGTGGAAATGTTTACGATACTGTTTTTATAAACAAAAAAAGTTACTAAATGGCGATTTAGAAAAAACTATCCCAAAGGTGGTTAAATGAGGGGGAAGAAGTTTGGTAGAAATTTGGTTATTTTTGAAGTGAGAAATGTGGAAATTGGTATTAAGATAACCTAATGTTTACCTTCCTATAAAAAACCTACCTACCTACAAATTAAAATTATGACTGAAGTTAGATACATGAAACTCGGTATCAACACCAATGTAAATTAAATAATAACCAATTTATAAAACAATCCCTGAACATTGTGAAAAGCGGGTGAAAGTTTGAATATGAGTTTTTTTTGTAGCCAGGTACATGAATTATGGCATCTAAAACATTGCAATCTTCAGTGTTTTTTAAACATTTGCACCTTAAAGGGATAAGTTAGTTAAGAGTAAATCCATTATCAATAAAAAATAACTAAAGGGAAAAATTTGGGATCCAAGACTACTGACTGTAAAGTTTGTATCGAAATTAAGTATTCAAATTACTATTATATACAGAAAATATTCAGCTTCGGTGTTTTTCGAAAATCTTCTGCTAAGTGGGTTAATTGTTTGTATAGAAATATGGCAAATTTATCTAGAATCGTATTAAAAAAACGTAATGGTGAAAGAGAGGCAGTGAATTTATTTTGTATGTCAATTTTGTTGTTATAAAGGTTAGAGCCATGAAATTAAAGTTGTTTATGTGGACCGCTTACTTAGAATTCACGTTCTAGACTTTTTTTTAAAAAGCCTTTGAAGGTGATGTAAACTATAACTGTACTTTTAACAGAAGTACTGACTCTCCGCAGACGAAGTCGCGGGCGGAAAGCTAGTAATCGTATAAATGCAGATTAAATGCGCTCTTTACGTAGTATGTGTGGTGTGAAAATGACTGATAGAGTAAGGAATGAAGAAGTCAGAGAGAAATGTGGACTAAAAGAAGATGTAGTGACTAAGATTGAAAAGGGGATGCTTCGATGGTTCGATCATTTGGAAAGGATGGATGAAAGAAGATTGACGAAAGAGATATACAGAGCGAAAGTGAGTGGAAGGGTCGGAAGGGGCCGCCCTAGGCGTACTTTTTCGAATCAAATCGGAGAAATACTGGAAACGGGCCGAATTTTAAGTACCCGAAACCGACGTGCGTGCATGACTCGATGTATGAATGTGGAAGAAGTGAAAGAGATTTGTCAAAATCGTAGCAGGTGGAAAGAAGTGGTCTCTGCCTACCCCTCTGGGAAACAGGCGTGATTTAATGTATGTATGTAACGAGTATATATACAAGAATTAGTCGTTTAAAGGTATAAGATAAACATGACAACTAACATTAGGTATATTGACGACATTGCAGTGGGTTTTTAAGAGGTGACCTATGCTAAAATCTGAATAACCATAACGCCTTTGTATCTGTTCTTTGGATATATTAAACTTGATCATATTTGCTTGAGGCTGGCAAACGTGAAAACACAATTAGAAATAATATCATCGATAGTTTTATTTTTCAAACATGACACCTTTTTTGCATGTTTTTGGCTGAATCTTCGAAACCCTATAATCTTTAACGATGATTTTCGATTCAATCGTTGAGTATAAGTAACTTCATAATCCTGGCAAACCATTTTTTCAATAAATGTTGTAGTTTTAAAGTAAACAGCAATTAATTGAATTTGACGCTGCCATCAAGGCGCTCGCGAGTTATCTCTTTCTAACATTCTTCGCGCGGAAGAAAATAAAGCCATCCCTTTTCATTCTTGTGGGGGCGTGGCACCATAGGTAGTCTCTTAAAGCGTATGACGAGTGTCTGCAAATGGTAGATAAGGCAGTTTTTCTAGGCATAACAATAGATAAAAATTTGCAATGGGGTCCCCATATAGCTGTACTGGCAGGTAAACTAAGTTCGGCAGCTTATGCCGTTAGGAAAATTAGACAGCTAACTAATGTTGAAACAGCTCGCTTAGTTTATTATAGTTATTTCCATAGTGTCATGTCGTACGGTATTCTGGTTTGGGGTAAGGCAGCTGAAATACAAACTATATTTGTTTTACAAAAAAGGGCCATTCGTTCTATTTATAACTTAAATTCTCGTGACTCCTTAAGAGAACTATTTAAAGAAATTAATATCTTAACTGTAGCATCTCAATTTATTTATGAGAATATTATTTATGTTATTAAAAATTTAGATTCTTTCACCAAAAATTCTGATATACATAATTTAAATACAAGAAATAAAAATAAAATTGCTATTCGAAAATTCCGCGTACGTAAAGTATATAAATCATTTATTGGTCAATGCATTCATTTCTATAATAAATTACCTGACGTAGTTTTAAAGTTACCCTTTTCAGCACTTAAAAATTACTTGAAAAAGTCGTTAATGTCTAAAGCGTATTATAGGGTCGAGGACTATCTAGCAGACAAAAATGCATGGCCTAAACTCGAAACTTAGTCAATAATAATTTGTTCAAATGTAAAACCTTTATCTTGTCTAGGGGACACTGTTGATGTAGGAAAACATGTCGAAACTTTGTTTATTATTATTTTTTTTGTTTTTGCCTTTTTCTCCGTCTATATCTCTCCTAATATTTTTGCCATGTTTTCCTGCTGATCTACGCATGATATTTGATATTATATTTAAATTAATATTTATAGCTTTATATAATACTAGACTAAGTTGTATCATTGTAATAGGAAATATGGTTAAAAAAATGACTGACTGCTGAGTTTCTTGCGGCGTTTCTTCTCGGCAGTGGTCTCCTCTTGGGAAGCGCTGGTAGACTCCTGACGTGTAAAGGTGCCCGTGCGGCCTACTTACTGAATAAATGACTTTTATCTTTTATCTTTTTATCTTGTATTTTGTTATATGTATGTATTTGTATTAAAGTATGTATGTTGTATGGTTCTTTGCTGGAGTCACAAGCAACAGAGTCTTGTTTGTCTTGGCTTGTCTACGCTGTAATATTGTAAGTGGTTATAATATTAATTATGACAACCTTAAAGGGCAACAGTATTTGTGGAAACCTTTGTTCCATTCTATTTATACTCCTCGTGCATTTATAATGCAGAATTTCTCAATGCAAAGTTTTGAGGTCGTCTATTTTAGTCCCGCGACTGCGCTTCCCTTATAAACAGACGGACAGTTTTATTATTCCTGTGTTTAATAATAAATGCATAAATTCCAGCAGTCAGCAAAATTTTGAAAATTGAAGTTTGTAGTTACGTTACTTGTTACTTTCTAACGATTTAGTGTCGACTGAAGCGTGAAAGAGATGAGGAGTGTACAGAAAAAGAATCTAGAATTCATAAACCCCGGCAAAATCAGGACCAGAGCTCATTACTTTTAAAAGGCTCAAACAAAGCTAAAAACACTCTCGAGTAAGTCACCTTTCTAACAAAAAAAAAACTAAATCAAAATAGGAGCTAATATGCCACAGACAAACTTATAATACCCCTCTTTTCTACGTCGGGGGTTAAAACCTATCAGAGGAAAACTCGACAAGCTTTCCAAGAAGAATGGCCAGGAGGATATTTTAAATATAGAACACCGTCACTCAAAATGGCGGCGTTGTTGAAGAAAATTGGTGCGAAATTTTCAAAGGCAACTTTTTTAACGACAACAAAGGAAAGTAAACGCGCCACAAATAACAATCTTGCATATTTGTTTTGTATTTCGAGTTAATTATTTCGTGCGACGTTGAAGTGTGAAAACAAATTGAGAAACGACGAAGACGATACATTAAAGGTATCCATGAATTCCCTTTATTATTTCACTTTCTTCATTTTTAGGGTTCCGTACCCATAGGATAAAAACGGGACCCCCTATTATTAAGACTCCGCTGTCCGTCTGTCTGTCACCAGGCTGTATCTCATGAACCGTGATAGCTAGACAGTTGAAATTTTCACAGATGATGTATTTTTGTTGCCGCTATAACAACAAATACTAAAAACAGAATAAAATAAATGTTTAAGGAGGGCTCCCATACAACAAACTTGATTTTTTTGCCGTTTTTAGCTTATGTTGTATAGATAATGGTACGGAACCTTTCGTGCGCGAGTCCGACTCGCACTTGGCCGGTTTTTTAATAGTTGTTAGTAAATCCGCCGAAACACATATTCCGAAGAAGAAAAAACCCGCTATCTCTTACGGCTCAAACGATACAGCTGTTTAAATTAGGACGGACGGACGGACGGACGGATAGCGGAGGCATATTAATAGGTTCCCGTTGGGATCCCTTCTGGGTTGGGAAGTGTTGTAAGTTGACATTCACATGGCAAATGTTGTAAAATGCTTCACTAAGATCGCCGTCAATAGAACTTGCGAAATATGTAAACAAAACCAAACGAACCAATTCACCTTGATTACTTGATAATCACGTACTTTTAAAGATCAAGTGAGGTCTTTGCAACGATTTATACACTAAATCATTATTTTCATATTAAGTTCAGGATGAAATAACTATTCATTATACGTTATTTTTAATAAAAACAGGCTTGGTGAATATTTGAGGTTATGTTTCAAACAGTACCTACTAATTTGTTTACATAGTTCGCAAGTTCTATTGACGGCGATCTTACGTAGTATAAAACAAAGTCTTTTCCCGCTGTCTGTCTGTCCGTATGTATGCTTAGATCTTTAAAACTACGCAACGGATTTTGATGCGGTTTTTTAATACATAGAGTGATTCAAGAGGATGGTTTTTATTTATAATAAATGCCGGTTTATTGTACGGGTGTTACAGAAAACTCAAATAAACCGAGGCGGAGCGAGGGCGGGTCGCTAGTCGCGAATAAACAAGTCTTGCGATAACTATTTAATAGATAATGGTCCATCCGTTTGGGAGCTACAATGCCACAGACAGACAAACAGATACATACTTTCAACTTATAACGCCCCTCTATTTTTTCACAATATGGCGCCTGGTTGCCGCCATATTGAATTTGAATACTGTCATGTCTTTAGTGACACTCACAAGATTAAGACAAATCGATTGACATAAGAATCATCAAAATCGGTCCACGCGTTTAGTTTCTAGAGCGCCACAAAGAAACAAAAATACATACAAATATAGTCTGATAAACACATTACTCTCATTAAGATTCATCATTTGTATCGTGGCTTTAAAGCCGCTCGTGTGAACCAAGCCTAAGCTGATCATAGAAGTGGCGTGGCGTCATTGTCAGGGCAACAAAGGTGCTAAAACAGCGCGTTGTCACGAAGATGACTGTAGTAAACATTGGATCAACAGATAAGGTCAATGACATGCGCTTACGTCACGGTGGATCGCAAATCATTTCGCGCCTTTTTAGGGTTCCGTGCAAAAAACTGGCCACCCACGCGTCTTACCGTCCGCCCATAACAAAGTTGAAAGGCCAATTAACTTTGATAAACTCTTTAGTTTTCTTTATTTAAATAAAAAACATTTTATTCTGCAGATTATCCTGGTCACGGCACCATACCAAAATAAATGAACGTTTATTCAGTAATCAGTAAGTATCAAAGTATTATATTTATCATGGAAATAATTGTAATTTGTCAACAATAAAGGCTATTTCTATTCTATACTAAGTATTAAAGTAGGTAAAAGATATTCTTTGTCACCTCTCGTAACCTCTAAACGTGCGAGTCCCTGACTCGAACTTGACTAATATTACAGGTAACATATCACGTATCTAAACTAGAACGCCTACAGAAATAACCGCGCAATGAAAACACTGTTTTCCGAGAAACACCATACTCTTTGCTCACTCCAAAAACAAGCGCAATATATTTTTATTTTCGCAAACCAATGTCTCGGTCAGCCGTCCGTCGACCTTATAACAAGGACGTTCTATTTCGGCTGAGAGATTTATCTTCGCTTTGATTATTAAAAAGTTACGATTTGGCGGGAATCTTTATGGTTTTTATCAACTTTACTTGGCATTTGGAATTTAAACTTGGAATAACCTATTGTTTTTATGATCTATTCGAAGTTAGAATCTACCTACATTGTTACTAATCTTAATTACTATACATGAGAAAGTTTGGATGGATGGATCTTTGCTACTCACTCACGCCAGAACGGCTAAACGAATCTGGATGAAATTTGGCACAGGGACAGATTATACAGCTACAGCAACAGCTATTCTAAAAATATAATAAAGAAAGAGAGAGCATGGATTTGTAAGTTTATTTAAATATGAAGATTTATCTCCAGTACCACACCACCAATTTGAAAAATACTTTATCATTTGAAAGGTACATTCTTCCAGATATACGTAGGCTATAAAATTTATGTACATTCAGCAAAGTCGGGTCGGGAAGCTAGTAAATTAAAATGGTAATAAAAAAAACTGCGGCATAACATTCTTCTATGTATTGACATATGTACATAAGCATATAAGGAAAAAACTTCATTTTAAACCTAAAAAAATCCTTAAAATAACATTCCAGTGTAGTCACGACACGATAACCCAAAATTTAAATACCTAAGCACCTTGGTACTCCTGGTAATTTAAAAAAAAATCAGACGAATGTGAAACTTCCTATCCTAGGGGTGCACTAAGAAAAGATTAAAAAAACCGGTCAAGTGCGAGTCGCGCACCGGTTCCGTACCGCCGCACAGTATCGAATCAGCGTGAGCCCAACTCACACTTGATAATTTTTTTGTATTTGTTGTTTTTCTTCAGGGTTTGTACTATAATCATAAAATTGACGCTTGTATGTTTTACCATTTTTATGATATAACAAAAATAAAAATATATTGGAAAAAAAGTTTCTTGTATAGAACCCCTTTTATTATTTCACTTTCTTAAAAAAAAAAAAGTAAATCCGCCGTAATAACACATATTTTGAAGAAAATAAAAACCTGCTATCTATTACAGTTCAAAAGATACAGCTCTTTAAAGTTAGGACGGACGGACGGAGAGCGTAGGCGTATTAATAGGGTTCCGTTGGGCTCCCTTCGGGTACGGAACCCTAAAAACCCGAACATGGACATTTTATTATTATTTATTTATTCAAATTACTACTTACATTCTACTTATACATTTATATTCCCGCCAAACTGTTACGTTTGATGGCGTTTGATTTGGACGCGGTCTTTTTAAAAGAAAGCTAGTTTAATCAATAGCTTTTAGCCAGGTTTCATTAAAGTCAGTCAATCAATTTTACCTATTTAATTAGACGTGTTTGCTTGTTTCTTGTTAAATAACATGTCGCATTGAACTACAAAGCCCGTTCGTAATAAATAAAAATCTTACTAATATTATCAATGAGAAAATTTGTATGTTTGTTAGTCAATCACGCTTCAAGCACTAAACGGATCGGGATGAAACTTGACACACATATAGGTTAGGCCCTGGAATAGGACATGGGATAGTTTTTACCCCAAAAAAAAAAAGTTCCCGAGGGAGTAACGATAATCGAAATCTACGCGGACGAAGTCGCGGGCAGAAGCTATAGTCTGTACTTTTAGGTATTTAAAAAAATGTAAACAAAAAACCCACGTGATATAGTTCGTCAGCCAATAGAAGTAGAGCCCTGATACGTCAAAGTTCGATTAAACGGTTTTGATTGGCTGTCCAACAATGCCACGTGGTTTGGATTGTTTACATTTTTTTAAATACCTAAAAGTACAGACTATAGTAAATATTAACAAGACCATCAGTTCCCTTAGAACCCTGACCCACTAGAATCGTGTCACAGTGACATTGTAAAACAATTTGTTTGACATTTACGACTCGAATCACAGTGACACAGTTCTATGATGGGTCAGGGCTCCATTAGATAGTACCTAGTGTAAGTGAATAGAATAATTTGCTATAGTATTTATAGACGGCAGCTCTTGCCAAGTGAGATGGAAATATAATAAACTCGCTCTCCCTGTATTACAACACTAGAGGACGCCCGCGACTTCGTACGCGTAGAATTAGTTTCCCTCTACTCCCCCCCATTTCTTCCCGTGGGGGTCGTTTTTCGGAAAATCCTTTCTTAGTGCTCACTTACATCACGAAAGAAACCCATGTACCAAATTTCAAGTTTCTAGGTACAGTAGTTTCGGCTGTGCGTTGATATGTCAGTCAGACAGTTTAGCCTTTTATATATATAGATGTACGGAATGTACCTATTATAAATACCTACAAGTACAAGATTTTTTACTCTGAAGAAGTGTAACGAGTCAGTGAGTAACAGAGATAAGGCGCGTCACACACAGATCTATAATACCTACTACTACTTGTTTATGGCAACATATATAATGAGCACCGAAATTAGTAAACGTTCACCAAATTAGGTTAGGTTAGGTTAGGTTAGGTTAGTTGTTGGTGATCATTTACTATTTTCGTCAGTAAAGTGATTTTTTGGTGTTATATTTTACTATATCTGGTGATCCGTTTAACATAAGCCCTTGTTTATTGTTGTTTTGTTTTTAGGGTTCCGTACCCAAGGGTAAATACCCTACGTGCGCGAGTCCGACTCGCACTTGGCCGGTTTTATTAAATTCTTTACTATTTGTTATTAACTTTTTTCTGTGTGTCTTATGTGAATAGTGAATAAATGTAATTTTCTTTCTTTCTTTCTTTAATATATAGGTATTAAAACAAATGGATACATGCAGTTAACCTAAAGCTTAGTAGAAAAACTTGCTCTTGCCCGCGACTCTGTCTGTGTAGAAGTCGTTTATCGCAGATTAAAAGTAGATTTAGTCCTTTCTTGGGATTCAAGATATCTCCAAAATCGTCCTAATCCTAAACTAAGCTCTAGGCTTGTACCGTAAAACGGGGTGAGTAGGGACACAACCAAAAATAAGTCATAACTTGTTACAAATAATACTTGTTATAAAATAAGTATTAAATGGACAATAATGTTACGTCTATTGGAAATAATTTCAGTCTTATAATTAGTAACATATTTATGCTTCAGTTTAGGTTGTGTCACCCTGTTTTACGGTACTATGGGTACTAGGCAACGATAAACTTACTTACATAGAGAAATAAATACTTATATACACAGAACACACCATACTTTTGCTCATCACACAAATATTTTCCCTGACCGGGAAACAAAACCAGGTAGATTCGGAGGCATGGTCATTACTACCGAGGTCAATAAACATACATAATTATTTTTAGGTTTCTTTCTCAGTCAGCTTTTGAGTAGCATGTAAATCCTACCTATGTGTGCCGTTATATGTATACATGTCTGTAGTGTCATAGTGTGTAGCATATAAGTATTGAATGCATCTTTCATTAAATACAGTTCATAACCATCTTACGTAGTTTCACTACATACAAACTTCCTTTCCTACATAACCCCTACTGGATAAGCTAATTGAGAAAACCAGATAAATACAAATTAATTCGATTCTGACAAATTACAATGTTGTATGATTCTACATCTAAGTATACAGGGTACATACATACATTTACATACATAACACACATTACATATATTTTATTAATTTTAGATGTCATGTTTCATAGTAACACTTACTGCTTAAGACCTACACAATCGATATCTAAATAGAAATAGTGTTATGTAGTTTTATTTTTCAAAACATCCGGGTTCGCTTCCCGAGCCGAGTACAAGTTTTTTTAAAATGTATGAATGCAGTTTTCCATGTTACTAAAATCAATGACATGGTTCCTAAGAACAGATCTTCATATATCTTATAGTTTCATTCTTTCCCATACTGACCGATTTAAATGGTACACCCTGTATAATATGTACTTGTAATACTTAGCTTGGATTTCCTTGTTCTCATATTCTTATTAGATCTAAGTTTCAATCGTATTGGTTAATAGCTATAACTAATTGGATTTACTACTATTAATTCAATAAATCAACAAAAAAGTGGTAGAAAATAATTGGTAAAAGTTTACAATTGTTGCGCCTGCCCAAGAAAACAATTAGACTCTTTCTTCTTGTAAAAGCAAATAACAGATTCTGATAAGAACTGATTAGATAAAAATCGCTTTGTTATAAAAGGTTATCAAAGAAGGAATAGTACCTATTTTTATTTTTCTTAAGTTCACCGATTCGAAAGAGTCATACGTTTTCCTGTTTAATAAAAAAAAACAAAGATGACTAAGGTATTCTTTAGGTCAGCCAAGAGGTAAGGTTAACCAATTTATCTTATTCTTCCTTTGCAAAGAGACTGCTGCGTACCGATTGCATACTGGTCGCTTCGTTACCTTCAATAGTTGTCCAAACCAACAAAAACAGGTAAGATTCGTCGAAAAAAAACCGCTAGAAACACTTTTCTAGACGACCCGCAATTTCACTGTTATAAACACGTGAAAAACACTGAAATCCACACTTCTGACTTGCCGGTTTGCAGTTTATATAGTCTAGATCATTCCTAATTAACACGAGGTTCACTTGTAACAATTATTTTATAATAATTTTAAGTTTTCTACAACAGTAACCGCACTAACCACAATACTTAACGATAGCGAAATCGTTTTGCAACTGACTTCCGATCGAAGACTGCGAACACGTCATGCTGACAACTAGAGGGAGACAACGCTATCTAACAACGTGAGACACACTTAGTAATCAAGTACATTAACCGACCAAATTAAGTCGCCATGTAATTTGTATGGTTACATCATTGCTGAATCATTTTACACAATGAACGGGTTATAATGATCTGATAACAAAGTATAGCCTGTTTCAAAGAGAATTAACTCGTAATACAGCGTCTAGTCATGCTTAGAAATATTATTAATTAAATTGTTTTCTCAATTACATATTGATAATTTAAGTAGTATATTTTTTGATAACAGCGCCACCTCTCGGCTAATAGTCGAACTACATGTTAGGTTATCACACATTAGTGTGATATATACTTTGCTACTCGACGCAAGATGGCGCTAATCACAACTTAAGTATTGCGCAATATTTGTCTATCATTACATGCTGTCACTCACGCTGTTTGTGTACGCACTTGACCAAAATTGATTTTAAATTGAGGGTTAGACCTTTCAAGGCCACAAAAACTCCTATATTACGTTGTCACTTACCTTTACCCCGTAGTTACGTGAATCTGTCTAAATAATGTATTGAATAAACACCACGCTATTTCATTCATTTGGTCATTTTCCTTGTATCTTACCGGGTATTATAAACGATGACGTAGTTGTATTTACCGATGTTTTCTGTTTGTACAATGAATTAATCACAGTGTGTGTACACGATTTCAGGTTTCTAAACGAGATTATAGGTGAAGTGTGTCCTTACCTTATTAACTGAGGCTGCGGCCATATTTGCTGGGCTTTATGGTAAAGTAAGAGATGCCAACACGAATCTTCGCTGAGCTCGTAGATGTGGCCGCAGTGTGAGAGTAAGTTCCAAACGTTTATATGTAATTAATAGTTGGTACTAAGTACCATTACATTTTATTTGATTTCGCCATTTTTAGGGTTCCAATTCCAATACATTACACAAAAGAACAAGTCAAGTGCGAGTCGAACTCAAGCACCGAGGGTTTCGCAACTACGTTTTATTCATATAAAACATTCGATTACTTTAAAATTATAAACTTCCAACTGTTTAGTCCAACTGACCCATGTATAATTATTTATAATTTACGGCAAATGTAAGTAAAATGAAGCTGACAGAATAGACATAAAAAAAAAACTCACAAAATTAAGTAGTAGCAAGCCAACATGGAGTTATAGTATAGAGTTCATTTTCGATTGTAGTATCTTAAAATAACAAGTGTAACAAAAATCAAGCTTTAAAAACCCAACAGCTGTTTGGATAATGTCGTCAACATAATGTTAGTTATCATGTGTATTATATTTCGCCAATTTCACATTTAAAAAACGCCAGTGACACCCGCTTGTCCAAATCAGGTCCGCCGTTCAGTCTGTGACTTTTCGTATCACGTCATCTACCAGTGACGCGATTGGTTTAATAACGAAACGAATAGAAACGCTAGTTAGTGTAGGGCATCTTGGCAAGGGGCTCTGAGCGACCTACCTGCGCAGTGAGCAAATTACGGACCAAATTGGCGGGGGCGAGGGGGGGAGTGTAAACCGCTCCACTTTGCTGCTACGCTATTGGTTTGTCAGTAGACAACATGCGCAAACATATCCCCTACACAAGCCGCTCGGAGTTTTTTCTACTTTTTAAAAATACGAAGCCCGCCATTGCCGTTCCTGCCAAGGCAAATATAGTGCTTTTCTCAAAAACCGCAAGAATTTAAATGTGGTGGAGTAAAATCTTCATGGAGTAAAATGAACAGAAACTTCATATGAAAAACCATCACTCTTTTCTACCGCCTTTTTTGTTTTTGACAAGTAGAAACAAAAAAAACACAAGCTATTCCAGACACATAAAAAGTAAATGTTTCGAATAAAATATGGATGTATAAGACTTGTGCCCTCATTTAATTATGGCACTTTTAACTTTTAAAAAAGTTACAAGCTAGATAGTAATGGAATTTGTATGCAACGTACTTGCCACACAAGCACGCAGATTTTTTTTTTCGCGTCTCAGTATAGTAATGTGAACATTTACGCACCTTTTTTGAGAAAAAACATTACCTTACTCCCTCGCGATCGGGTAAAATTGAAACCCTTGGTGAGCGAGTTCGACTACTTGACGCGTGACGCTTTTTTCCACTGTTTGTACTAACCTGGATGTACTTCTTGTTGACGTACGCCAAGTCCTCGGGGTCTGGGCTCAGGCTGCGCATGGTTGGTAGGACGTCTTCCATTTTAGGACTACTTGCTTTACTGGTGCTGTAACAAACAATCGATCAAATATTTAGTATTTTTCATCACAATTGCTCGGGAAGGGTGTTATATTATAACACGCAGGGCAGTTATAGCCGATTAAGCTCCCGCGGGAGTTATGGATTTTCGTAACACCCTAGGGAGTTATGAGTTATGGATTTTATAACTCCCTAGGGAGTTATGAGTTTAGTTTAAAACATAGAATCCACTCGTACATAATTTCAGACTAAGGAGGTATAAAATCAGCCAAGGATTATTTCCTATAAGTATTCAAAAATTTGCTACAAACCAATTTTACTGTATAATTAAACTCAACTGCATTACATTTCTATTTTACCATTATTTCAGAGACATTTGCAATTATTTTATTAAATTTCATTTTGAAAATCGGTACAATCTGGCAGTATGGCCTATCAAGTACTAAAGTAAAGCAGTTCTAAGCATTATCTGTGGAAGACAATATTGAAAAAAGTTGACAAGCTCTTTTAGCGAGTCTAATTCATTTGTTTGATTGTTGTTTTTTCTCTACTTATTTTTAGGGTTCCGTACCAAAATGGTACAAAAGGAACCCTTATGATGAGACTTCGTTGTCTGTCTGTCTGTCTGTCTGTATGTCACAGCAGGTTTTCTCAGCAACTACAAATGCTATCAACTTGAAATTTGGCATAGTTGTACAACTTGCTTGCCCGCATCTATTTGTAGTAAAAAAAATATGAAATTAATTTTATTAATAATTGAAAAGGGGTCTAGAATGGGGGGTTCAAAAATGAAAATGGTTCGATTATAGCAAATGGGGTGTCATATGAAAGGTCTTAATCTGCACATTTCAAAACATTTTTCTTGAAAATTTTCTGTGATGTTCTTTTTGATTTATAGTCAAAAATGTACAAAAAATGACCG